>JAVXUP010001155.1:0-272837 GCA_033070095.1 Escallonia herrerae | reverse complement strand
TTTTCATTTTCTTTGTCTAAGTCTAAGTCCCGAATTGTAGACTACTTCCCGTAGGACTAGTGTCGAACTATGACGGCTTTTATTCCGATTAGTCTGATCGTATGCGTAGGCCATTTGACCCCTATTGTCGAGTTCAAACCCAAAAACATAAGAATTAACTTAGTGTTGATTTTGTCATGCTTTTACATACTAGGTGTTCTTTAGGCCAAAATCATAAAAAAATGAAGTAGGGACTGAAAGGCGCGGCGGGTGTCTAACACCTTCTCGTTGGGTAACTTAGTCCCCGGACCCATCTCTCGGTTTCAAAAGATCAGTCTTCATTCTGGACACCTTTGAGTCATTTTTAGGGTTTTTTTTTTTTTCTAGTTTCCTCTAATTAAATAAGATAGCAATTCCTAAAATCATTCCAGAAGTTTTTCCGAGGCAGTGCGCCACACTAATACAAATAATGTCGACATTTGTACATATATCCTAAAAAGTTTTAATAAGTCAAATGGCATAAAAGTTCTGGAACATATTGACTATTGTTATCTACACAGCTGGAAATATGTTACATTTTGTTAGACCGCATGCACATAAAGCCCCATTGTTTCCCTCAATAATAAAAAAGCCAAAATTTTGTATTCTATCACATTCAATTTAAGTGAGTCGTAGATTGTTAATATTACGTGCAGAGCATTTTAAGGTTAGCCTTGGAGGATGATATTGTCTCCTAAGTGATCAAGTCTTCGAGAGGGAGTGCAAGCGAGAACTAAATTGAGAGCATGAAAGCGGATAAAGTTGACACATATCTAATAGTAAGAGCATGAAAGTGTAAAGAAAAGCGAGAGCCAGAGCAAAAGGAAAAGGAAAATCAAAAATAATGACCCATTTATGCCTTAATTTTTTTCGGTTATCTTCATGTAACTAGTCCAAAAGTACGCACAAATCTTACTTAAGGAACAAAGTCTTCGATTTTTACAAGTCAAAATGTGAAGTTTCAATTAGGCCATTAATAAATACTTCCATCCAAAACCCTTAACTTGAGTGCAAAACCATCAGGGCTAAAATTGTCAGTTTAGGTTTAGTTTTTTTTGTCCCATCTTTCATAGCTTCACTTTGTCTTCTTCAGCCCGCCTACCTCCCCGGCCATCACACACCAAACCCCACTCACCATCATTGCGAGAAGACATCACCGCCACACATCGTGCCAACCGAACCTAACATTGTCACATGCACCGCCTCTATGCTGTCAACACAACACACACGCACACATATGCGCACGCACGTATGCACATATAAACACACGCGATGCACGTGCGTGCACACACACACACACACACACACACACAGTTGAAACACATAGGCAAAACACTTAGTCACACACCCACCCGTTCGACACCCTCCCCCCTCCCTCCCCCTTGCCTCGTCCCTCATCCCCCAAACATGCACAACACACATAGACTCACACAGAAACACACCCACTAGTTTTCCCCCGTTGGCCCGCTCACCCAATTGCCCATCACATACCCCCCAACCTTATCTTACTGTCTTCCACCATTGCACAACCCTCTATTCACCCAGTCACGCATGGAAACACACCCATAAACATAAAGAAATACATACACAAACACATATGCACAGATTCAAAACATGGTGCCCCCCTTAAACTAGCCCAATCTTACTAACCTTCCACTAATGCACAACCCTTCACCCACCTACCCTTAACCACACACACATACCCCATGGATAAAACACACATTCTTTGTGTGAATGTATGTTTTTTGCTTGTGTGTGTTTCTCTCTATGTGACTTGTGTGTTTGTGTTTCTAATTTTTATGTGTGTTTCTGTGTTTCGTCCACAGGTATGTGTGTGGGTGTGCGCGTGCGTGCACGTGTGTGTGTGTGTGTGTGTGTGTGTGTGTGCGCGCGCGTGTATGTGAGGGAGAGTAAAAAGGGTAGGGGTGGGGGTGCGTGATAATGGGGTGAAGGGGTAGAGGCAAACGGATGGGTTTGACTCTTTCTCTGTCTCTGTCTCTGTCTC
Source organism: Escallonia herrerae (assembly GCA_033070095.1). Classification (NCBI taxonomy): domain Eukaryota; kingdom Viridiplantae; phylum Streptophyta; class Magnoliopsida; order Escalloniales; family Escalloniaceae; genus Escallonia; species Escallonia herrerae. The sequence goes on along the minus strand of JAVXUP010001155.1, from coordinate 270,814 downwards.
TCTCTCTCTCTCTGTGTACACGCGCGTGTGGTGTGTGCGAGTCTGTGTGTTTCATGCGCTCGCGCTCCCGCGTGTGTGACTGTGGTCAAATAGGGGTGGTGCATGTGGCAGTGTTGGGTGTGTGGGGTGGTATGTAGCAGCAACATCTTCTCAAAGTGGTTGTAATGGTAGTGGTGATGGTGAGTGAGGCTTGGGGTGTGCAGCGGCCCAATAGGTTTTTAAAGGAGAAGAAGTGAAAGATAAAAAAGAGAGGAGGAAAAAACCAAACATGAGTTGTGATTCTATTCCTGGCAGTTTTGCCACCAAAGTCAGGAATTTGGACGGAAGTGATAATGGCCTAACTAAAACTTCTGACCCTGACGTGTAAAAATTGAAAACTTGGGTGCTTAAGTGAGATTTTTGATAATTCAGGGATAATAAAGTGTATCTAATCCTAAATTTATAATTGTAACTATTCAAAAAGTAGTTACCCAAGCTGCAATAGATTCTTATTACTTTTCACTTAGATTAAATCAGGTATGTGAGTGTGTGACAAAAAAGATTAAGAGATATAATGCGTATCAAAACTTAATAAACTGATTTAGTCAATTCTCCTAAAAAGCGAGGATCATAAAATAATCACGTTTCTCATCAGGTATGTGAGTATTTGGTAAAAAAGATTAAGAGATTTAGCTTTATCAAAAAGTTAAAAATTGATTTAATCTAGGGCAAATTTCAAAGCTGTAACCCTTAAGTTTACATCCAGTACAACTTTAGTACACATGTTTGAAGGTGCGCTAAAGAAGTACCTAACTTTGAAAAAGCGTACCAAACTAGTACCTCAGCTGAAGCAGGATGGATGCTGTTAGAAAATCAGGGGGGTATGACTGTCATTATTAAAAAAAAAGAACATAAAAGCCTATCTCATGGCCACGTGGGCTGCCCTTTTCTCTGACTTCTTTTTACATTCCTAAGGCAAATTCAAAATCTTTGTAAAACTGTAACCGCCAAACACAAGACATCTTTTATTCCCCAATCCAAACCAAAAATTATTCTTTGTTGAATAGGATTAAACATACGTTAATCAACCTGGCAGAATATCAATTATTGGATATTGACGATAGGGTGGAAAGTACGGCCGACGGAATGGGAAGACAAAGGGAATCCGGTGTATGGTAAGTCGTCTGAACCCAACTGCCAACAGTTACGACTAATTTCAATCCTAAAACTTTTAAATCTTAACTCGCTGTTATAGGTGTTTATGGTAATCTTAATCCGAACTTGCATTGTATAATTTTTTTGTATTTGCAAAGTGAATGGAAGAACATGCTCGGTATTTTGAAAATGAGGTCACAGACTAATAATATGCTTTTCATCTTGGCTCAACGATTCATTGTAATGTGATCCCCTTTTCTTGTTGATTGTGCAGACCCGAATGGTACATTGTTTATTCTGAGAACCAACCATATGGGGAAATTAAAAAGATTCCACAGAAAGTGTATTACACATGTCATACCACAGTTATCAATACCGTACACCGTACAGGTACCGGCCAGTACATACCGCTTTTACCTTTTACTGGTACGGTATCCCTTACATTTTGTACTGATCAAAATACCGTCCTGTACCGATTGTATCGGCCGGTACATGTTATACCGGCCGAGATAGTGTGTTTTGTACTGGTCCCTTAAAAAATGTAAAAGTCACAAATTTTGCTAGAAATTTTTTAAATTGACCATATAAAGACTAAATAGAAAAACACTCTAAATTATATTATACTAATCAAAGCCTCTGTAGCCTTTTACTCATAATATTCATTACAATTTGTAAAATATTTCCTGATAAGTTTTCGATCTTCACTTAACTTTAATGTACTTCAACCTGGAAGTTTTGATCATATTCTTTCATCTAGATGATGTACTGCTTTACTTATACGCACGCACACACTTATAAAAACAGTTAATTCTTGAACTCAAAAACGTTGTTATCGAACAAATAGCTTATTCTAACGTAAGAGTTTGTGAATGAGATCGTCGAAAAGAGTCGGATAAACACTTATTTGGGTACCAATAGTTTATTTAAAAATTAAGGTAATTCAAGCTCTATATAACAAATATTTTATTTTAGTAGAGCTGTGAATAAGAAAATACATGTATATCTTATTAGTTCGTCAATGAATAAATATTACATATATATATATATATATATATATATATATATATATATATATATATATATATATATATATATATATATAATATTGACGAAAATTTTGAGACGGTACCGCTACGTACCATTTTATAGAAAAAAACAGTACGCACTCCAATACGGTATTCGTAATTGTGTGTCATACTAAATTTGTGGATTTCTGTGACATTGATATTTTTAGTATGAGTCAGTTTGGAAAAATTTGTCATGGTTTTGGGCTAATGGGTTACATGGATATGTTTTATTTAGTGCCAAGGAAGAGGTTAGAGGAAGGACTAGTTAAGCTAGAGGGTGACAGTTCATTTGTGCAAATTTGGGAGCATAGGACTGAAGATAGGGTCTTTGACATATATCTTGTCCAATTAACAGTACATGAAGTGGTTAGTAGGGAACAATTTGAAGCTGAGTGTCTTCAGAATTGGCCTAAGTAGAAAACTGGCATTGTGATAGAGGAATTAGATGAACATGGTAATGTGGTTCAACCTGAAGTTGGTCTAGAGCTTGTTTTATACCAACCTACCATTACAACCCAAAACACTTAAGAACAGTTGACTATGGGGGCATTAGAATATGTTTCAAAGGGAACTGATACTGCAAATGAAGGGGCTAAATATGTAAGCTCTAGTCAGTGTGTAGATGTATAGTATAATGAAGGGGTTGAACATGTTGCTGGTAATGAGGGGTGACTGCACAACATAATTAAGGGGGTGAACATGCTGCTACTACTGAAGGTGTACCTGCAGAGCACAATGATTATTCCTTCACGAAGGAATAAAATCTACACTCAAGCAATGTTTGGGATGTTGTTTTTTATGTTCAGCCTGATTATTATTTTCCAACCTGAACAACATTCCTTTTGTAATACCCCAGATTTTATTTTTGTCGGGCAACTCAAATAGTGACTTTGATCTAATTAGTTTTGGGGTCTTTTCACAATATCAAAAAGTTTTTGGTGAACTAGGGAAAAATGACTAAAGTTTGATGTGTTTTTAGTAAATTTTCTTTTAGGGTTTAATATATAACATGGTTTACGGGATCAGCCATCCCATAAATTTTCTCCTCCTTCTGTATATATATATATATATATATATATATATATATATATGTGCGTGTGTGTGTGTGTGTGCGCGCGCGCTTGTGCTTGTGTGTAGGGGATAGAGGTGTCAAATGGGCAGGCCCAACCCATCGGGCCTTCAGCAAAATAGGCCAGGGCCTCTGTCAAATGGGCCGGGCCGGGCAGGCCAGAATGGGGGGAAATCTGGGCTCAGTCAAGCCTAGGCCCTAGCCCCAACATCTAGGGCCGGGCCTGGGCCCAATTTGTTTTGGTGAGTGGCAGCAAGGGTTTGTATTTTTGTCGTGGTAAGGGATCGATTTAACTGTCAATATCTCATTCATTAGTTATTTGATTGATTTGTTCTTGCACTTTTGAAAACCTTGTTATGTTGGCTCAACTTTTCAATTTTGAGTTTTCTCAGAATCTCAGTTCTTCATTTTAAAATATTACCTTAAAATCGATGCCTATGGAAGTCTAGAAATTTTTCTATTTCTGCAGCCACTTTGAATTGCTATCAAAGCTTCATTACTTATTAGATCTTAGCAATTTGTTATATTTCTGGAAACCATAGAAAGTCTAATTTAACTTTGTACTTTTAAGTTTTCTGAGATTCTTCAAAGTTCGGCTTCAAAATAACCATTGAACAAAACTGGTCTGCACAGAGATGTTTTGTTTCTATCAGCCACTTGGATTTACTATAGAATATTCATTGTTTTTTTAGCGATTCTTGTCTTATCAAAACCCCAGCAAGCCAATTTCAATTTTGTAGTTTTGAGATTTTAGAGATTCTTTATAATTCGGTTTCAAAATGGTCAATGTCCAAAATTAGTTTTTGCTGAAAAATGCTATCTTTAGAATTACAGATCAGTCTATTTCAATTTGCTCTAGATTAATCGTTTCCCATTTTCTTACAAGAACTCTAAAATCCTTACGGAGCGCTGTATAACTCTTCAGTTTTGTATTTACTAAGAATCTTTTTATTTCTTTGTCGAAATTGTCCTTGAATAATGTTGGTCAGTGCTAAAATATAGTTAGTTTTCAAATTGTCCAAACTTTTTCTATAAAAAGTAGTTTATGTTATGACTTTGGCATAGTAAAAAGAGCAACCCCTCATATTTTTACGAGATCTACGTCATGGAATCTTCTAAAATTTTTCTGGGCAAGCGAAGGACACTAAATGATTTTCTTTAAAAAAAGAATTTTTGATTTATTTCATATAGCAAATTAGGCTCTTTTTAACGAAAACTTTTTACAGTAACTTTGTTTTGTTGAGATAATTTAGTGTTTAAAATTTCATGTTATTTCCACGCCAATTACTATTTTTAACAGAGTCGGCCTCTTAGCGCCCAATTCCGACACCGGATAGGGATTTTTGAGTGAATTTTTTTAGCCCAATAATCATTTGAGATTGCTTAAAATGGCATTTTAAAGCATTTTTTAAGAATTTTTTTCTTCTATTAGACACTAGGGAATGTTTTGGTATTTTTCACCCAAGGAAAGGGGGTTTTGGATAATTTTACACACAAGAGGGATATTTTGGTAAATTCTCAAAGGATAGAAATATTTTGATAATTTTACGTACGAAAAGGATGTTGTGGTGATTTAGATAGGAGAGGAGTGCTTTAGGTAAATTTACAAACGAGAGATATTTTGGTAATTTTTCATACCCATTAGCAAAATTAGCAATCATGCATATTTGCCGTCGGGATTTTCAGAAACTGAGAGAAGGTGTTGATACACTATTAGAACTAGGAAATTGTGGCGTAAGTGCACCTTCGGAAGCTAGGATAAAAACTTAGTGTGGACTCGAGATAGTCAGTCATAGGAAGAGGTCTTCATCAGATAAGTGGGAAGGGTCAAATGCAAGAAATTTTCTTATGTTATGAGCTAATTCTTATGCTACAGGAATTAACCTACCACCAATTCATTGTTCAGATTCGTAGGAGGCAACCAAGGTCATATTTAAAAGGAAATTGCCAAATTTGGTTAAGGGGTTATGTAAGTGACCTTTGATCCTTCTAGTTTTTCACATATACAACGTATATGTTTATCTATCTTTGAGGGAACACTGGTTACAAGAGATGAAATGTTTGAGTGACTTAGAAGAAAGATTGTTGCGTGTTTTGTCATGCATGGTTCACGACACAAGCGGCTCTTGGTCCGAAAAGCTGAGACATGCCCTTTGGGCTTACAGAACTTCCAAACACAACCACGAAGGCCACACCCTTCTCCCTTGTCTACGGGGACGACTGTGTTGTACCAGCAGAGGTCGCGGTCGCCTCGGCACGACTAGCCCTCAGCAGCGACCTCGGGGAGGTGGAAACCAGAATGATGGCCCTTGAAGGCCTAGATGAAAAAAGAGCCAACGCCATGTGCCAAATGAAGAAACACCACGAACAGCTTGTCAAAGCCTACGGGAAGACTGTCAAACCCTGCTCCGTCGTGGAGGGCGACCTTGTCCTCCGATCTGTCAAGCATGTGTGGGCCAACCTATCAGCCCCTAAATTCACACCCAACTGGGAGGGGCCACTTGAAGTGCATACGGCGAGAAGCAACGGCTCCTACCTCCTGCTCAACCCAGATGACGGACGACTCACGGCCCCTGTCAACGGTCGCTACATAAGGAAATACTATGTGTAACCAGTTACAGCTTATTCCTCACGACCCACCACACGTAGTTTATAACGCTTACACAACATTTTGTTGTATATACACACATATCCTGACTTGTAACTCTTGTTGCTCATTACATGTTACTTTTATGAAGCAGCGCTTTAATCCGAGCACTATCCATAATCCATATACGGTCTGTCCGCTATACATATATTTATGCATAGCCTACCCTTTTTTTTACTCACTCCTAGTCACTGAGCTATTTGCCCTCGACAAAAAGGGGGGAACACCAATGGACAACCATCAGACATAAGACATTCAACAATCGCAACAAAATAACAAGGGCGCAATGCACCTACAACAAATGACAATATGACAACACACAGCCATGCTCATGATGCCAACAAAAAAATATATGTACACATATAAAGTTTTTCGGCCACTATCGGGCGCTGTTTATACATCAATCCATCGCAAGCCCTACAGAAACTTAGATAACAACACTGCCACCGGATGAGAGCTAAACGCCACCAATGTGTGACGCTGAACCTGCAGTGCCGACCATCCCGCCTCGAGCTCTGCCTGCCGCCTCAGACGCTCAGTCTCTCGAGCATCCACATCAGCACGCCGTCTCTACAAGTCACTCAGCCGTCTCTATAGCTCGGTCAACTGCCTCTCTATCTCCGCCACTTCCCTGTCTATCACATTTAGCTCTCCGCTAATCTCTGACCACTCCACCTCCAACCCTATATGCCGCCTCTCAAGTAGCACTTCCTCCATTTGCACCAAGGCCATCCTCTCCCCCATAGCACTGCCCTCGCTCCTCGACCTCAAGAAATCAGCCATCTAATCCAACTGCAAGCCTAGGGAGGTGAACGATGCAAACTCTCTCACTGACCACTCAATGAACGCTGTCAACCAACCTGTCGCAGGAATACTCGCAAAGGGCAGTAGCCACTCTACGAACCCTGTATACACCCACATCTGTAAAACCGGGTTCTCAACAGTCACTCCCTCAAACGTCTGCAGGTACGCTGCTTTCAACAGCTCTAACTGGCGCACTGTCTCAGCGGGCAGCTGGAGACTCTCCCACGATACAATGTTGGCTTGCCTACTCGACAATCCCCTACTCACTTCACCAACCACTACACCGCCTCCTACCACCACAGGCCTCTCCCGCACTCCTCCCACTGCCTGTGCACCAATGGTCATCGAGTGCATCGCCATCAATGTCGCCCCCGCCTCGACAGTTGACCCCGACGACTCGTCCTGCTGACGCTCCGCAACAGGCTGCGCTGGAATCTCTGACTCACGAGTACAGGGTGCCACCGCAGGCTTCAGCTCCACCGGGTCCTCCCGCTCAACCCCCACAGCCTCCGCCTCTGGGCCTGTCCACCAGTAGCCGCTGGTATAAAACATCAGCGACTCGTTGACCGCTCCACCATACATCTCCTCCACTCTCTCCTCAGCACCCGGTAGCGGGCTCACCCTGCCACTCACACCAGCCCCCGACATATCAACCACCCCCGGCTCACCCTCGCCAGCCGGCTCATCTACCTCAACCGCCACCACCTCTTCTACCTCAACTGCCACCACCTCATCTGCCTCTACAGCTGCACCCATATCACCGACTCCCTCCACCATCTACTCCTCGTACTCCTTTCAAAAGACCGTCAGCCGTCAATACGTCAACTCTTTTTTATTATGATAACAAAGACTTAATCAAAAGGACAAAATGTAATGTAATAGTAACAGCTAGTCTTACCTCAACCACTGGTTCATCCGATGGCTCCCGCGGCCTCTTCGACCCTGCCAGGCGTGAACCCGAAGTGCTTGAGCTCGCCTGACGAGCACTCTCCATCATACTCATCCGAAGCACCGACATCGGCCCCTTGCCGGCCCCTGGCACTCGTGATGACGGCACTGTCGGTTCCTCTCCACAGTCCTCAAGTGGAGCCTCATCCTCAGACCCTTCGCCCTCCTCGTCCAGCTCTTCGCCTGGATCTCTCTCAGAGCCTCCGGCAGCACTCACTGACACTAGTGCCAACATGCCAGCCTGCCTCGCAGCTGTCACCGATATCAAACTTAGTGCCCGGTCACATGCAAACACGTCCACCAGACGACGTGTGCCTGATGGCTGTGCTAACCACTCCGCCCAACTCGCTCGCAGTCGCTCCTACCATTGTGCATTCCCCACGGTCACTGCCCCGCTACTGCTGTCCCCGGTCGCCTCCACTCTGTCACCGGTGTCGGCTACTCACGGACTCTATCATACCGTGTGTACCCAAACGCTGTCATCACACTCCACGGGCCGCGGTATCCACATGGCGGCTCCAAGTCATAGCCGAATGCCAACGACAAACGGTCTGGGCAATACCAGGCCACGTAATACAGGTTCTCCATGGGTTTCCCACCATCGTCAGTCATCACTGGAAGCCAACCCAAAAAGTAGGCCACCAAGAGCAGAACATCCGCCGGCACCAAAGTCCCCTTCCTGGTCAAGTCCCTCGTCATCTCTTATCCATGCAACCAGGGGTACTCCGTACGACGAATGCATATCTCTGTACGGCCGTGCAAGACATACCTCGCGAGAATCTATCAGCCGTGACAGCGGACAATCAGGCCTTTTAATGCCCGACCAAGCAAACGCCCGTGATCCGCCACACCACACCGCCACCTCCTGTGACCTGCCACCATGAGTCACCGTCCTCATCGTCGATACCGGGTGCTGGCGCGGGAATCCTACCGGACGGTAATCCAAAAAACACTGGTACAGGTACTTCTACAGAAACATCCAGTCCATGTACGTAGCCACCTGGTACCGCCCATGCGACCGCTTCACGTCATTCACCAGCTAATCCAGACGTGAGTACAGGGTGCCCAGATACACAGGGGCTAGCCCAACACGTCTCCCCTGCGCCATCAGTATCGCCAGGGGGATCACCCTTAGAGAAATGCCATCCTTCGGCATCCCCTCAAACACAAACCTATCAAGATGCTTTTAGTGACACTATTACTTGTTTAAAAACCGGACCGGCATGAAAATGATATACATATTCGAGAGATTATGACTAAACTTTTTAAATTTAAAATTACATTGGAAGTTGCACAGGTTTTAGTTTTGCTGCATTCGCGTTGAATTTTAATGAGTAAGGCCTGACAGTGTCCTCAGTAGGAATCCAATAGGCATGCGGCCAGTCACGAGTCCAGGTTTGGGTTCGGGTCGTGACACTTTTTATACTTGTTTAGTTGTAAATTGTCACAAATACGTAAAAATCTATATACTGGTGGTCGATCTACATCTAGCGTCGAACGTTTTGCTATTTCCCGATGAGTCTCTGCCATCCATGCATGTCGCAGGATGGACGGCTGAGGTGGTAGTTTTCTAAGGATTTTCACCTGACCGCCCCAAAGAGGGACGGTTAGCAAAGTTGTATCTATGTAAGTCTCGTTTCTCTCTTATCTAGAGTTTTTTTTTTTTTTACTTTTGCTCCACACTGAACTTGGGAGTTTAGCGGTTATTGATATATCTATTTTTACTTCTTTTTTAAAAAAAAAATTGCTCGAGATGGGTAATTTGTCAGCTAGTTGCGCATTTCTTTCTTGGTTGGTTTCTTAGTAGACCTGCGTGATTAGTTTTGTTTTTTCGTTGCATTAAATATATCTCATTCAGGCATAACGCCCAACTGAATTGTGGTATTTTTTGAGGTTCAAGCCCTTTATTGCCTTCCTTTTATGGCATTTCTTGTTGTATCCCCAGCCTCATATATAGGTATTGCATTTCTTTCTTCTAATTAGCCTTTTTAAATTAATTAATGCTTTTTGATCTTCGAAGATAACAAAAAATTTTCCTTGTGAGATAACTTTTTGAGCCTGCATGCATCACACCGGGAGCATCAGGAGCTTACTCACTTATGCTGGATTCATCAGAAGCATTGGATGGTTATCCAATCAACTATATATGGAAGAGGGTACTCTGTAACTATTCTATTTCTTTAGTTTGCTTTATGCTCACTGTTTCTATGTCTTTTTAACCAGGAAAATAGGATATCTCTGGGAACTTCTACTGTTTCTTTAGTCAGGTTGCTCTTGTAATTTGTGAGCGTGTCTCTTAGGCCTGAATTCGAAGTTTGATGTACTCAGAGCTGGGCAAGTATACGTGTTTGTGTTCCAGTCTCAGCAACCTTTTTATTCCTTGTATTCTTCTACATTAGTCATATTTAATTTCTTCTCGTTTTCTTTATTGTTCTACGAGTTGCTACCAAGTGTTCCCTATCTATCTTCCCTGTTTTCGTATGTTTTTTTTTTAAAATTAAATTCAGTCTATTTGTTTATCCAATGATGGAGAAGAATAGAATAGGTCATATGCTGCTTGTATACAGGACTTTCATCTCTTTTGGAAAAATTGTTAGCGAATTTCTAGATTGCATTCAACTCTCTTTTCATGTAGAAACCCTTTAGATTCAGGCAGTTGTTTGTTAGGAATCCTATAAATCCTTCTGGTGCAGAGAAGAGAAGGATTTATGCTGCAGCTCAAACCAACAAACAGCCTGCCACTAACAGTAGTATTACAATCTTGAGTTTTTGAGATGTGGTTTTGATTATTTTAAAAACACACTGATAAATCTAATTATATATATATATATATATATATATATATATATGAAACCTAAAGCTGAGAGAAAAGTGTCCACGTCACCTCCTACGTGGACACCCTCTCTTTTTGCCATGTGAATAAAAAAATTCATTTAATTTATTTTATTTTGCCTTTTTGGTCACGTGTTTGTCTCACCTATTCAACTAATTTGAATTTAAATTCCTTTTTTGTTGCAAAATTATCTACTCTTGTTGCATAATTATCTCTTTATATACTATCTACACTTTTGAGTATCAAAATTTAATTAATTTGAATTTGATCCAGATTTTTCTTGTGACCATTAACTGCTATCAAAATACTCATTTTAATTTTTATCCTATCATACTTGATTACATCTTAGAAGACAATAGGTATATCTGGAATCCATGTGTTAAGTTTCCTCTCTCTCTCTCTGATAGTTTTTGACCCCTAACAATCAATTTTAGGATTTCATCACCCAATTCCATCCTCTTTTTAAGCCCCAATCTCTTAAATCTTGCCTTATTCCCTTAATTTTTTCACATAATTGTCTAGCTTCTCTATCTACCCCCAGAAATCTTGTCAGATTCCCTTTAATTTCTCTTATAAAATGTTAAACATGGTATATCTGGAATACTCCACAATTATCTCATTACAGATTCATAGTTGCCGCCTCGTTGCAATCCCCTTAGGTAGAAAGGGACTCTCTGTTTACACATCTTCTTCACAATCGCACCAACAAAAGGGAGAAAACGTACCAGGGTTGCAGTTTACGTAGGTGAAGAAATCAATAATTTTTCTTTCTCTTTCTAAATTTTGGGTGATTTATAGTACGGAATTTCACCGGCCCTTTCCCTGTGAAACAGTTCACTGCCGGTGTGAACTAATTTCCATCAGACAGTAGACTTTGTTGGCTTTGCTGTTTACGTTGGTATGTAATTCAATACTTTTTTTTGCTTCTCTTTGCAATATCAATTTTATGTTGTTGGTCTCTCACTATTGTTCCCAATTTTCTATTGTTTCCCTGCCTATTGTTCCAGCATCCAATTGATGTCGTGATCCTTTTTGTTTTTTTTGGTTTTGTTTTTGTTTGTGTTCATATGGTGAAAGATGATGAAACGCAGCACTACACAACAATGACGCAAAGCCCTTTAGAAGCAGTTCCATAATCAGTTTTAATACCAGATTGTGTGAGTTAAATATGTGAATGTCAAGTTTTTGTTATTTATTATTATTATTTTTGGTTTTGTTTTGTTTGTGTTCATATGGTAAAATATGATGAAACATAGCACTACACAACAATGATGCAAAGCCCTTTAGAAGCAGTTCCATAATCAGTTTTAATACCAGATTGTATGAGTTAAATATACGAATGTCCAGTTTTTGTTACTTATTAATTTATTTTTTTGTGATATATCTGTATATGCTTTAATTTTATTTTTTTTTCTTTTTGGGTTGTAGAAGCTTTTCTACCGATGAATTCTGTTCATTCTTTTGCAAAGCAATCCATGGAAGGTTAAGGTTTGTTCATTTACCCTACATTGCAATTTCTTCTTTTCCCTTCTAGCATGCAAGTTCTTAGTTTGACTTTTTTCCCAGCTTACTGGTGATACATTTCAAGTTAATATCCCTCAAAGAAAACTATTGCCGAAACGATATAGGTATGCTTTTTTTTAATTTAGATTAGCTGTTATTTAAGTTGGTTCATGTCATGTGTGATTAATAACTTGCTTTTTCTTCTTGCAATGACTTCTTCACCAAGCTGCAGAGTTCATGCACTCTCCCTTGCTACTTGATAATTGGTCTTAATTTGAAATTCCATAGCTATCATGGTGGTGGCTCCCTTCGATCTTTTAATCCACGATTTATGTTTTCTTTTTAAGATCATTATTTTTTTAATGTGTATTGTGAAGTTTTTAGAGAAAGAAGAAGTGGCCTAGCAATTGGAAGCTTAAGCTTGACGAGTTGGACGCCAATTCGATTCAAGAAAAGTAGACTTTTAGTGGAATAAAGAGAAAATGGGCCAAGATAGACCAAAATTCTTTATTTTTTTTGTATCTTCTTCAATCATCTCATTTGTTACCGAATCTATTTGTTTTGGTTGCATGTTCCGATATTCTCTAGGATTTAAGGGATATGATTTCAGGCAATGTTATGTAAATGGCTAAAACACCGAAGCAGTCAACATAAAAATGAGCAGCTGTGATGATGTACAATGGTAAGAATGTTCTTACAGCGTCATCTAATAGATCGTCTCATTATTAACTTCACTCTATCTGGTTTCTTTAATGACCAAGAATCATAGATAATCATCTTTTTCTTTCGAATCTTAACGACGACATGCGATTTTTTTCGTTAATTTCTTTCTCTTAAAAGGGCACTAAATGACGACATGCGATTTTTTTTTACTAATATATCGTGATATAGGTTTCAACACTTCAAGCATATCCCTTATAATCTTCAATTGTCTTTAGAAGATATGACGTTGGATATTAGGTCTATAGGTACATAAAATTACTTGAACAGTCTTCCAATTTAGCTAATAATTTCTTTCTTTTTATTGTTCAATTTTTCCACAATACTTTCCAATTGTTTGTTTCAGCAAAACAAATTGACTTTACTTTGAAACAAAATTTGGCTTCAATCACTGTCTTCATCCACACCCCTTCCATTATGGACTTTAAAAATTAAAAAAAAAAAAAAGTTTCATGTAGCTGCAGAATCTTGATTGTTATATTTTATCCATAAACGGATTATTTTTTATTCTATTGTGGTTATCCTATAAACAGCAAGAAAATGTATGGGGGTTGTCTTTTCATTTTTTTCATCAAAAGTTTGTGAAGATTCTATTCTCTTTGTGACTATTCATGTTCATGTGCGCATATCTTTGGGTGGGTAGTGTAAGTTTTAAATCTGGAATTTATTTATTAACACATTCTTCTTTTATCCCATAAAAAGATTATTTTTGAGGCTGAGTTTAAGCAATTTTTACGAGAGACTACAGTCTGGGGAGGCTCGAATTTGCTGTTTAAGCAAATTTAGCTATATAGTTGAGGCTGAGTTTGTAACGTAAATTATTTCGTTTAAACAACACATTTTTGCTTTCACACTAATATGTTGATGCCATCCCAGGGTAAATTTAAAATGCTGATTTTTTGTAAAATCAGATTGTACAAACTTTGTCAGCCTTCTTGTTTTTTGTTAAAAATGTGTTGTCTAACCTATTTCTTCTCCGCAATTAATGTTGAAATGCTGTACCCATTGTTGCATGATGTACCCTTATGAAACTATGCAAGAGTGTGGATTTTCACATCATATTTTTTCAGAGGGAGGTATAATTTATCTTCAATGGATGCTACTAAAGTTTATACCAAGTTGGTGATACCTAAAGTTTCGGAGTATGTGATCAGGTATATTTCGTACTCTTGATTGCAAGATGTCAAATGGGCGGGTTTGGGCCGGCCCAGCCCAAGCCCTTCGGGCCTCCAACAAAACAGGCCGGGGCCGGGGCCGGGGCCGGGCCAGAGAGGCTGCCAAACGAGTCGGGCCGGGCCAGAATGTGGGGATATCTGGGCCCTGTCCAAGCCCAGGCCCTAGGCCCAACATTTAAGGTCGGGATTGGGTCGGGCCCGGGCTCAATTTTTTTTTTTTTTTTTTGCATTTTCTTATTATTCAAGGTAAAGGCTTTAATTACGGTAATTTGTTGTTATTATTTAAGCAAATTGTACTCTAGGCATGTCCAATATTCACAATATAACGAACCTAATCTTTATCCTTTTATTTTATTATAAATCATATACATTGAAGATAAATGTGTTTAAAGGCCCTCCTCCTTTTATCCGGGCTTGGAACCGACTGCTTGTAAACAAACAGGCGAAGTTACCTATTTTTTTATATATACGAAAAAATATCTATCTTGCTTGTAAAAATTTATTATATATATATATATGTGAAAAAAACTATATTTTGTGAGAAATTTTATTCTTAAAACTTAAGAGAAGATAAATAAAAAGAAATTACCTAATCATCCGGAAGTACTTCAACATCCGAGTCACTGCTCTTCCTATCATCAATCGGTTTATCTTGCTCGCGGTATTTCGCATCAAGATAATCCTTCCAACATACACATAGCTCGAGCGACTCGGGGTTAAGACGACTCCTCCTGTCATCCAAAACCCTCCCGCTTGCTGAAAATGCCGACTCTGAAGCAACCGTGGAGGCTTGCACTGGCAGTACATCCCGTGCAATTTGGGCTAAAGTTTTATACATGTTTTGATTTTGTTTTCAAAAATTTAACAAATTAAAATTAACCTGTTCTTGCATTGATAAATCAGAATAATGATCAGTATTTGAATATACACCAATCTCATTAAAAGAGAAAAAAGTAGACGAACCTGCCGAATTAGAAGTACCTTCACCTGGTAGTTGTCTTGCTACTAGATGTTCAAAGCCCTTAAGGTATGGCGCATAATACCTCTCAGCAGTCGATGATGAAGCTCGTCCGCGCACGTCAGCAGAATTACGATAGAGGTTGAACAGTTCCTCAAATGTCTTGCTCACTTTCTCTGTGAGTGCGGTTGTATCCTCTACTGGGTAGCACATTAATATTGATATCTCTTGTATCGAGACGTTCACGCCATGCAACTTTAACCTAGGATCTAAACAAGTAGCAACAGCAAAAATAACAGGCAGTTCACTCCAATATTTATTAAACTTTTTATCCATCACTTTTACTATTTCCTCAAAGGGTCCTATATATCTCCATTTTGTTAACATTGTAGCCATCTTGAGAATTTCTATTACAGCGAGAGGAGAGGTGGGATAGTACGTACCAGACAATAAATTGGTAGACGTGTAAAATACCTCCAAAAATTCAGCTAGGTATGTGGCCATCTGCCATTCCTCTTGAGCCGGCTGGGAACAAGGTTAGTAGAAAATGCGTATAGACTTCTCTGTATGCCAGAATGTGTAAAAGCATATGGTATGTAGAGTTCCACCTGTGGACCACATCTGTAACTGCTCTCCTGCGAGGCATATTATATTCAACACACAACGTTTTAAATTGTTGTGTTCTCGGACTCGAACTATTAACATACGCTGTCATACCCCTCATTTTGACAAGAATATCTCCTGCAGCAGCTAAACCATCTTGAACAATTAAATTAATTATATGACAAACACAACGAACATGAAATAATTTACCAGAAAGTACAGGTTTGAGGCTCTCCTTTAAAGCATCAACAGCAGCTGTATTGTTAGAAGCATTATCAAAACTAATACTCATAATCTTATCCTTTAATTTAAACGTGGTACATGCTTTTAATATAATATTAGCAATGTTCATTCCATCATGCGGAAAAGGAAAGAGCTCGAAAGCGATGATTCTCTTGTGCATAATCCAATCGACATCAATCCAATGGGCCGTCACACAAGTATAACTAACAAAAGTAAACGGAGATTGCCAAATATCAGAAGTAAGACTAACTTTACCGTCAAATTTATCGAAATAATCGATCAAGCGTGCTTTAGCAGCATTATACTGTCGGAGTGCATCGGATCTAGTTGTGTTTCTATGAACCTTTTTGTACAAAGGTTGAACGTATGTGTTCATATATCTAGAGTGCTTAGCATTATCGGCAAAAGAAAAGGCTTGTTCATCGTGAATAACAAATTCAGCGAGACCGTCTCTTTGCTCTCGCTGATTATAAACAAATAACTTACCGTCAAAAGATAACTGCGTTTGGGTAGGTTCGACGTGGCCTTGTCGAGGTGCACACTGAGGGTAATGCCTGTTAAGATGTCCATTACCACTACCAGACGAAAATAATTTAGCACAGTACTTACATCGAGCTTTTCGGATGCCGTCCACCATAACTTCATCAAAATGATTCCAACACTCGGCTTTCTTTTTTTTCCCCTTTTGGACTTCTGGCTCATTACCGGAGGCATTGCTCGGCCCTTCTTCATCATGACCAGGCATAGGGTTAAGATTATGCCACGGAGTAGTAGCTTCGCCAACCGAGCTGCGTCCTTGACTATAATGCGGGGGGTCTTGATCAGGCGTGTATTCAAAATCTGGAATGTTTTGATTGAACTCCCAATTGGCTTGGGTATCTATCATACAGCCTGTACTCATTCGTCCAGGAACGAATGAATGATGTGTGTGTGGTGCTTGGTGTTTGTGATGACCGTGGTGCTGGCGCTCGTGCTGGTGATGGTGTTTGTGATGATGATGATATTTTTTGTGATGATGATCCACGCTTCAGTTTCTTCAGTAATCCAGCCATATTTGACGCTAAACTTTTTTACTAGATTGAAAAATAAAATCAGTAAGAGTAACTAAATACATAAGTATAAGAGCAGTAATTAGTAATTAGAAATAACAATTAAAAGAATTAAAGAGTAACAAATGAATCACTGAGGGTAATTCGAAATTGAAGAGAGTTAGTAATTAAAAAAAAATAGTAATAGTAATTGATAAACATAAAAATTCACTAATTACTAATTACTAGACAAAAGAATTAGAGAGTAACAAATTAATAAGAGGAGTGGTTAGTAATTAAAATTTAGCAAGAGTAGTAATTAGTAAACAAGAGTAATAATTAGTAAGAGTACTAATTAGTAAATAAGAGTAGTAATTAGTAAGAGTAGCAAAGCTTGTAAAAATGTAGAATGTTTATATAAGAGAGAGTAAGAAGATTGGTGTGAAAAATTAGAGAGAAATGGTGTGAATTTATAGATTTTTGAAACTTCACAAAAGACCAAAATACCCTTAAAAACTATCCGTTTATAGTTGTTGGGGAGGGTAAGAGTGTAAAAACCTTAAAAGAGTTGAAAAAATTAATTTGGACCAAAATACTCCCCAAACTAGCCGTTATTTTGCTGTTAGGGGGGTAAAAGTGAAGTTTAGGGGGAAAAAAGGAGAATAAATCCATTGAGGGGGGGGAAAGGGGGGGGGGAAATTGAATTTGAAAAATAAAGAAATGGGCCAGATTCGGGCCAAACCCGAGACACTTCCGGGCCACGGTTCGGGCCGGGCCAAACCCGGGCCGTTTCGGGCCGGGCCTGACCCAGGCTTTTTTCTTGGATATGCTGTAGTACCAAAAGCTACTCAAGTGCGTTTGAACCTTTTCTCACCTTTGTGTGTGTGTGTGTGTGTGTGTGTGTTTCACCGTAAAAGCTATCTTTTTTAATTTCTCTAGGGATTAAACTCAATATAGTAGATAAATGGAAAGAGATGTTTTTTAGGCCTGTGGAGAAAGTTCAGCAAAAATATGAAGTATGGAAAGTATGGAATGGCTACTCTAATTAAAAAATTGAACTTGTGGCACGTCTTTTCTTATCCACTATATGTTTTTATATCTTATACTATCCATATTGTGCAAAATAGATTCCACTATCAGTTGTTTTGGGATTAGTCTCCTAAAGCTTTACATTGGATGAGTTGGAGTTGGACTTGGACTTGGACTCACATATGTAAACAACCTATCCTTAGTGGACTAGGCTTCACAAAAATCAAGTGGTTATATTTTGGCTCCGCTCGAAAAGTTGCGTTGGTATTTATGGAGTCAGGAAAAGACTCTTATAAGGGACAATATCTCTTAGGTTTGGCGTAGTATTCTATCTAGACAAGATTTGCATATAATGGGTTGAGTTAAGTTGTAAAAAACGATCTCTCTATCATATTCTGGCAAGATTAGTGGGTCCCAGGGTCAAGCGATTTAAAGAATTTTGTCTTCTTAATTGAAATTGATGACTCCATAACCGTGGTTGACACTATAATCCAAAGTGGTTGCTAGCATGCTTTAGTAACTTGTAAGGCCTCCAGTTTTGTCTAGCATCTTTGTTACTAATCTGTCTCGATAGGACTACAAAGATTGGCTTGTTTTGGGATAGTCAACTTGTAGAACTTACTCGGTACAATCAGCTTATCGATTCGTTAGCAGGTCAAAAGGAGTAGATGAGGAGGAGAGCCCTCTCATCTAGTCACATCTTTTCCTCCATTAAGTCGAGTTACTGGCATGGTTTGTGGAAACTTCTTATCCCTATAACTTTTTTTTTTGTTACAAAGGAAAATAAAAAAGCTGGACTGTAAGGCTCTAATCCAACCGGCATGGAGTATTGTGCCTCGAGGACTTACAAAGCCGCCACATACATCTGAGCCCCTGATTCCCATACCTACGTCGGGGCCGAAGCGCACAATGACCCGTACGTGGAACACATGCAGCGTGAGGACGTAAGTTTGCCGCCAACAAGTGCAACGTGCAGGATTCGAACCCAGGTGAAAAACCCGGATTGGGATATTTGCTTTTGTGTGGCATGCGTCTTTGGATTTGGTTCCGTACCAAGAGAGGCCATTGCATCTTTTGTCGTCATGAGGAAACTTTCCAACATATGCTGTTGGTGCCCCCCTCCTTAGGATAGTAGAGTTTGGTTCTCAGTTGGTGGTTAAATGGCACTTCTTCTGGACCGTTCTTTCATAGTTAGTTTTCCAGCTGGCTCATGAACCGACTGTTCAAAGATGACTCAAGTGAAAATTATCATGATTATCTCCTCGTACGTGTGGCATAAATGGATACAGAGGAATTTATCATCTATAATGAGAGAGTTTTTTTAACTCGATTATTGTTTTAGGGAAAAGTATGGCTTCCGTCGGAGGGAAGCTAAAACTAAGAAGAAGGCAACTACTGACTCTTTTTCTAGGTCTATAGTCAACTTCAACCCAACCAATCATTCAAGGCAGATGGAGTATCGCTCATATAGTAACGTAAGCAAAACCTAGATCATATGGATGAGTGGGTTTATCGTTGTTTCCTCGACAAATATAAGAGATGCAACCACAACACTTCCACTAACGGTCTCTCTCGCAACGCTGCCTTGCTAGCATTTATGAACCAGTCGTTGGAATGGGCTCGTGATCAAGTTCTCCTTCAAATCGCCCTTTCTGTTAAATATAAAAGTTAGGGAAACAACTAATTGGGAGGGAGAATAGTCAAGCGAGTATGGCACCAGGTTGTTTCACTTGAGATTTTTAGCGCAGTAGTAATCTTAAACTTCTTCACGAGCAGGCTTGAAAAATTGCTGAATTTTCTCCTTATAAATTAGATGCTCGACACACCTAGATTCATCAATCGAGTTGATGCCTAATTTCTAGTTAACATCTCTAACTTGTGTAGGTTGGGCCTGTCGGGTGATGAGGTGCTTTTGTAAGCTATTTTTGTTTTTGTATAAGCTTCTTTATTTTTATTGATGTACGGGGGTGCCTATTGATGTTTTATCCTATTTTTACAGACAAACAGGGGCGTCTATGGAGGTTTGGGCAAATATGATTGTAACTTTTCTTAATTAAGTAAAGTCTTGACAACTGACATAAGGCTCGCATGTAAGCGTGTTATATTCGTTTCAACAAATAGCTTATATAATTCTCCTTCAAACAACCAAAAAAGATGTGAGAACACAAATAAAAAAATGCATTTCTCTCTAATAAAACCCTCGTTAATAAGACACGAAGACTTGGATTGGGTTGAAGAAAGGTAACTCCTTGCTAATTCAATGTCCTAAACATCAAAAGACTTTCTTTTGGGCTGAAGGCATGACACTGTTAAAGTTATTTTGGGCTTAGGTAGGTACCAAAAAAATTTAGGCATTCTTTGAAATGATTTCAATGCCCCAAAAACCTCATTAAGCAAAGTTAAGTTCGTTGAGGTTTCGAGCTTGGTTTGTGACTATGACGAGCTTGAAAATTAAGTTCAGGCCGGATTTGGTAAAAAAGCACAAGGTCTCATGATTGACTGGTCTTGACCCTGACAAATTTCATGTTCGTGCTCACAAAAAGTCTCATATTCATGATACAACTAGTCTTATTTAACTAGAGCCGATCTATACTATCATTCCCGTGTATACATAAACAAAGATATAGTTTATTACAATTTCAAGCTGGGATAGTTGTCTAAATAAGCACTAACTTCTGAATTAAGCTGGGTTCATAGGCTAATGAAACTAATATGAAGGATCCATTAACAAGCCTGCTAATGAATTGCTTGAACTTTTGTCAGTCCTAATTTAGGAAGTAGCGTAGTACACAATGTTAAAGTCAACAAGCACCTTTAAACATAATACTAAGTACGTTCGAATGAAAAAAAAGGGAAAATTGCACAAAATACCCCTGTGGTTTGGGGTCGTTGCAAAAATACCCTCGTTGTTACAAATATTGCAAAAAGACGCATGTGATTGCAAAAGTGTCGCAACAGACGATTTCTGTAACGAAACAAAAAATTTGTCCAAAATACCCTTCTATTTAAACCTTAAGATTGTCTTTGTATGCCAGAATTCTCGAGTAGAGGGGCGTCACCACCAATGGTGACATCAGGGGCGGCACCACTAACACAGACGTGCCCCCGGCACCTTAGTCACTTCGTCACGCCCATGTGCTGCTCCGCTGATAAGGCCCTACCCCGAGGCTCTCTGTCACAATGTCGTGCCACCAGGCACCATACACACTTCACCACGCCCGTGCGCCACTTCCATGACATGTGCCCCCAGCACCAGGTATGGTCTCGCGACAGTCGTCGCCGTGCCCATGCACAACAATTATGTTACAGGCCTCCGGGCATCACACTTATTCACCACACCATGCGCCCTTGCCATGGAGGTGGAACATGCTTCGACCCACTCTCTGGAGTGTGCAGCATTCTGGGGGGCTCCGTTCGTAGTGCTCCGGCATGAGGACCCCTCACAGCGGGATGGACTCGTTACCACAAAGTCATCGCCACCACTGGATGGGCTCGTGACCACAAAGCCATCGCCGTCTTCATTTCGGTAGGCTCCGTTCATAGTGCTCCGGCATGAGGACCCCTCGTAGTGGGATGGACTCGTTACCACAAAGTCATCTCCTCCACGGGATGGGCTCGTTACCACAAAGCCATCGCTGTCACAATCACGGGGGGGGGCTCTTTTCGTAGTACTCCGGCGCGAGGACCCCTCTCAGCGGGATGGACTCGTTACCACAAAGTCATCATCGCCACGGGATAGGCTCGTTACCACAAAGCCATCGCCGTCACAGTCACGGGGGGCTCCATTCGTAATGCTCCAGCATGAGGACCCCTCGCAGCGGGATGGACTCGTTACCACAAAGTCATCACCACTATGGGATGGGCATGTTACCACAAAGCCATTGCCGTCTTCATTTTGGGGGGCTCCGTTCGTAGTGCTCCGGCACGAGGACCCTTCGCAGCGGGATAGGTGACTCCTCCGGGACACTGTCTCCGCCAGGGTGCCTGTGTGATCGGCCTACGTGCTCCGGCACTGGGGGCTTGCGTCGGCACCCCTATGGACTATGACCCCTGGGTCATTCCGAGACGCGACCAGGTCTTCAGAGGGCATCGCGCCTAGTTCACCTGGCAGTTGGGCATCGGGTTTTCCTCACCGCTGCCAGGCCTGTGGGACTCTGCAAGGGCTTGGATTGGAGGCTAGATCAAAGGGGTTCTCTGGCCACACTGACACTATGGGAGCCAGTCTTTCTAGACAGACAGAGTGACGCTGTGTGGGGTAGGCTGGGTGAATATGTGATTCGACAGCCCATGGAGCACCGGTAATTGTGAATCCCTCAGTGACGTGTCACTCTCAGGGAGTGACACGTGTTGCATGATGACATCATCATCTCAACCTCTATAAAAAGAGGTCTTGAGAATTCATTTGGGCACTTCAGATTTTCAGATTCTCAGAACTCTCACTTTCTCACTTTAGAATCATAGAGAGAGAAACATACAGGACCTTGACTCTGGACCTAAGCATCGGACGGTGACTGTCATCATGTATTCACCCTGCGCCATCGCCCTCGCAGCACTGCCATACTCAAGCTCTATCTGGAAATCCTTGGTCTCTGCCCTTGCTGTGTCTCACATCAGCGCACTTGGCATCTGACTCGAACTGCATTCCTTGTGGCACCTCCATGTCAACTGCGAACCCACTTTCCCTGGCATCATTTTGGCGACTCGGCTAAGGAAGTGAGCTTCGCAGTGCAGTTCGTCCCGTGCCTGACACACTAAGCGGCCATGCCTCAGCATTGTAGGGCTACCATGACTACCAATCACAGCCTCAACCCAGCTATTCATGCAGTCACATTTTCCAGACTTAGAAAATTTTCAAGCTACATTGCTCTTGCACAAGTCTACTGACACCACTCTTCATACCATCACCCACTATCTTGGGGGGCTTCACCCCTCCCCAACCCCTTCAGCCTCACATCCCATACCAACTTGGTGCGTGGTGCACAGGGTGGCTCGAGCCACGTTACTAAGTGTGATGCCCTGAACCTAGGTTTACGAGGTTATTATTACCTAACGACGATTATGGTAAGTAAGACGAATTTAGACTGTTAGTGAAAACCTTACAAGCAGATATAAATTTAATCTTTAGCGTTAATTATTGTGAGCAATATTATTTGTTGCAACTAGCAACATATTTTAATAATATGATAAGCCATAAATGATGAAGTTTGTACAATAGAAAATTTTATGGAAGTGAGCGGTTTGCAATTTATAACTGACAAAAATGTGCCGCTATAACATTATATGGTCTCGCATTAAATAATTATGCATATTAATGAGCAGAAAACAAAAAGGGAAACAACAAATAAAAAAATAAAAATAATTGATAATATATAAAGGGAATATGAGAGAGGGTGTGAACAAAAAAAAAAGAGAAAGAGAGAAGACGGAGAGAAGATGTGAGCAGGCTGCATGCCCTAATCAGGTAGCGCCTCTCCCATCTCTAGCATCCAATTGCCATCCACGCTCCATCTCCGGTGAACAACTCCGGCCGCACCTCCATCGAGCATCACCGCACAACACCTTCGCGACAACCATGCCGTAGCCAAAGGCGTCGTGGCCACTGCCAAGTCGCCGTGCGATCTGTCACCGGCCACCATGTCTTCGGCGAGTACAACTCCGGTAGGCAGCCCAATTGCCGGCAAGCAACTCCAGCTGCCTCTTCACCGAGCCTCCGTAACTGCCTTGCCGCAAACGACACCCCGCTGCCACCACCGTGCAATATTCATCGCCGGCCGACCAAAATACCAATCAACACCAAGGACGACCATCAGCCGCTGTCGGCTCTCTTCCCTGTCCACCGACTAGTCATCATGGCCACTGGGACCTCCAATTAGTATTGCGACTACAGTTCTACAGTGAGTGACATAGTCGTCATCGATTTTCAGCCTTGATTTGCCAAAATCAACGACCACCGATGACAGCTGTTAACACGCTCCGATTGCCTGTGATTTACTATGCCAAGCACTGTTCTTTTTGGCACTTTGTATAAATTATGAAATGGGTTTTTGTGGTTTCTTGTGTTGTTGATGAATGGGTGCAGTGGTAGTCATTTGGCGGTAGTGTTGGCGGTGGATGGTGGTTTTTGTGTACTGTTGTGGTTGTACGATGTCTGTATTTCTCAAGTGTGTGGGCGTTATTGGTGTCGGACAATCGTCGATAATTGGGTGTGTATGTGGGGCACTATGAGGTGGGTTGGGGAAGTCAGCAGTCGTGTGTTGGGTTTTGGTGGTATGGACAATGAACGGAGTTCGGTGGTACAGTTGCAATACTGTTGTGGTTGTAACGGTGGCTTAATTATGGTGCTTGTGGTGGCTGGACTGGATGTAACTGTGGTGGTGTTTGCGGCGGCGGTAGCATTTAATACTATTGGTTTGATGAGTTAGGACTAAAGAAATTGGTGGCACTCTGTATAAAATTAGGAAATGGGTTGGTGGTGTGCTTGCGTGATGGTGACTACGCAGTGATGGTTTAGCGACAATGCTTGTGGTGGCTAGAATGGATTGAGGTAAACGGTGAATGTATGACTTTTGGCGGGTGTGCATTAATTGGGTGTTGAGCGACTATGTGTGTATACTAGGTGTCGTGGTTTACGTATGTGTGATTTTTAATGGTGGTGCTTAGGGTGACTGTGGTTGGGTTGTGTGCGTGCGGTGGCGGGTATTTCAGTATGTAAGCCTGGACAGGTGTATAGGTGTGTTTGTTGTTGGACGTGTATGGAGATATTGTGTGTACATGATGCGAGTGTATTGTATGCTTGCGAAGGTGTACCCTATGCATGTATGTGTTTTTGGACAGGAAATTGCATAGGCTATGAGAATATATAAAAGGAAATTGTTAGCGTTTAACTGAGTGCTATTTAGCACAAAGTTACTTGGTGGTTATTAAGACGGGGAGAATTAATGGATGTTCGGCAACGGCGACTAAATGCCAAGAATGACAGCGTGAACTGGGCACGATATTGGACGTGCATGTAGGTCGGGCAGTTGACTGCGGCATTGAATTTACTTGAAGACATGTTCAACGGGAATGTTGTGTCGTGATTGACGATGCTTTGGGATGTAGTAAAGCTGGGAACATGAAGATAAAAAGAAGGGCATTGAAAGTGCTTTGAACCAGGTGTGGTAGCATGATCGTCGTTTTGATGTGGGGAATGTGTAGCATCAAGTAAGTGACCCTTGATTCAACTAGTGTTTCTATATAATAAGTATATGTGTTACCTGCTGTTAAAAAGTGAAGTTTAGCATTGAGTGTTTTAATTATGTTTAATTGTTCTGGCTTGAATTGCTAAAAAGCTTTAGTAGTTTATTTGTCATGAAAAACCGGACCAGCATGCATTGATTTTTGTTTAGAAATTGAATGGACCTCAGATTTGAAATGTTTGGTACAAGTGAAATGTTTTGAAATTTGACGTTATTGTGAATATTGAACAACTTGAAAATTTTTGAAAGGAGTGTGTGGATAGTTTGACGAGGGGTTATGTTTACGACGAACGAAAAGGTAGTTTTTGGTTTACTCGATTGTTGTGCCCTATATCCACGGGGGAAGTTGGATTTCGGGCCCTGGTCAACGGGGCTTGTACGTTGATGCACAGTACTGTTGCTCGTGGTTCGCCCTTGCGTCCACAGAATTTTATCCTGAATGGAGGAGGGATTTCGGGCCCTAGTCAGTGGGGCCTGCACGCTGACCGCAGCATATCGTTTGAGCTAATGTTGGGATTGAGCTGGTTGTTGTGAGTTTTGTGCTAATGATTTTACACTTCAATTTTTAGTTTCATGTGCTTTAACTCATTTTGCCAGATGATTACCAACTTCATGATTTTAGACTATTTAATGTGACTATAATATAAAGTGAGTTATTTTATGCATGCTATGGTTCACCTAGTTGAATCATTGGTTACTTACTAAGCACGTGGAAGCTCATCCCTTACTTATCATTTCAGGTTGAAAGTAAGGTGATGGTGAGGAGCATAGGAAAAGACAATTTGGTGCGGAACTTCAGACACTGTATGAAATGAGCCGCTGAATATTTAGGTTGTTGGTTTAGTTTTAGCTGTTGATAAATTAGAGTTATAATGAGTTTTAGCATAAGTATTGTATTCAAATAGAAATATGAAAATGTAATTAAAGTTTGTAAAAGTTTTAATTTTCGCTGCAACATATATTGGATTTTAGCGAGTAAGGCCTGGCAGAGCCCTTGGTTGGAGCCCATTGGGTCTGCGGCCGGTCACGTGCCTAGCTCACGGGCCCATTCGTGGGTTCGGGTCGTGACACTAAGTCTCAACTCTATCAATTGACACCCCTCAGGTCTCGCGACCGCCTATGCTAGGTATGCATGCAACATGCCTCACCAACCCTCCCCTACCTCCGTCACTCAGTTGGTCATCGATGCCAGCCCATCACCCTGAGTCCCCCATCCCGCTCATCTCAACCTCTCGAGCTTGCTGTAGCATGACCACCCCTTTATCAAAAAAAATTTCTTGACACTTAGAAAAAAATTTATTTTTAAATTTTTTCGCTACCGATCATCGATGATCACCCTCAGCGGTCTCCCTTGACACCCTTGTCCGAGCTCAACACTTAGAAAAATTTTGTTACAAAAAATTTTCACGCCCCTTCTCCTTAGGCTTCGTCCAACACTCGGGAAATCTTTTCATCACTTAGAAAATTTTCTCACCCCCTTCGCACTCCTCTCTCTCACTCTGCCTGCTCGCGGTCGGGTCACCACTCTCTCACCCTTGTTCTACAGTTAGAAAAATTTTTCATCTCCCCTCCCAACAACCCCTCACTCTCCCTCTAACATTTTCCTCTCTTTACTCCCACCATCCCACTCCTCGCATTCTCATCTTGTTCATTGTGAAAATTTTCTTGGGGGCTCCCTCCTTAGGGTTGTAACCAAAAAAAATTCAAATCAAATTCAAAAGAATATGGGCAGAACCCTACCCGCGTGCTCGAACCCGCCTGACCCGCTCCGTCCGTATTTTCTCTCCCAGCCTCCTGCCAAACTCGCGACCTGTTAACTGCTACCCGACCTTACCCGAAACCCGACCAGCGCCTTTTTTCTCTCCCACAAACCCTAATGCAAAAACCCTAATCTATCTCATCTCTTTCTCCTTCCAGCTGCCGCCCCCCTTTGCGGCGGTGCCACAGCCTTTCGTCCTCGCCCTCCACGACGTGCCCCTCGCCGGCGTCATCCCCAACCCCCCCTTTTGGCCTCGGCTGGCATCTCTCCCTCGCCGACATGACCCCTCGGCCTCGCCCCTACCTCTTTTTCTTCTCCCATCTCTCCCCTGCCCCTCCTTCCCCCCACTCCCTCTTTGGCAGGCGACGCCACCGTCGTCGCCCTTCTTCCTCTCCATTTCCCACCTCAATTCCCTCTTCCCCCTTCGTCCCCCTACGGCCTCGCCCCTATCCCCCCTCTTCCCTGCTGGTCGGCCTTGGCGCCTCAGCCTCGGCCAAGAGGCCTTGGTCGGCCTCAGCCTCGCGGCCTTGGTCAGCCTCGGCCACTTGGTCGGCCGGCCTTGGCCCTTCATCCCCATATCCTCTCCCCTTTACTCCATGGCCATCATCCATGCATTTTGGCCTTCCCTAAGCCATGGCCACCACCTTCACCCACCTTCAACCTTCATCTTCTTTTCTTCACCCGCGGCCAACCTTCAACACTAACGCATGACCATCCTCCATGCCCACTTCGGCCTCCATCACCAAGGCCACTCTTCACTTCATACCACACCAAGGCTTACCCCCCAAACTTTGGCCTACACACATTCACCCAACGGCCGACAACCATCACCAAACATCATCGCCACCATCCTCACAGGCATGAACCAAAAAAAAACATTTGACAACCAACGCGCGCACCTTTACCCATCTCGTACTCTCCTATACTTAGAATTTCTTTTGCAATTTTGATCATGTCTAGTGTCGCGACGACCCCGAAACCAATGTACTTACTATGTGGTGCGCGAGTTAGCTCAAACCACTTACCCCGGTGCTCGTCATAGACTCCCCCAGCGTCACGACGCCCTTGTTGCGCCCCTCATGACGATGTCCCCCGACATCAATGTACTTGGTAGGTGGAGTACGAGGTAGCTCGAACCACCACTGCGACCCCCGTCACCCGGACATCATCTCCACGACACTTGTCACCCATCGCCCATCTCCTCGACCCCCATCACCCGGACGTCATCTCCGTAACCCGCGTCTCCAAGACATCACTCCGTGACACCCTTTGCCAGCACCCGTGCACCGTCTTCGCGACGCTTGTCTCCCATCGCCCGAATGACGTCTCCGCCACACTCGTCGTCCGTCGCCCCGGTACCGTTTACATGTTCACGCCCTGCGTCCTATCATCTTGCCTTTGTCTCAACCCCCAATCATTCCAAGGTCTCAATAGGTGGTGCAGGAGGTGGCTCAAGCCACCTACTCTTCACATTCGTCATTCAAAGACGACACCAGCTACTCTCCAGCCAACAAACATAAAAAATTCTTCTAAGTCTGAACTTGCGAATATGCGTGCGGCGCCTGCTCGGGTTGCCCCTCTGCGCTCCCCACACGCAGGGGGCTTATGTTCCCTACCTATTCTGGTCGTACCCAAAAGCCCACTAGATGTCCCGCTTTGCACATCGAACCGGTCAAAGTGTGCACGCTCTTGTCACGTGCATTTCTTGCTTCGCACGCCTTAGTCAATATTATTTAACGTTAGCGTGACTCACGGTATCATGTTCATCGTGCCACAACCACCCAAGCACCTTTTCACCAAAAAACATCGACCGATGGCGTGACCGGAGCGACGGGGTCAAGGGCAAAGGCCTTGGCCAACCCATGGGGTCGGCCTTGGCCTCCTCCAAGGCCATGGGGTCAGCCTCGGCCTCCATGGGGGGGTTGGCCTTGGCCTTCCCCCTCGGTTGTTCACTCTTCGCGCAAAGTCCCTTTCGCCCTTTGTTCACTTCATACACTTCGTATGTCACTTTGGCACCTTGTTCGTCATGTGGGTACGATTCACATCAACACGCTCGTCGCAATGCAACTTTTAGATTTGTCATTGCCCATCAAAACACATTTCGTCGGCGCACCCGAAGTTCACCCAAAGGGTGAGTGGCCTTGGCCTCCCTTCATAGGAGTTGGCAATTGGCCTTGGCCATCCCCTAGGGTCGGCCTCGGCCTTCCCAAGGGGTCGACCTCGGCCTCCCCAGGGGTGATGGCCATGACCTTCCCCTAATTTTGGCATATGGCCTCCACTCCCGCGTGCACTTGTTTTCTCAAGTCTTTGCCCCTCCACGATGTTTACGGACCTTCATACATCAACCTCGCGATGTTCGTCATGCATCAACATCACGACTCCCGTCGTGCATCAACCTCGCGACGCCCGTCGTCCATCAACCTCGCGACGCCCGTCGTGCATCATCCACGCGCATCCGTCATACATCAACCTCATGATGTCCATCGTCCATGACCGCATACCGCTCCCACGATACCCATCGCCCCAAGTCATGTACTACCACCGAATGACCCGTCGCCGATGACCCCGTACCATCACTCCTAACTTTGTCATTACTACGTGTTGCATTCTTTATCTTATTATGACAGATACACTCAACCCACATACCGTCTTTAGGACACCCAACGCGCGCTCATGCGCCATTCTCATGACATGTGCCCCAGCACCAAGTATTGTTTCGCGACGTTCGTCGCCACGCCCGTGCGCCATTCTCATGATAGGTGTCCCTGGCACCAAGTGTTGTCTCCGTGACGCTCATTGTTGTGCCCGTGCGCCACTTCCATGACATGTGCCCCCAACACCTTACTTACTCCGCCACGCCCATGCGCCACTCCGATGATATGGCCCTGCCCCGAGGCTCTCTGTCACAATGTCATGCCCACGGGCACCATACACACTTCACCGCGCCCGTGCGCCACTTCCATGACATGTGCCACCGGCACCAGGTTTGGTCTCGCGACAGTCGTCGCCGCGCCCATGCGCCACAATCATGTTACAGGCCTCTGGCATCACTTATTCACCACATCATGCGCCCCTACCGTGGACGTGGAACATGCTTCTACCCATTCTCCGGAGTGTGCAGCATTTCGGGGGGGCTTGGTTTGTAGTGCTCCAGTACGAGGACCCCTCGAAGCGGGATGGACTTGTTACTACAAAGTCATTGCAGCCGCGGGATGGGCTCGTTACCACAAAGCCATCGCCGTCACAATCACGGGGGGCTCCATTTGTAGTGCTCCGGCACGAGGACCCCTCGCAGCGAGATGGACTCGTTACCACAAAGTCATCGCCGCCACGGGATGGGCTCGTTACCACAAAGCCATCATCGTCATAATCACGAGGGGCTCCGTTAGTATTGCTCCGGCACGAGGACCCCTCGCAGCGAGATGGACTCGTTACCACAAAGTCATCGCCGACACGGGATGGGCTCGTTACCACAAAGCCATCGCCGTCTTCATTCCGGTGGCTCTATTCATAGTGCTCCAGCATGAGGACCCTTCGCAGCGGGATAGGTGACTCCTCCGGGACACTATCTCTGCCAGGGTGCCTGTGTGACTGGCCTATGTGCTCCGACAATGGGGGCTTGCATCGGTACCCCTATGGACTATGACCCCCGGGTCACTCCGAGACGGGAGTAGGTCTTCGGAGGGCATCGCGCCTAGTCTGCCAGGCAGTTGGGCGTCGGGTCTTCCCCTCCGCTGCCAGGCCTGTAGGACTCTGCAAGGGCTTGGATTGGAGGCTAGATCAAGGGGGTTCTCTGGCCACACCAACGTTGTGGGAGCCAGTCTTTCTAGACAGACAGAGCGACGCTGTACAGGGCAGGCCAGGTGAATATGTGATTCAACAGTCCGTGGAGCACCGGCAACTGTGGACCCCTCGGTGACGTGTCACTCCTAGGGAGCACCACGTGTCGCGTGATGACATCATCATCTCAACCTCTATAAATAAAGGTCTTGAGAATTCCTTTGGGCACTTCAGATTTTCAGATTCTCAGAACTCTCACATTTTCACTTTCTCACTCTAGAATCCTAGAGAGAGAAGCATACAGGACCCTGACTTTGGACCTAAGCATCGGACGGTGATTGTCGTCATGTATTCACCCTGAGCTATCACCCTCGCAGCACTGCCACCCTCAAGCTCTGTCTGGGAAGCCCTTGGTCTCTGCCCTTGCTCCGCCCTTGCTGTGTTTTGCATCAGCGCACTTGGCATCTGACTCGGACTGCATTCCTTGTGACACCTCCACGTCGACTGCGAACCCACTTTCCCTAGCATCAAAGACAAGTTGGTAAGACAAGTCCAAATAAAATATACTTGGTCCCGCCCATGTCTTGCTACTAGAAGATTTAAATAAGTCAAATTTGACCAAAATAGATTAAATGGAAAGGAATCAATTTATTTAATTCAGATTAAATTAAAGGGGACAAAAATCCCTTTAATTAGAAAGTCAAAACTTAGATTACGAAGCCTACCATCTTGCTTATAAATAGAGGGCTTGGGATAGAGGAGAAGGACACACTGGGTCTCTACAAACAAGCCAGTACTCTGTCCGAATCACACAATATCTCGAGAATTACGCTTTATTTGAAGAACAATATGCACTAATTTAGTGTCGTTTTTCAATCGAGCATTTCTTAGGAACAAAGATTAATCGCTCTTTGATCTTAAACATTAAAGGGAGATTCGACTTTAACCTTGGTGATTCTACAAGTCAAGGATCGACCTCAAGGAAGAAGTCAAAGTGGCTCTTCAAGAACAAGTTGTCTCCGTCCTTGGATCGTGACCGAATCCGAGATCGAATCAGAGGACCTAGATTTATTTTTTGTATAAATCAAAGAGTGCACCACAAGAAAATATGTATTTTGCGACGGAGTTTTAGCGACGGAAGGTATTCCGTCGCTAAACATGTTTTTAAGCGACGGAATATACCGTCGTTAAAACTCCGTTGCAAAATACTATTACCGACGGAAGACACCGTCGGTAAAAATATTTTGCAACGGAATTTTAACGGCGGACTTTTAGCGACGGAATTACCGTCGCTAAATTTTTTTGATAAAATTAGTAATTTTGAGTTTTTTTTTAAAATTATTTAAACGACGGAATAAAACCGTCGCTAAAAATTATGTCGCAAAAGTCTTTATAATAAGATATTCACCGACGGAGTTTTAGCAACGGACTTATTCCGTCGCTAAAGATCCTCCATTTAAATTCTGATCTGGTTTCTTTCTCTCTCCCCGTTCTCTCTCTGAAATTCTGCTCCCACCCACCGCCGTTCTCACCTCCGGCGACCCTTCTCTGCGGCGACCCAGCTCCGGCGACACTCCCGTCCCCCACCCGACACCGCGCCACCAAGCCTTGCACTCCGGTCGTGCCACAAAGCCTCCACTGTCGCCGCGCAAGGAAACCACCACTGTCGCCGCACCTCCAACGCCGGCGCCGTCGTACCCACCTCGAGATTTGTATGTCAATTGCCCTAAATTATCTGAATTTTTGTTAATTTGTCTTCAATTTAGGTTACATGCCCTAAATTATCTAAATTATTTAGATTTGTATGTCAATTTAGGTTCAATTTTTTGTTAATTTGTCAATAGAGCCCCCTAATTGAATCCTAAATTGAATGCCCTAATTGAATCGAACCCTAAATTAAACTAATTGAACCCCTAATTAAACTCTAAATTGATTGCCCCAATCTAACCGAACCCTTATTGAACCCTAAATTGAATGTCTCAAATCAACCGAACCCTAAATTGAATCAATAGAGCCCCCTAATTGAACCCTAAATTGAAGTAATTGAATCCTAAATTGAATGCCCTAATTGAATCGAACCCTAAATTAAACTAATTGAACCCCTAATTAAACCCTAAATTGATTGCCCCAATATAACCGAACCCTAATTGAACCCTAAATTGAATGCCTCAAATCAACCGAACCCTAAATTGAATCAATAGAGCCCCCTAATTGAACCCTAAATTGATTGCCCCAATCTAACCGAACCCTAAATTGAATGCCTCAAATCAATCGAACCCTAAATTGAATCAATAGAACCCCCTAATTGAACCCTAAATTGAAGTAATTGAATCCTAAATTGAATGCCCTAATTGAATCGAACCCTAATTTGAACTAATTGAACCCCTAATTAAACCCTAAATTGATTGCCCCAATCTAATTGAACCCTAAATTGAATGCCCTAATCCAACCGAACCCTAAATTGAACTAATTGAACCCTAAATTGAATGCCTCAAATCAACTGAACCCTAAATTGAATCAATAGAACCCCCTAATTGAACCCTAAATTGAAGTAATTGAACCCTAAATTGAACCCTAAATTGAATGCCCTAATACAATCGAACCCTAAATTGAAATAATTCAAGCGCATCGGATATGTGAATTTTGAACATTGATCATTTGTTTGATAATTTTAGGTTGTTAATTGTGCATTTTAGAATTGTGATTATTGATCGATGATTTTAGGTTATTAGCTATGCATTTGAAGTAATTGCGATTATTAATTGATGATTTTAGATTGTTAATTGTGCATTGAGCATTTGAGATATTGAGATTATTGACGGAGGATGAGACCCAATTGGATTGAATGTGTGGTTTTTGTTAATTTTTATTGCATTGAGCATTTGAGAATTGAGAATTGAGGTTGTTGACGGGGGATGGGACCCAATTGGATTGAGATACCTGTTAGTTAGCGCAGACACGGACAGCACATCTGATCGACGGTGTCCGACATTTAAAAAACAAATTAACGTATGCCGATGTGTCTGGAGGTGCGTGTCGGTGGGCGTCGGACACGTGTTCGGAGGCTTCCGACACGTGTCCAAAGGCGTCGGACACGTGTCGGTATGTGTCGGACACGTGTCCGGAGGTGTCAGACACGTATCGGACACCATATCGACACCCTATATGAGGTGTCGGAATTGAGATTGTTGACGGAGGATGGGACCCAATTGGATTGAGATACCTGTTAGTTAGCGCAGACACGGACAGCACGTCTGATCGACGGTGTCTGACATTTAAAAAACAAATTAATGTATGCCGATGTGTCTGGAGGTGCGTGTCAGTGGGCGTCGGACACGTGTCCGGAGGCTTCGTGGACGTGTCCAAAGGCGTCGGACACGTGTCCAAAGGCGTCGGACACGTGTCGGTATGTGTCGGTATGTGTCGGACACGTGTCCGGAGGTGTCAGACACGCGGCACAATTAAGCCTAATTAGCCCTAACATAACCCAATTATGCCTAAATTATTGTTTTTCACGTGTTAATGTCTTTGTATATAATCTATATGAAGTCAGATATGGATAGGATACGGGCTATTCGTGGCCGGGCTGGACGCCGAGCTGTTTCCTCCCCGGTTAGTCCCACCTCATCATTGCCTACTGATGACGAGGCACAGAGTGATCGCGGACAGCCATCGGGGGCCCAGCCCCAGCCGTCGCCGTCACCGTCGCCCCAGCCATCGCCGTCGTCCCAGCCCCAGCTTGAGCCGTCGCCCCAGCCCAACGCAGATTCATCCCACACACGCGTGCATTCTCCATCTTCCGTGGGTTCTACCTCAGGTATAGTTGATAACGGTGTTTCGTACATTTTCACTAGCCTTATATTTGAACTGTATTAATGTCTATGTTTTGTAGGATCTCGACGAGGCCGTGGTCCGACACGCGGGGTACGCATCGACCCCCAGCATAAACAGAGAGTTACGCTCACGCAGGAGGGCCTGTAAGTACTAAAAATATCACCCCATGCCTTATGTTTAAAATTTGGGGGTGTTAATTTATATTTGAACTGTATTAATTAATTTAATTACTTCTTTGGCAGGATCCTGGAGAATATTGCGAGGACGAAGATCGGCGTTCTTGTGAAGGGCCGATTCTTCGAGCCACGCCTGTACTGGAAGGACTGGGATGTCGCTGCGAGGGAGGCCCTATGGGAGGAGTGGCTGGTACGGTGAAGTATTTTTTTCAGCGTTAGTAAATGTTAAATTACAATTTGTTTTATGTTGTTAATTTGTGTTATTGAATGCCTTACAGGAGGGGTTCACGTTTGACACGCCTCAGCAGCAGGTACTGGGGCAGCAGGCTTTCTTTGCCTACATCGGCAAGAATTACCACCGATGGCTCCACGATGCACGGGACCGGGCGAAGAAGGCGCTGCCCGCGGGTGCCCTGATGACGGACATGGCGAGATATCCCCCACATTGGATATCTCACCGTGTATGGGGGGAGATGATAGATCGGTGGGCTACGGATCCAGGTTGGGACGCCAAGAGTAAGAGCGGGACTGAGAACAGACAGAACAAAGATCCGACGCACACGGGGGGGTCGGTGCCACACGACATCGTCCGACACAAGAACGCGGTCGAGCACCCGGATCTGGAGGACGATGAGGTCGTAGCTCTGACGTATAATCAGACGCACGTGCGGAAGAAGGACAAGGACGAGACGCACCGGGCGGGCGACTATATTTTAGATATTGCCCGGTGGATCGATGTGAGTCAATTTATTTAAGTTAATGTTTTTTCTTTCTATCCTCAATGTCTGTTTCGTTAATTAATGCCCTAACATATCGTTAAACCACTATTTTTGCAGGCCTCGTATGAACAGCTAAGGGGGTCCGAGCAGCAGTCCGGACAGCCATCAGCGTCCACTAGTACGGCTGCGAGTACTGGGGGGTTGAAGCGATGGCTGGATACGCCGGAGGTCGTGAATAGGCCGAAAGGCCGCATACGCGGCCTGCCTAGCACGACTGCTCGTGCCGTGATAGGAGCGTCCTCACCCCCTGCTGCCCCTCCACAGACACCGGCTCCTCGGCCTCAGTTGGACGACGAGGAGATCCAGCGCATTGCTACAGTGGTGTGCCGGATGATCAGGGAGCAGGGCACTGTTGGACAGGCCGCCCCGGCCCCGGATCAGCAGGATCCAGATCCGGGACTCAGGAACCCCTGATGAGCCCCTTCCCGTGCCCGTTCCTAGCTCCCCCCCCCCCCGTGTCCGCCTTGTACTCTTCTCCCCTCTCCTAACCGGCTATATCCGGTTCCCGGCTTGTACATATATGAATTTTTTTTATAATTGATTATATATATTTCTTTCTGTATTGATTATTGCGCGTTGTTGTTGAGATTTGAAAATTGTATTACAGGTTTGGGTAATTGAAAAATAAAAAAAAATTTCAAAAAAAAATTGACTTTTGGCGACAGATTATTTTCGTCGCTAAAGTATTCCCACAATCAGTTATTTAGCGACGGAATATTTCGTCGCTAAATAAGTTTTTTAGCGACGGAATATTCCGTATCAAAAATATAAATCCGTCTCTAAAGAATATAATTCGCGACGGAATATCCGTCGCTAATTAAAATAAATCCGTCGGTAAAAATGACATATTTAGCGACGGATTTAAAAATTCCGTCGCTAAACTATTAGTGACGGGCTTTTATACGAGGGATATTTAGCGACGGTGAATCCGTCGCTAATTCTTTTAGTGATGGATTTTTGGCTTTTAGCGACGGATTACCCCGTCGCTAAAACCCTGTTTTCTTGTAGTGGTGGTGTAACCCTTTTTTAGAATATTATTAAATTAAATTTTGTGCATTATTTCTTTTCTCGCAAATTCAGACACGAAATTTGTGTGTACAAACTACAAACCCTAGAGTGAAACTTTTTCCTAACGTCCATCAACCACCTAGATTACCAATTTATACTAGAAAACTCTGGAAGATCATTACATGATTAGAGTCAAATTACAAAATCTCGACTGATTTGGTTGTATGGCACGGATTCAAGGTTGTGTAGTTTGAATACTCCTATTTGAAAGCTTAACAACAATTTCTATTTTTTCACTAGAAATATATTACGTACTAAAGATACGATTCATATATAAACAAATACTTCCTCCGTCTCAAAATATTTGATCGTGTTTGACTTGCACGCTTATTTAGGATATGAATCAAATTTTATAAGTTTCCTATTATACTCCAAGAGAGAGATGGGAGGAATAAAGTGAATCATGAAAGAGAAAGTTCGTTAGTGCATGATTAAATGTGAAGAGAGAAAACATAATAAAATAAGTGTAAAAATGGTAAAGATAGAATAACACCTACAAAATACTTCTTAATTTGAGAAAGTGATCTATTATTTTTGGGACAGCTCAAAGAGAAAATATGATCAATTTTTTTAGGCGGAGCAATCAGTGGCAGAACCAGGATTTTATTTTAGGGGGTGCCAAAAATATATTGAAGTTGCTAATTTTTTTTTTTTGGGTAGGTAAAGTAGTACAAAAAAATAGAGTTCACTTTTTGATAATACAAAAAAAAAACTAAAAATCATCCAAAAGGTCTTCTTAAGTTTTGTGAGAGCGATTAAAGACTTTTTCATAAATCTTCTACATTTCGTAAACCCCGATTCTAAAGCATTTTTTAAATTTCATAAACCCTGATTCTAAGAAGTCCATATACTGTGTGTGTGTGTGTGTGTGTGTGTGTATATATATATATATATATATATATATATATATATATATATATATATATATATATAAAGTTAATGACTCATTTTGAACCATTTGTAATATGAACCATCACTCTTTTACATCTGAAAACTTGAGAGCAACAAAAAGAACATGATTTCCTGATAATATGTAGAATACCTAACAGTTGATAATATTGTGGGTAGAATAAATATCTATTCCTTGTAAGAATAATGAAAAGAAGATAAGTGAGGAAGGAACTAAAATAATGGAACAAGAAAAGCCAAGAATCACAAATTTTGTTCATGGGCTCTTACGTGCATAATGCATACATAAAAAATGAGAATTCAATCTTCTCTAGTTCTTTCTGCAGCAACTTCTCCTCCACCACAACCTGCTGCACATCCCACTTCTTGTCCTGACATGAACATCGTTTCCCCTGAGGACCGATGGTAGAACCAATTAGTCATGCACATCCCACATTAGATCAACCAATAATCCATCCACTTTCCTTTAAACTTCCACTGTCCAAATCACCTTCTTCTGACCCAATCAAACATGTCTATGTAAACCATCAATTCCAATCCAACGAATAAGTTAAAATAAACTAAGAGAATTGAAAATGTGTACGTATAACTCCATTAATTCCAAACGTAAAACTCTAATCAGAATCACCATCTTTAGTGGCAGGAATTAAAAATACAAATAGAGAGAGAAAGAGAGAGGGCGAGAGGGATATGAACCTGAGAAATGAAGCGGTTGCAATCTGAAAATGTATACCTAAATTGCCGGTCACGGTCATCGCCACGTCATCGCCTGCAGTGTGTTCTTGGCCGGTGGAGTCCTCGCCTCATCGTCGTCACTGATCCTTTCAGATCTGAACAGAAGAAGATGTCCTTGCCAGTCCATTCGCCGTCTCCTTCCACGGCTCCACTCCGGCCACTCATTCCAAATCTGAGCTCTTCTTAACAGAGAGAGTCGACTGGAGGAGCTGGTGTCTGCCGTCGGCCGTCTACGGTTTGGGAGTGGGTGAGGTTGTGAGAGACAAGTCGCAGAGAGAGAGAGAGAGTCGCAGACCTAGACATGGTGAAATGTAAAAAAAAAAAAAATCAGAAGTTGAGGGGGTACATTAGCCCCCCTCGTACAAGCGTGGCTCCGCCACTGGGAGCAATAAAAGTCAACCTTCACTATCCAATTTGATAAATTGTTTAGCTGAAACTTGATTTCTCAACCTCTCTCTAGTTGAAATTCTAAATTTGACTGTTAAAGTTCCACATGGAATATATAAGTGGATTATCGGTTCATATACTTATTGTGTTATTGAGCTTCTCCTACTTAATAATTAATATACTTTTGAGTTGAACACCAAATTATATTACGGTATCAAAGTTAGACCGTGCGGCACGATTTTGCCATTTAATAAGGTCAATCACATTAGATCTAGTTTTTCCATTTCCAAGCACAATTGCTTGTGCTTTGTGTTGTCGTATCACACTGACTGAGAAAAAAAAATTACTCCAATTAATTATCTCCATCACATTGAAATCAGGCACCAGGTGTTACTTCTAAGTTTGGTTATAGAATTCTTGTTGTTGGTAGGTACAATATATGGCAGGCACATCTTTGACTCAATCTAAGCTGAATCAGAGGATTACGTTGAGCTATGTTCCACTTTGTTTGATAGTTGTAACCAAATTGTACTAGTATATTATCTACCAATATATTTTCAGCTTATTAAATGGGCAAAGGTGTCCCAAGTAGCACTTAGATAAACAAACCCACATGACATGCCTAGGTAAAAATATTGTGAAATTTACTTTCAAGATCCAACTCTCGCATCTTACTTATTTTTATCCTCAAGAGATTATTATTTTAATCACATCTAATGATGGCAGGGATAAGTGAATTGTTTCTTGTTATATTATTGTTCAGAAAACTAAAATAGACTTTCTCCCAAAGAGTTTCGTGCAAGGTAAGTCATAAAGTGTCATACGATATACTTCTAGGGTCATAAAAGTGGCACTTTTCACCTAATAAAGTAGTACGTCAGTACATGACTAGCTTTGGTCCGATTAGTGGCTAACATTAGTTAGGCTTGAATTAATAAAGAAAATAGCCTGATTGATGCGCGAGGGGCGATTAATTGCAAAGGAAGTTGGTAAAAGATAGAACTGAGGAGAAAGTTAAGTCATTTGTTCTGGCTCGCCTCACACACATATACATCACTCAGTTTTTTTTTCTTTTGATTTTTTTTCTCCGCTTTCTAGAGATTGTACCAAACAGTAGGATAGCGTTGGAATTGCCAATTTGTGCTATAGATTTTTGCTATTTAACAAGTACCTGACTTTTATTACTTTTGTTACAAGAATTTGATTTATTAACATTTAAAGAAAAACGGGATGATTCTTAAATAGTAGAAGGGGCCCAAATGTTTCGTAGAATCCTGCCTAATTTAACACATTGTTCTTAGACTTATAAAGGCTGTCCATGGGTTTGCATGTAGCTTTCACCGTGGCTTTAGTTATGTTAGATGTTGACACCTTTTCCTTCACTACTTCCATCAATTAATGCTGGACACCCTATATAATGAGGGGGGCAACTTGCACAGCCGATTGAATGATGGGGTTCTTTTCGTCCCTTTCTGGGTGAATTAGGGTCGAGTCCAAGAGTTTCGGTTAAACTTATAAAGATTTACAGAGGCATCTTTCGCATGTCATGTCAGTTGGGTTAATATATCAAAGTTTGGTATCCAACACAAAAAAAAATACTTAAAAAGAAAAGAATGCCACCAAAAGTATAAAAACCGATCTCAATCCTCATATAGCATAGGTATCGGACTTTAGCATTCACCCTCAAGCGTATCGTGAAATATGATCAGGTAATCCCAACCCTCGATCAAAGTAGATTAGATTGTCAATTTGAAGGAAGCAAGCGAGGTAGCGACCAAAGACTATGAATATCATGTTAAAGCCAGATGTCTAACCGAAAAGCATGCTTATAAGAAGGTTAAAACGCACCAGGTATAAAAACCGATCTTGTTGCAGCTAAAAACTGGATCGGGAACCACACCAGAAATCAGGCCTGCAAAAGAGAACACGGAGTGACCGCCGGGTGGGGTTCCAGCGGGGGAACGCTCCGATGCTTAAGTCAGAGATGGCTAACAATGTAGAACTCTGAAGAAGCAGTAAGACACAATGTGTGATTGTGTGTGAACTTGTCTTTACCTGAGGGGCTTGACCCCTTTATATAGTGGTAGAAGGAGGAGTCCTGGTAGGACTGAGCTTTGACCAAGTCTAATCAGAATCTAATTAGGATCCTAGAGGATCTCATGTCAATCTGAACTGATAGAGTCAGAGCCTCTTTAGGATTCTGCCCGGTGATTGATACGGTAAATGCCATATCAGTAATGAGCCAGTATGGGTTACGTGTCATAACTGCCATGTGTCGTCCGTAGATTGGAGGGATATTTTTAGCTATATCATATGCCCCTGCTTTCGCCAGCGTTAATGAAGTGGGTGGAAGCACACTTTTTCCACTGGTGATAGCGAAATATGCCAAAAGACAGGATCGAATCTGTTTGCCCCCATTTCAAATATTCGAAGAGTACTCTGCTCGGACATGATTCTGTTCGGACAGAGTTATGCTCGGATGGATTTCTGCTCGGGCATGAATCTGTTCGGACATGGTTCTGCTCGGACATGGTTCTGTTCGGACAGAGTTCTGCTCGGATGGGATTCTGTTCGGACAGAATTCTGCTAGGCCATTGTCACTCTGCTCGGGCAGAGTGTTCGGAAGGGATTCTGCTCGGGCAATATTCTGTTCTGCCAAGGTCACTCTGTTCGGGCAGAGTGTTCGGACACAATTCTGCTCGGACAGGATTCTGTTCGGCCTTTGTCACTCTGCTCGGGCAGAGAGTTCGGACGGGATTCTGTTCGGACAGAATTCTGCTCGGCCGTTGTCACTCTGCTCGGGCAGAGTGTTCGGACGGGATTCTGTTAGGACAGAATTCTGCTCGGCCGTTGTCACTCTGCTCGGGCAGAGTGTTCGGACGATATTCTGCTCGGACAAAATTCTGCTCGGCCGTTGTCACTCTGCTGGGACAGAGTGTTAGGACGGGATTCTGTTCGGACAGAATTCTGCTCGGCCGTTGTCACTATGCTCGGGCAGAGTGTTCGGACGGGATTCTGCTCGGATAGAATTCTGCTCGGCCGTTGTCACACTGTTCGAGCAGTGTTCGGACACGATTATGCTCGGACAGGATTCTATTCGGCCACGGTCACTCTGTACGCGCAGAGTGTTCGGACACGATTCTGCTCCGGCAGGATTCTGTTCGGCCACGGTCACTCTGTTCGGGCAGAGTGTTTTCGAACACAATCTTGCTCGGTTAGGATTCTGTTCGGCCACGGTCACTCTATTCGGGCAGAGTGTTCGGACACGATTCTGCTAGGGCAGGATTCTGTTCGGCCACGATCACTCTGTACGCGCAGAGTGTTCGGACACAATTCTGCTCAGGCAGGATTCTGTTCGGCCACGGTCACTCTGTTCGGGCAGAGTGTTCGGACACGATTCTGCTCGGGAAGGATTCTATTTGGCTACGGTCACTCTGTTCGGGAAGAGTGTTCAGACACGATCCTGCTCGGTCAGGATTATGTTCAGCCACGGTCACTCTGTTCGGGCAGAGTGTTGGGACACGATTCTGCTCGGGCAGGATTCAGTCGGCCATTACCTTGGTTCCCTTCACGTGTCTCCTTCTCCATTAATGTCTTTGAGTGGAAATTGAGAATTTCAAGTTTCTCTACTCTTCAGCTTGTGACACGTGTGTGGTAGATGAACCGTTGCGATTCCCCAAAAACGGTTTCTTCGAGGTTTTCTCTATAAAAGGAGATCTCTATTTTATTTTCACCTCACTCGAATCATTTGGAAGCATTCTTCACTTCAAGTAAGTCTCTCTTCATCTCCTTTCTGTTCAGCATTTCAAGTTTTCATAGTTTGTTTAAAAGACATGTCCGAGTCCTCAGTCTCGGTTTCATCTCCTGAAGAGGATATAGTCATTAGTAGTAGTTCATCATCAAGATCAGGTCGAGTTTTAACTTCAAGTAGTGAAGTTGGGACTTCAAATCCACAGCTTCTCTGACCTTTATCCTCGGAACCACTATGCCCTTCATCTTCTCAACCTCTCCAGCCTTCAACCTCCCAATGATCCCCATCTTTGCCTGCCAAGAATGCCTTAGGCGACGTTAAGGATCAAGTCGAAGATGAGGCTAATCCTAGGCCTTAGTATACGGCAGACGAGAAGTCGAGTAAAATGTCTACCGAAGATTTGGTGGAATTGCTCCGGGAATATCCTCTTCCCGTAGGCTGGTATGCTCGTCTTCCTGGCTTGCAAGAACCAGCCAACTATGGAACGAAGTATGAAATTGGGATATACGAAGAGCAAGTGAGATCTGGATACAAACTTTCTCTTCACCCTTTTGCTCTTCGTTTCTTCGAGCATTACCACATGGCCCCAGGTCAGCTTGTTCCCAATGGCTGGAGGAAGCTTGTCGAGCTCATTTATCTAGTTCAGACTTCAGGCTACAAACCAGATACAACAGATTTTATGAGAGTATTCTTTGAAATATGTTTCGTCAAGGGGGTTGCCAATTGTCCAGGATGGTACTATATTCACAGTATGCAACGACTTCTGAAAGGGGGGCCAAAGTCGAATAAAGGTTGGCACTCCAGATACTTCTTCGTTGGCCGTTCTGATAAAGGGAAGCTTCCGTTTGACAGAGAGTGGAATCCTTACTGTAAGGATTTTAAGAACCCTAGCAAGCCTGCTCCCAACAACCTTACCAAACACATTCTTAGCTACATCAAACTTCGGGGCGGACTTTCCATTGATGAACCCTTATCAGAGCAACAACTAGAATGGGCGAGGATCATTCCTTGCACTCTTGTTCCAGCTGGAGCTGTAACCCCTCCTCCTGCGCCTACTATCTCTAGCACATTTCCTGCTGAGAGCGCGTCTCTAGGTGTGCTTTAAATAGGCTTTTGGTTTCAGTCTTTGTTTCAATGTGTATTCTTGTATTGATTGCCAACTCCTTTGCAGAAATGGCCAGCGGAAGTGGAAAAACACCGCAATGAGGTTTTCTTGGCGTCTTGCAGAAAGCCAAAGGGAAAATGAGAGAAAAGCAGCCAAGTGCAGAGTTACCCCCTGCTCCAAAGAAGAGACAAAGGTTATCCCTCCCGACCACTCTCCGCAGATCGTGAAGAAGGTGTTCGTCGAAGAGGATCCCATCTTTCGTCCCAGATGGACTCTTCGTTCCAACGATGTTGGGATGCCAGATAGTCAGATTTCAGAGCAACACCTTGTTCACGGAGTTCTTCCTCGGGACAAGGAAATATTTCAGAACCAAACTCACGAAACCTTTGCATGTTCCTTTGCTCAGGCTGTGTATACGGTGAGATTCTTTCTTCTAGTCTTCTCTTGTATTTACTTTCGGACTCTATTTTGCTGATCATCCCAATCTTTATCGCAGATGTATGCCAGTGGGTTTGAAATGCTTTCTCGTTTTGAGATGGCAAGGCAGGTGGCCGCTGAGGAAGCTCAACAGAAGAGGGATGCCATTAAGGAGGCGCAAGAAGCTACTCATCGTGCTGAAGAGCTGAGTAATCAAGAGGAAGATTATCTGGCTAAGATTGCGACTCTGGAGAAGAGGCTGGAACGAATAAAGAGGAAGGCGGCAGAAGAGGTAACCAAAGCTCAAGACCAAGGCATCCGCGGCTTCTTGGACGGAAATGCGGGGGATGAATGGCTGAAGAAGTAGACCGAAGATGGCCTTGAGATCTATGATCTTGGCTTTACAAAGGCCAAGGAGATGTTTGTTGAGCGCTTTCCTGACATCCCCTTGGAGGATTTCGTTCTGCCTGCGGTGGCGTCTCCATCTAGAGAGACTGCTATGCCTTCAGAGGCGGGGGATGCCGCAGCTTCTCATCCTCCAGGGGAAGGTCTGTCTGGTGATGCACCCGAGCCCTAAATTTTAGCCCTTGTAACTGGGCTTTGTTGTTTATCTAGACAAAGAATTTTAATGCCCTTTCAAGGGTTTCATTGTAAAACTCTTTATCTTTTATT
Source organism: Escallonia herrerae (assembly GCA_033070095.1). Taxonomy (NCBI): domain Eukaryota; kingdom Viridiplantae; phylum Streptophyta; class Magnoliopsida; order Escalloniales; family Escalloniaceae; genus Escallonia; species Escallonia herrerae. The sequence goes on along the minus strand of JAVXUP010001155.1, from coordinate 226,443 downwards.
TCATGTTGATCCTTTACTATGTGTTTCTTATGGTTTGTGTTTACCATTCACACAGTATCAATAATGTTTACTTTGACTCAAACCCTTTATTCATCACTTAAAGAGTTGGCAAAGAAGTCGAGCACCCTCGCTAGGCCTAAACTTCGAAGAAGTTAAAAGCTTTGTTGGAGTGACGATGCCCCCATTAACTTTTGTTTCTTCACGGACTTAGATCTGTAGCTAATCCGTTTGGCCTTCTCTTGTATTTTATAAAACCCAAGAGTTTTATACTCTATTCGGACAGAGTGTTCGGCCATCACTCTGTTCGGACAGAATGTTTTGGCTAAATTGACCACTCTGTTCGGGCAGAATGTTCGGCCCTCACTCTGTTCGGACAGAATGTTTTGGCTAAATTGATCACTCTGTTTGGGCAGAGTGTTCAGCCATCATTCTATTCGGACATATTGATTTTGGCTAAACTGATCACTCTGTTCGGGCAGCGTGTTCGGCCATCACTCTGTTCGGACATAATGTTTTGGCTAAATTGATCACTCTGTTCGGGCAGAGTGTTCAGCCATCACTCTGTTTGGACAGAATGTTTTGGCTAAGTTGATCACTCTGTTCGGGCAGAGTGTTCGGCCATCACTCTGTTCGGACAGAATGTTTTGGCTAAGTTGATCACTCTGTTCGGGCAGAGTGTTCAGCCATCACTCTGTTCGGACATAATGTTTTGGCTAAGTTGATCACTCTGTTCGGGCAGGGTGTTCGGCCATCACTCTGTTCAGGCAGATTGATTTTGGCTAAACTGATCACTCTGTTCGAGCAGGATGTTCGGCCATCACTTTGTTCGGACAGAATGTTTTGGCTAAATTGATCACTCTGTTCAGGCAGGGTGTTCGGCCATCACTCTGTTCGGGCAGATTGATTTTGGCTAAACTATCACTCTGTTCGGGCAGGGTGTTCGGCCATCACTCTGTTTGGACATAATGTTTTGGCTAAGTTGATCACTCTGTTCGGGCAGGGTGTTCGGCCATCACTCTGTTCGGGCAAATTGATTTTGGCTAAACTGATCACTCTGTTTGGGCAGGGTGTTCGACCATCACTCTATTCGGACATAATGTTTTGGCTAAATTGATCATTCTGTTCGGACAGAGTGTTCGGCCATCACTCTGTTCGGACATAATGTTTTGGCTAAGTTGATCACTCTGTTAGGGCAGGGTGTTAGGCCATCACTCTGTTCAGACAGAATATTTTGGCTAAATTGATCACTCTGTTCGGGCAGGGTGTTCGGCCATCACTCTGTTCGGACATAATGTTTTGGCTAAGCTTACATCACAACAATGCTGAGAAACATAACTTTATTGCTCGAGAAAAAAATTTACATTGGATTGCTGGACAACCCATTTATTCCCAAAAATCTGCTAAAGACCACTTGGAGTTCTGACAAGGTCTGAGCCCCTTATCCCCCAAAAAAGGAAGTGTTTTGGCTCGGGCCAAGACACTACTGGTAATATCTGCGCAAGTTCTCAGCATTCCAAGTGCGAGGGATAGACTCTCCTGAAAGTGGAGAGCCTTGTTGTCTTTGATCTCATGAAGAATCTGCGACGGCTTTGCATTGAGGGGTGTCAGATTAAACGTGTCTTTTGGACGTCGTTCATCACGTTTAGGACGTTTTGCTGAAGTTACTTCTCGAGATCGTTTCTTCGGTTCCGGTTTTCCTTCTCCACGTTGGTCCCTGTGTGTCTCCAGGTATTCCTCTGCTTGAATATATTTGTTAGCCTTCTCGAGAAGGGCTTTCATATTACCTGGAGGACTCTTGTTCACAAAGAAAGCGAACTTGGATGTGGGTCGAAGGCCTCGGAGGAATGCAGTATACTTCACAGATTCATCCAAGTTGTCAATTTCCAAAGTTACTGCATTGAATCGTCCGAGAAAGCATGCCAAAGACTCATTTTTCTCTTGCAAAATGTTTAGCAGACTCGCCGAGTTCTTCCTTCGGGAGCGACTTCTTACAAAGTGCTTTTGAAAGAGATACGATAATTGGGCAAAAGAGTTGATAGATCTTGGTTGTAAAGATTTGAACCATGAGTGAGCAGCTTTCCTTAGGGTGGTAGGGAAGGCTCTGCACATGACAGCATCTGAGACTTGGAGGAGGAGCATGTTTGTTTGAAACTGGTAGACATGTTCTCCTGGATCTCCGGTTCCGTCGTAGAGATCACACTGAGGCTTTCAAAAATTGGGAGGAAACTTTGCTTTCTCGATGGCCTCGGATAACAGATATCTAGATTCTTCCCTCGGGGGAGATTGTTCTGGATAACGATATCTAGGGACAACCTTCCAAGAGTCTCGTCCTCGGGTATGAAACTCAGGCTTCTTCTTTTGGTGGATAAATCGTCGAAGTGTCTCAACTTTGGCGGCCTGTGCGGGAGAGGAGTTGGTACTGTCTTCGACTGAAGAATCGTGACGGTAGCATGATCCACTCCTGGTTACGTGATCTCCGCTTTATCTTTGTGATTGTAAGTTGGATCGGCCGTTGATTGGTATTTACGGCCGTAACTTAATCTGGATGTGAGAAGAAGACGAAGATCGCTGGGGTCAAGATGAGAATGGTAAGTGGATGGAGGAGCCACCGCCATGTCGAGTTTTTGTTGAAGAGTGTTCACGACATCTTTCAGCTCGTGGATCTCTTTTGTAAGTTCGGCATGTGGTGTTTTGAATAACTTACGGTTCAGGCGATGACGAAGGTCTCCGTTTTTCAGAGTAGACGTCAGAGAGTGATTTCTCCGAGGTTTAGTTTCTGATTCGGGAGTTGCAGATGTGACATTAATGTGTGCATCTTCCGCAGAATCGGCATGACGACGTGAAGGTGTCGAACGGTGGTCACAACTGAGTCGACGAGAGCTACTCGTTCAGGCGTGACGGTGTGCAGAACGACTATGTGAAGAGTCGCTAGAAGAAGAATGATTGGCCTTGTTCCCTGTAGTGGTCCCACGGATGGCGCCAATCTGTTGCAGCTAAAAACTGGATCGGGAACCACACCAAAAATCAGGCCTGTAAAAGAGAACACGGAGTGACCGCCGGGTGGAGTTCCGGCGGGGGAACGCTCCGATGCTTAAGTCAGAGATGGCTAACAATGTAGAACTCTGAAGAAGCAGTAAGACACAATGTGTGATTGTGTGTGAACTTGTCTTTACCTGAGGGGCTTGACCCCTTTATAGTGGTAGAAGGAGGAGTCCTGGTAGGACTGGGCTTTGACCAAGTCTAATCAGAATCTAATTAGGATCCCAGAGAATCTCATGTTAATCTGAACTGATAGAGTCAGAGCCTCTTTAGGATTCTGCCCGGTGATTAATACGGTAAATGCCATATCAGTAATGAGCCAGTATGGGTTACGTGTCATAACTGCCACGTGTCGTCCGTAAATTGGAGAGATATTTTTAGCTATATCAGATCTAATCCTCTTGTGCAAGCGATGTGTGACTTTAAGATCCTCCTTAACGTGTAGCGTCAAATTAAGGTTTTACCCCAAGTCTCGATATGAGTAAATTACTTATTCTTTTGCAAACTCATGTAGAGGCACATAGCAATATAGAGTTACCAGATTTTATTAAACCAAAAAAAGTGGGATTTAGAAGAATGTAAATAGATTATATTTATTTATGGTAGAAAAGTTCATCCCTTGAGTAATAAGAGTAATGTAGCAGGCCATGCGTGCGGGCCGGCCTGGGGCTGGGGGGTGTCTATAAACTATAATCAATAGTATGAAGTAACCACGGGCAAAGTACAAAATTGATGTGTGCGTGTGTACGTAGGGTCAAAATTTAATGAACTATACCTATCATGACATGGTAAACATGTGCCAACATCCCATGTGACCATTTCGTTTTTCCTTTCCGAGGGTACAACAAAAGTCCTTGTAATTGATGCTTGCCACCAAAGCTGATTCCTCCCTTCTGCACTGGTCTCTTCTTAATTAATCTGCTGCTTTGCATCGCCTTAGCCTGCATGACACTCCATTTTCATTTCATATTCTCATTTTCTGTAATCATTTCTATTGCTCCTCTTTCAAGGTAATTTCTTTTTTGCATATATGGTCACGTATATCTTTTTAAAAATTATTTATTGCTACTATCATATGACACGTATTCTCAAGAAGCTCTTGTGAAATTTAATAAGCACTTGAATGGCAAATGTTTTCAAAAGGTTTGTGTAGAAACTTGTCTGTTTTAATTTTTCAAATAAAAGGTAATTATATTAAAGATATTTAGTAAAATGCCACTGTATCGTCACATTAATGTATCGTGATTTTATTTTTTTATGTTTTTTTTTTTTACTTTTTATCTTATCGTCTCGTCATAGTCTTTACCTTTCTCTTTACCTTATTCCATCTTCATTCTTTCAAATTTCAAATCTCCAGATTACAAAAAAAAAATACGCATAGATCAAGATTAGTTCTTTTCTTTTTAGTTTAAATTATTATAGATGTTAATTTCTACGTGACCATTGTCCTCATACAATTAATAATAACGTTAGTAACACCTATATGCAGTAAGATAAGTTTTTTCATACAAGATTAGTAATTTGTATTGACTAATCTTATCAAGTTAACTAAATCGTTGTGAATGATCAAATTATAAAATGAATGATCAAATGGACCGATATATTTTACATTTAATGTGTTCAACAGTGACGGAAATTCTTTTATGATAACCGTTACGACTTCTTGATCCCCAATGATACTTCTTAATTAGGTCTGTCCCAGAGCAAAACATCTTTGGTTTTCAGCCAAAAGTATACAAAACATTATATAGGTGTCCTCGACAATGAATACCGTTTGACATTCATCCTGAGGATTTGAAAGTAGGAAAAATTAACCATATATAAGAAATGGTTATTTTTCGTATTTGAAAATAAGAAAAAAAAAAAGAGAGAGAGCTATCACCATCTAATGCCAAAGGTAGTAAATATAATCAGTAAAATGCTTTAGCGATAATATAATAATGATTGAATAGAGAAGGTCAGCTAACTACAAGTATTGAAGTCACATTCCATATAAAGTTCTAATTTTCTCGGAGGGTATACTCATCAGGTTACGAAACTTTGAATTCAATTTGATTGTGAAATTGAATTAAGAACGATGACATGACACAACAACATGTAGGCCTCCTTCTGTTTTTAGGAATTTCTCTAAAGCTCACGTCAAAGTTCCTTTTCTTTTTCTTACGCCCGATTTTTACCGAACTCTTCTTTCTTAGTTGTGATTTTTGACCTCTAATAAACGTTCTATTTGACCCTTATGTCTATTAGTTATCTCGTTACAGTCATGTGTGATCATACCCTGTGCATATAATAGTTGTGCAAGGGGTGCAAACGTGAGAATCTAATTTCTAACACCTCGAAAGATGAAATGCTTGTTATTATTCGTTGAAAATTTTTATTTGGATTAATTGACTAAACTTAGCTCAACATGTAATTTGTTGGGAAACTAATGCGCTTTAGCTCAACATATGATTTGTTGGGATGTTAATCTTGGAAAAACTCTGTGTATATTTGTGCAGAGAATCAGTTTTGAAAAATACTAACATGCATGATGATGCTGAAAATGGTTCGATGCTACGTGGAGGTGCCACAAAGGATGCAGTCTGTGTCAGCTTCCAGGTAGGCAACGCGGGAGACAGCAAGGACGGCGTAAGGGCCGAGGGCAAGGCTCACCAGACAGGTCGTGAGGGCTAGCAGCGCCGCACAGGCAGGGGGACGACGAACAGGGGCGACAGCCGACGGTCCGTGACGAGGGCACAGCGTCAAGGGTTCGGAGACGGGAGTCCAAGTGTGTTTCTCTCACTAGAATTCCAGAGAGAATGTCTTTTTAGAGAGAGAAAGTGAAAAGTCCAAATGAGAGAAAAGAGATCTTTGAAAAGGCTCCAAAGTCCACTATTTATAGGCAAAAATGTGCATGTGTCATAAGTTGACACGTGTCACCCCTGGGAACGACACGTCGCCGGGGGGGGACAAAGCACTGATCCTCCGTTGGGACTGTCGGTCCCTAAGTTCTTGCTGCCCTGCCCTTGCGACATCTCTCTGCCTGTCTGAGGAGACTGATCATGTCGCGGTAGCATGGTCAGAGTAGCCCGTTGCTCCAGCCTCCAGTCCAAGCCCTTACTGAATCCCACAGGCCCGGCAGCGGTGGGGAAGACCCGACGCCCAGCTGCCAGGTGGACTAGGCAAGATGCCCTTCCGAAGACCTGCTCCCATCTCGGAGTGACCCGGGGGTCATAGTCCTTAGGGGTGCCGACGCGAGCCGCCAGTGCCAGAGCACGTAGGCCAGTCACGCAGGAACCCTGGCGAAAATAGTGTCCCGGAGGAGTCGCCTATCTCGCTGCGAAGGGTCCTCGTGCCGGAGCACGGAGCGAAGCCCCCCGGAATGAAGACGGCGATGGCTTTCAGGTTGTGAGCCCATCCCGTAATCATATAACATGATTGTGGCGCATGGGCGTGGCGACAACTGTCGCGAGACCATACCTGGTGCCGAGGTACAAGTCATGGCAGTGTCACACAGGCCTGGTGAAGTGAGTGGTGCCGAGGGCACCGTTAGAGCGACAGAGAGCCCGGGGGGCAAGGTTGTATCAGCGGCGCGGCGCAAGGGCGCGGCGGAGTGAGTGAGGTGCCGGGGGCACTGTAATGTGACAGAGAGGGCCAGGGGGGGACGACTGTATCTGTGGAGCAGCGCATGGGCGCGACGGAGTGCGGACGACGAGGGTCGCAGAGTAACTTCCTCCGAGCGACGGGGGTCGCGGAGTGGCGTCCGAGCAACAGGGGTCGTTGCGTGGATGGCGCGCGACCGTGAGCGACGGTCGTCATGGCGACAGAGCAGCCACAAGCGACGGTCATCGCGACGACGGAGCACGGTCGAGAGCGACGGTCATTGCGACTATGGTGGAGAGCGATCGTAAGCGACGGTCGTCGCGACTATGACGGAGCACGGTCGCGAGCGACGGTCATCGGTTGTCAAGGCAGGTGGCCGACCCCATAGGGTGGCCGACCCCCAAGGGTGGCCGACCCCCTATAGGGTGGCCGACCCCCAAGGGTGGCCGAGCCCCTCAAGGTGGCCGACCCCATAGGGTGGCCGACCCCCATAGGGTGGCCGACCCCTTGGGGTGGCCGACCCCTTGAGGTGGCCAACCCCCAAGGTGGAAGGCACACCGAGGTCGCTTCACGAACGGTTCACGTGACTTGAGCGTGCGTTGCTTTGACCGGCTCTCGAACGTTGAAAAGTTGACCGCTGACTGGGTGATGTGTCGTGCAAAGTGGGTCCCTTAGCGGGTCCTGGGGTGCGACCAGAATAGGGTATGAACAATGCAGAATACTAAATTAATTAAAAACAACACTGAAATTAGAAAAAGGCAGAACTTTATTCAATAACTTAGTGAAGAACAACAATGGTCATGACCGAGACGTGAATTAATTCACTGTCTTTAAAACTTTATTCGTCCTGTAACTGTGTTAGTGATCTATTGACGAAAGTCTTCTAGGATATAACGGCAACGTCGTCTAGAAATATGAGCACTCTATTTTTGCAGATCCGGTAAACCAAAACAATGATGAACTCTTTTTTTTTTGGACACTCGGGATATAAAAACCAGAAGAATATGATAGCAAAAATTTCCTATTGTTTTTCAGAAGTCTGGACATTGTATTTATACAGTGAAAGAAGACTCTTCACAAAGGGGTGATGAAGGATGCAATTGTTGGCCGAAAGGTTGCAACTTTTTCTCCCAAAAAAAATAACAGCCACAGCCGCGGACCGGACAAAACGGGCAGGCGACACGTGAACATGTGGACCTTGGATCAAGCTAGGTTCTCTCTCCTTATAAAATTTGGATATCTCTAAGGGGTTCAAACCTTAAGCCAAGACTAGACATTATAAGGAGATAATATATGCTTTATCTCTTTAATGTGGTATTCTCTTTTTCCTTCAAGTTGAATCCCCAACCTCAACTTTAATTTTCTAATTCACTTCTCATTTGTATTAAACTTGTAAATATTCTATGATCATATACTCCAATATATGAACATGAATCAATTTGTTCCTAACCAAATTATGATATAAAACTGTTCCTAACCAAATTATGATATAGAACCCATTTGAAATTTTGAGTGAATGATGGCCTCCAAAATGAGTTTAAACCATAAATTAGTGGTACAGATTTAGGCCAATTTGGAATATCCTCCAAGAAATTATGAAGCCACTATCTTTCTTCTCCTTCTTTATTTAAAGGAATGAATTCAGACTCCATATTGGATCTGGCAATATATGTCTATTTTGAGGATTTTCAAGAAATAGTTGTTTCTCCTGGTGTAAACACATATCTACTTGTAAACTTTATTTCATTAGAATCGGATATCCAATTAGTATCGCTATATCCTTTTAGTACAGCCGGGTATATGATGTAATGCAGCCCAAAATTTAAGGTATATGTGAAGTACCTTAAACTCTTATAATAGCTATCCAGTGTATTTTCCCAGATTACTACTATATATGCTCAATTTACTGACAGCATATGCTATATCAGGTCTCGTGCAATTTATCATATAGATTAGGCTACTAAATTATATGCGAATACTCTTATTAAATGTATGTTTACATCTAGTGGTGTCTTCACAAGACAATTATCACAATTTTTAAATTTGTCTTTCTCAATATCATGAGATTGTGATAAGACTAGTCCATTTGATGTTTTGATAATTTTCATACCAAGTATAACATCAGCCACACCCAATTTTTCATATCGAGTTCATTGGTCAACACTTTTTTTGTAGCCTTAATGGATTCATTGTTGCTCCAAATAATAAGCATGTCATTGTTGCTCCAAAGAATAAGCATGTCATCGACATAAAGACAAACAATGTCATATCCTTTTTTATTGCCTTTAACATAGACACATTGATCACATTCATTGATTCTAAAAGCCATTTTGAATCATGGCTTTCCCAAACTTTTCATGCCATTGTTTTGGAGCATGTTTTAGTCCATAAAGTGACTTAACAAGCTTGCACACCTTCGTCTTTTGATTAGGAGCTACAAACCCCTCAGTTTGCTTCATATAAATCTCTTCATTTGGATCTCCATTTAAGAAGACAATTTTAACATCCATTTGGTGTATCTCAAGATTAATAATGTTGTAATAACTATCAATATTCAAATGAATTATATTCTAGTAACTGATGAATATGTACCAAAATAATCAAGGTCTTCCTTTTGTTTGTATCCCTTGACAACTAACTTGGCCTTATAATTTTCGATTGTTCTATCAGCTTTTATCTTTCTTTTGAAAATCAATTTACACCCTAAGTGTTTATTTCCAGGGGAAGATCCACGAATTCCCATGAATGATTTTGCTTGATATATTCAATTTCACTATTAATTGCCTCTTTCCACTGTGGAGCTTCAGGAGTTGACATTGTTTCACTGTAGGGAAGAGGCTCATTTTCTAACAAATATGTCAAAAGATCAGGATAAAAAATTCAGATGTATTTTTCTCTCTTGCTATGTCTTGGTTCGTCTTCCTCTTGTGTGGATTCTAGGTCCACATTAGTTCTTTCCAGATAACTTTCTTCTTGTAAACTTTTATAAGAAAAATATTTCTTCAAAGAAATGTGCATTCCTTGTCTCTATTATGGTATTGACATGTATTTCATCAGTTTTAGATTATGCACTAAAAATTGATATGCAGAACTATGGTTTACATATCCGATAAAAATCTTATCAACAGTTTTAGATCATAATTTGACCATTTTAGGAGATGAGATTGCTACCTTTGCCAGACACTCCCATACTTTGAGATATTTGAAAGAAGGAGAACATCAATTCCATAACTCATACGACATCTTTTGCAACTTCCTGTAGAGTACTTTATTAAGAATGTAATGTGCGGTTAAGACTATCTCCCCCTGTCTCTCCCCACAGATTATCATGTAGTCTTGAATTTATCAACAATATACTCATCATTTTATTTAAAGTATGATTCTTTTGCTCAACAACCATTTGACTGAGGCACAAATGGTGCTATGGTTTTATGAATAAAATCATGATCAGTACAATTTATTTCAAGAGGAAAAACATATTCCCCCCTTTTATCACTTCTTAGTATCTTAATTTTTCTGCTAAATTGATTTTTCACTCAATTTTATATTGCGTAAATGCTTTCAAGGCTTTCACTCAATCATCAATAAAAAGTAATAAAATACTTTTTCTCCTTTAGATTGTACCAACTTGAAGTCACAAATGTCACTATAAGTTGTATTTCAAGGTTCCGGAAATATGTTTTTGCCATTTCTATTTCAACACAAATTTCACATACTTTGTGTGAATCAAAATTCATTTTAGGCAAAAAAATCATTTATTCACAAGCTTTTACAAAGAACCATAATTCATACGACCTAATCTAAGAAGCCATAAATTAGGAAAATCTAGCAAGTAGGAAGAAGAAATAATATTATTAATTTTGAAATTTTGTACAACTTTAGGTACGATGGTCATTACATTCAACTTGAATAGACCATCACAAATGTACCCTTTTCCTACAAACATACCGCTTTTTGTGAGCACATGAAGAACATTTTTTAGACTAAACTCTATTCCCCGATGTCATCTTCAAGACCACTTTTCCCATTCATTGCACATTTGAAGGGAAGAATTTCCCATAAACAGATTCTCGTTGTTCGCACTCTGATATGTAGTAAACATATATCACTTAGAGCACCTTGTCTACCCGCCACTGTTTGGGATTTCCAACCAAGTTAACCTCAGACACTACAGCGGATAAATTCAAATCTGTAACGTCATCGGTATTTTTGTAACTTCAGTCACGTGGCTTGAGAATGTTTTTCCTTTTTTGAGTTTCCTTTATTTTTGCGACTGTAACAATCCTTAGCACGATGGCCTGGTTTGTAGCACAAATAGCAATTCCACTTGAATTTTACATTTTTCTCACTGCCATTGAAATTTGAGCCACTTACTCCATTTGGACCATCTGATCCGGAATGTTTCCTTTATTTGATGGATCTTGCTCGACGACATTTGACGTAGCCTCTAGATTATAATTTTCGGCCTTTTTCTTAGACTGGCGATTATCCTCTTCAATCATCAACCTAACAATCAAGTCTTCAACCTTCATTACCTTATACTTGTTCTTCGAACAATTCTCAAATTCTTTCCAAGTAGGAGGCAATTTTTTAAATTAATGCAGCTACTTGAAAAGATTCTCCAAGCACCATACCTTCTGCATGAGTGTCATGAAAAATAAGTTGAAACTCTTGGACTTGATTTATAACAGTCTTCGAATCCACCATCTTGAAATAAAAAATTTACCGACTACAAATTTCTTAGAGCCGACACTTCGGTCTTGTATTTCTTCTCCAAGGATTCCCACAATGCCCTCGCATTTTTCATTGGACTATATACGTTATATAATGCATTGTCCATACAATTGAGGATGCAATTCTTGCATAAAAAAATTGAACACTTCCAAGCATCCATTGTAGCCACTTCTGTCGGTGAGGATTCTCACCAAGTTATGGTGCATTCTCTTGTAAGAATCTTTCCAAGTTCAAGGTAGTTAAATAGAACAACATCTTTTGTTGCCACCTTTTGAAGTCCTTTCTGTTCAACTTTTCTAGTTTCTCACAAAGTTCAACAGATCCATGAGCAGGTGCTACATAAGATAGTAAAAACATAGTCCCGCCACAATGTTGTGCGTTGGAATTAACTGGCCCACTTTTAGGATTGGTTTCACTAGTTACCATTTGTTATATCTACCGAAAGATTATAATTACAATAAAATTCTAGTTTAAAACAAAACTTATAAACAACATCAAAGTTTAAGAACGCTGAAATAAAATTCAAAAGCTAGAAATAATTTAGTACAAAATTAGACATAAATAAAATACAAAACAAAATTTGAATATAGTATTTTGAAACAATATTTCAACACATGTAACACAAAGTACAGGATAAAGTCTTAAGATCGTTGGGAAAACTCTGTGTATACTTGTGTAGAGAATCAGTTCTGAAAAATACTAACACGCAAAATGCTAAACTAATTAAAACAACAATGGAATTATAAAAGGCAAAACTTTATTTAATAACTCACTGCAGAAAATCAATGGTGATAACCGAGGCGTGAATTTAATTGACTGTCCTTAAGACTTTATTCGTCCCGTAACAATGCTAACGACCTCTTGAGGAAAGTCTCCCAGGATACAATAGAAATAACGTATAGAAATATGAGCACTCCAAATTTGTAGACCCAGCCAACCAAGACAATGGAAAACTCTTTCTTTTGGACACTCAGGAAATGAAAAACCTGAAGAATATGATAGGAAATTTCTATTGTTGTTTTTCAGAAGCTTGGACACTCTATCTATACAATGAAAGAAGAATTTTTACTGGGGGGTGCAACTGTTCTAAGGATCCAACTGTTGCATGAGAGGTTGCAATTTTTGGAAAAGATTTAAATAACTAAATATTATTTAGTTACAATATTGTTCTCCCAAAAAGAATAAAGCTTGATGGGCACTGCAGACCGGACCGGGACGAGAAGGACGGGCGGCGCGCGTGCGTGGATCTTAGGTCAACCTAGGTCTTGCCTTAAAAACTTGGGTATCCCCAAGGGCGCAACCCTTAGCCCATAACTAGACCTTAAGGAGGTAACATGTACTTTTTCTCTCCAATGTGGGATTACTTTTTCCTTCAAGTTGAATTACCAACTTCAACTTTAATTTTCTCATTCACTTCTCATTGTTTTAAACTTGTGAATATTCTATTACCATCTACTCCAATAGATGAACATGAATCAACTTGTTTCTAATCAAATTATGGTATAGAACCCATTTAAAAAATTGAGTTAATGGCCTTCCAAAATGGGTTTAAAACCCAAAATGCCAACAGTTAATTCACAAGCCTGTGAAATTTTGAGGTAAGTTTGACCAACTAACATTTAAATCAAGATCATATAACCAAATTACCCTCACTAAATGAACGGAAGGGAAATTTTTACTTAACGTGCCGTGCCATATGTTGAAATAAAAAAAAAAACCAGCTATTCTGGTTTGTTTGGAGCGTTGACCTGCAAACCTTTCATATATGAAGGGAAGTCTTGTCAATTCACCATTTCTATTTTCTTATTTTGTGTCTAGTTAGGAGTCATATGTAGTATCTTATGCATAAATTAATTGAATAGAGACTTCATTAGTTTAAGAAAATCAACAAACAAAGTTTATATATATCTATATCATTACTAAGGGAGAACACACACTCACCGTGAAGTCTTTTTTTAGCTTTCAACTTATACTCCTTTGTAATATATTACGCTCAAATTAAAGAAAGTTAATTGTTGAAAATATTTCAATCATCATGTGATAAATAACAATTCCTTCTATCTCAATCATTATTTTTATGAGGAATTCATTTTTTTTCTTGTGTACTTTATTAAAATTTTATATTTGAATTATATATATATATATATATATATATATATATATATATATATATATATATATATATATATATATATATATCACCTACGCTAGCGGCACAAACTTATAAACTTATATTTTGGTGCTTCCTAATTTTTAGTATTTTTGAAAGAGAAATTGTCTCTGCCACGGATGAAGTTGCGTTCTGTTAATATCTTCGCCATCACGTCTTCCCAAATCCCCAAATCAAATCACAAAAAACAATTTAAAAAAAAAAATCACCCAATCAAACAGCTCCTAATCTCAATTAAGATTTTCCTTTTTTGTTGGTAATCTCCGTATCCAATCACATCAAAAGCATCGGCCCCACCAAAAATAACAGATGCCAAACCCCACCCAACCCACAACCAACAAAATGCCCTCCCACCCCCATTTTATGGTGAGAGTATATAATGGAAGAATCCTAGAGAGAGAAACTAACAAACGGATACACGAGAGAGAGAGAGAGAGAGAGAGAGAGAGAGAGAGAGAGAGAGGAGCTTGTAATTGTAACCCCCCCTCCCCCTCTCATGGCCTTCTCTCTGTATTGCAGATCTTGAAACCCTAGCTCCTCTTCCCCGAATATTTCGCCCCATTTCTCTCCAAGAAACCGTTTCTCACTTTAGCGGCACATTTGTTGTATGACTTCCATCAATTCCGGTTGATTAGTTTAATGGCGGATTAGTGCGGGTTCGTGTGTTTGTGTGTCTGGGAGAGACGAAAATGGATGATCGAGGTGGATCCTTCGTCGCCGTAAGGAGGATTTCTCAAGGCTTTGAGCGAGGCAACACCTACCATTCAACTTCCGGTATATACACGTTCCTTGAGTCTCGGAGGTGTTTTTTTTTCACCTAACAGAGTCGCACGTCATTAATGCTGTCTATTAGTAGTTTGTTGTTGTTATGATTATGTTCTTTTGTAGGAGGTTGGATCTTTGGATTGTGAAATTAGGATCATTATAGGAATTCATGCCTGCTACTACTTGCATTGATTTTTGTGGTGAGTGAGCTGTTTGCATTTATACTTCATTGATCCTTTTTTCTGTGTTTTGAACTTTGAGTTGAGGCATTGGAATTATCGGACAGAAGATTAACTTTGTGTGGATGTAACAGATCGTGTAGCTTGTGACATCGACTTTGTTTTCATTAAAATTTTGGTCGTGTTCGCACACTGGCAATTAGTTGTTCATGTGATGTTGTTATGATGTGGAAATCATTTTTATTTACGCTTGAGCTTGTAGAGAATTGGAATCGTTAGGATTTGATTAATTTCTGACGTTTGAGGCTTTCGTGCTTTTGATGTTAAATAAATGAAATGGAGGCTGTTTCGTTCGCATTATAGTTGCAATTTACTGTAGCTGGTAGTTGTTAGGAAGCAGCAGTGGACAAGTGGCGAGCGTGAAAAATTGGACGTAATTGGTATGGAAGTTTATACTGAACTTCTTCGGATTCTAATTCCAGTGCTTAGATTACGTGCTACTGACCGCATCTTAATTGATATTGTTAATTCTTGTGAGAGGTTGAGAATGAAAACTTGTGACTTTAACATTAGAAGGTCACACAACAAAGCCATCTTTGGGTGCCTTGACCCTAAAATGAAAACCCCAAATTATTGGGGCTCTGTTAATTTTGACAGTGGAATAGATCTTGGAATGCAGTCACTATGCATGTGAAAGGATGAGGGTAGCTTTTGGAGTTAGTGATGTGTTTTCCTGGTGTATAGCAGTTGCTTTTAGTTCCCTTAGGAAATTTGTCAATTTTTGAGCCGTCTTTGTCTAAAAAATTGTAACAACGCGATTCACATCACATTGTGGTTTTTGAGATTGTTGTAAAGAAGTTTATGAAGTAATTACTTCATTTGAAACAGCATTTAATGTGTGAGATAAATATCTGTGTTTTCCTATTATTAACTAAATACTTGATATAATTGAGTTGAGGTGGTAGAGTTTGTTCTCATTACAATTCTTTCTGTACTTGATATTATAATCTTACCACATTAAGCTATATGGGTAAAAGTGTACCCTTCAATTCACCATTAACCCACTCGAGGATGAAGCAAAGAATTTTGTTCAGTTATCAGTACCTGTGTTGTTTAAGAGTTTTTTCTGCTCAAAGTATAGGAACTTAAAAGCGTGTATATGACTTCTGAGTGTAATCATCCTCATTTGTACAGTCAGTTGGTAGTGTTCATCCTCATTTGCTTGGAGAAGACAAATGTTGTTTTCATTTCTTCTGGCACTAGAAATTGTATTACGTTTGCATGCCATGATGCATCACTAGTTGAAGACTTAGAGCCTCAAATTATTTTTAGCTAGTCGTATTGCTCTGTTGCAGCGGAGGTTGTGGCAGGATCTGCTGCATGGCTTGGAAAGGGACTCTCATGTGTTTGTGCTCAGAGAAGAGACAGTGATGCTCGTCCATCATTTGATTTGACTCCTGCCCAGGTAATATCGTTTTTGTTAATTTTTTTGAAGTTATGTTTTTTTTTTGTGGTGTTCGTGCTGGTACCTTAACAAAGGAATCAAATGGTTATTCCGTTATTTGATGGGTGAAAAATGAGACCGGCTTCATCCAGATTTGTGTATAAGGAATCCAGTGATGAAGAATTTTGCATTTCACCTTGTGATTTCTGCATGGATAGTATAAGTTTCAGTTCTCATTTTATTCTATGCACGGCGCATCTTTCTTGTGCGACTCCGAATACTTTTTTTGTTGTCTAATTGATTTTTCTTTCGCTTTTCCACTATTCTCTCTCTTAAATTACACACTCAGCATATCACTGAATGTTGTACCTATTCTTGTAGGGGGTTCCATTTTAATAGATCCGATTTTCCTTGTAAACAAACAAACTATTACAGCGTTGAATGTAAAATTTTGTAGTTTTGAATGTATATGAATAAGTATCGAGCGTGCAAGTTATTGCATATGGATAATGATTACAGAAAGGAAACCCACATATTGAATTCCTCTAATCAGCTCTTTGTTTTGTATCTTTTCTTTGTGTTCTTCTGGAAAACTGTCTGTTATTGTGTATTGTGTAATATATCTTTTCCAATTTGGCTTATTATATTGATTTTTTCTTCCTCTTTGATGCTGTAAGGAGGAATGCTTACAAAGGCTGCAGAATCGTATAGAGGTTGCCTATGATAGTTCTCTTGTTGAACATCAGGTACTTGTCTTGTTCAAGTATCTGTTTCATTTATTCAGATAAATATCTAAGAATGATCCACTGTGTCTTTTGCCATATCCCAGAAAAAGTAACATCCACTGGTTTTTATGCGTTAGGAAGCTTTGAGTTCATTATGGCATGCTGCCTATCCTGGAGAAGAGCTTCGTGGTTTGATATCTGAGCAGTGGAAGGAAATGGGCTGGCAAGGGAAAGATCCATCCACGGACTTTAGGTGAACCTATATACCCTACGTTGCCGTATGGAGCTTACACTTTTGGTGCTCATATATCAAGCAAGTCTTAACACGTCAGTACTATATGGCAGGGGTGGCGGTTTTATATCACTGGAGAACTTGTTGTACTTTGCCAGGAATTTCCCAGTAAGTTCAGTTCTCAACAACATTCTTATCATGCACAAAGAAACAACATAAAGCATATGTTGACAGATTCGACTACTATTTCACAAGTGGTTTGCTTCTCCTGTGTGATATACGATGCAATAGTACTCAGTGATGGCACTTACAATTGTATTTGTGTTGGGCTTTTTCTTCTCCACATGATCTTTGGTTATGAAACATTGGAAATGACTATAGTTGGATAATGGAAGCTAATATCTTCCTGTCTCATATTCTAGATGGCCCTCGATCACCACATTGAAATTGCAGTCCTGATGTGACTAGCTGGTCTGGCAGGAGCTAGTTTTCCACCAACCTTTTTCCGTAGCCTCTATTCTGTTGAGAGGAACCAATATGATAGTGAAACAATTTTCATGAATAAATCCAAAATGGAGAGAGAGCAAATATAGTACTGCCCTATGACGTTATGAAGTACACTTCATAATAGAAACATCTAATACTACACTTTTAAGTGAAAGTATGAACTGATAAACTTGGATTCTTGGTGGAACTGATATTACATGTTAGAATGAGAGAGTTGCTGGTCATATGGGCTATAGATATTTTGTAGAACAACAATTTTAGTCCTCTGGAACCAAAAGGTCGAGTGACTTGAGTTTATATTTTCTGTTGAGCAGGTGAGTGGGTAGCACGTACCACCTTCTCCCAAGCCCACTGAAGTAAAGTCTTATTGACATCTTAAGAAAGTCACATGATGTTGTCACATCTAGAGAAAGAGGTGATGTGCAGGTCAAGTGACTGTGTGTGGTCAGTGGTTTGGCATTTACCTTGCCATTCCTAGGAAATGGCTGAGAAGCAGTGATGTCACTATATTCTTGGACATTTGAGCCGTAAGGCATCTTCATCCATTTTACTGTGAGATCTAGGTCGTTGGGGGTGGTTGGAGGATGTAATAGGGTATTGTGTCATCTTAGATGGGGTAAGAGACGAGGTGGAGGTAGAATTGGAATAATCAGAGGTGCAGTGAGAAAGGACTTGACTGCTAAGGGTTCATCGAAGAACATGTGTTTAGATAGAGGAGATTGGAAAAATGGATTGATGTTTGTCTGGGACCATGGCTTAGTTGACTTGAATTTATGCACCACTGTGCCCAAATGCACGCAAAAGCTAAGCTTTGCCTTGGTCAATGTGAGGAGCAAAGCTTCGTTAATTGTTGAACTGACAGACATGGGTGTGTATCATTTCCAAGTTTTTCTTTGCTTCTGCATGTAACTCAACAGACAACACAAAAAGTTAAGTGTGCAGTTTTTTTTTAGTAAATAGCAGCAAAAGATTATTCCTCAAATCCTTCTTGATGCTTTCGCCAAGACATTATATGAATTATAAGCTAAACTGCTGTGGAGGAGGTGTTTCCTCTGTGTCCACTAGATTCTTACTTATTGCACTGTTCATGTGGTGACTGCAAGTAGGGTGTTCGCTACATACTAATGTGTATATGTGGGGTAAACTTTTTTTGCACATAATTGTTTCAGAGCCATATTTATATGTTCTCAAATGTCCAAGCATGTCTCTTAGTCTTGGTAAAGTTTCCAGTACAAGTTCTACTCGTGTTATTGGCTATTCAGCGTAAAACTTGCCCACATTTCCTGCAGAAATCATTTCAGGATCTTCTCCAAAAACAGGATGGTGATCGAGCAATGTGGGAATACCCATTTGCTGTTGCCGGTGTGAATATTACGTTTATGCTTGTTCAGATGCTTGATCTCGAAGCAGGTTTGCAAATGTCCTTTTGCATCTCTTGCTTAGAATGATTTCATGAAGAGTTATCTCGTTTGTGCTGGATGAAATATACATTCAAGCTTATTTAATTTTTCTTTTTCCATTCTGTCATAACCATTCAAGGAACTAATCCCTAGTATCTGCAATTCCCGTCATAAACTTGTTTGAATTTCTATTTTTTCCTTTTTCGTGCTACCTCCAAATTGGCGGTCCTTGGCTTGCCCACAGCTTTGTGACCTTTTTATTAATCAAAACATAATGGTTCTAGAACTGCAAGATTGCGAGCTGTGACCCTTTCAGCACTTTCCATAAGAGCTGTTCAATATGTTCTCTTTCTTAGTACGATTTACTAGATGTTAAGAGTTTGGTTTTTGATGTATTTCATTAACTAATCCCACGCTTCGTCTCTGCAGTAAAACCACGAACATTGGTAGGAGCAACCTTCTTGAAGTTTCTCGCTGGTAATGCTGGGCCACTTTTTGAGTTCCTTACTACATCTAATATGGAAGGACTCCTTAATCTACCTGCTTGTGCAATTTCATGTTAGTGATTCCATGAGATGAATTTTTCTCATTTCATGTTGTTTGCTAGCCCTTGGACCTTTCTATGTGTAGTTCTACCTAAAAATGTTTTTGCCTTTCCTGTGCAGAAAACGAGTCAGCATTTGACCTTCTATACTGCATCACATTCAAGCTGATGGATAATCAATGGCTTGCGATGCACGCATCATACATGGACTTCAATGTATGTTTCTTTACTTAGATGTACAGATTGATGACATATATGAACTTCAATGTACTTTTCCCAACCAAAATTATATGCTACGTCTCTTGACGTCCCCTAGGAAATTTTTGGTACCTGAGGTCCTTTGCCTGTGGCTGTATTCTCAGGCCTGCTCAAGCCTATTGTGCATTTGTACTTCTGTATTGTCACTTCTGGTTACTCCTTGGGCAATTGAAAAAGCATTTAGGACCTCTTCGCATCTTTTTTGTGGGGAAAATTTGCAAAAAGAAACAAAAGTGCAAGGTGAAGAAAGTAATAGATAAACTGTTGATAGAGCGTATAGGATCTCTTCACGTCCTTTAGCGGGGGAAAAAAGGTCCAAAGAGAAAAAAATTCAGGGCAAAGAAAGGAAATTTGCCTCTGTTCATCAGGTGTACAGGTGAACGGGCTTTTCCACGAGAGTGCTCTTTGGTATTCTTATATTCTATTTTCTGCTTCTAGCTGGATTACCAAGATACTTGCTTTCTGGTTCTCCGAACACTGTTTAATGACCTGCATATTCACATTTATATGTTCAGGATCTGAGGTCTTGTCAAGGAGCCCTTACAAGTTGTTTTATGATATGCTACTTTGTTTATGTGGTGGGTAATATTTTTATGATTGACTGAAGCTGAAAATTGTGCCAAGAATGTCTGTTGCGTTGCATTGTACTTGATCTGTTTTATGCTCCTTGGAGAACCTTTTCTTTTTTCTTTGCTTTACCGACCAATGCTGACACATTGTTTGCTTCTATCATCTTATATCCACCATAGGCGGTGATGAAAGCTACTCGTCGTCAGCTGGAAAGCGAGCTTCTTCAAGAAGATATCACACGGCTTGAAGACTTGCCCTCGTACAGCTTTCTTAGTCGATAGTGTTGTAGTTTTGAGAATTAGAACAAAGGTGGCTTTGATAAGCAAAAGGGTGTAGGCCATCATCGGATGTATTCTTTTGCCTCGTGTTCATTTCTGTCCCTTGTCTCATTTAGTATTGTGGTAAGATGGTATTTCTCCTTACTATGGTGTTTTTCCCACGACGTTGAGGGACCACGCTGCTTTCTGATTTTGAGTCCAAAAGAAAGGAATGAGTGTTGAGTTCCGCGGCTTTCTGGTATTGACAATTGAACCCCGCCTTGTTTAACTGTAGAGTGAAGCTCAGAACTTGTTATGTTGGTGTGCATATGTGGTCCATAGATTAGCTCTTGCTGCTTCGAAACCATCGGATCTTTCTTACTCTTTTTTGAATGCTTTTAAATTTTGTTTTCATGATCTAGTTTTGTTGGATGAGTTGTACTTCAGCTGGCTGGCTAAGTTTCTACTACTGCAAAATGAGATGGAGCGTGCCTTTTTTTTTTTTTTGTGTGAATAAGAGAGTGACATCAAATAAAGAGAAGCAGTTACATTAGAGTTACAACACCATAATTAAATGACAGGTTATGACATGTCCATGACTCAAGGCCTATTTACAACATACAAAACAAGATTATAAGTAGTACGAAAGTATTTAAAGGGTTGCCAAAATACCATCTTGTATCCAGTCTTGATAAACTTTTGTACGGGCATGATAAGCAAAAGTAGCTAGCAAGTGAGCTGCCTTCAGTTGCTCAGGCGCTGTTTTATGTAAACAAAAGTATTGAAATTCTGACATCATATAACAAAAGTCAACCAGGATCGGTGCCACCATATCCAGGACATCAGTAGTCTCACCCATCTGAGATTATAAGAAACGAGAATCTGTTAGAATAGTTTATAAGAAACGAGAATCTGTTAGAATAGTGATTTTGTGAGTCCTAGTCCGTTCCTGAGTTGCCCTGATTTTTGGAAGACCTTAAAAGCAATTACAACCATAGGGGATAAACTAGAGGCAGTTGTCGTTGAGCGTAAGGTAATAGGGCGATCCAAAGTTTTCGAGAAAAGAGATCTTTTATTAGGACCAGAACCTCTGTTATTTGAGAGTGGTGAAGGTTGAAATGTAGAAAATTTTCGAATGCTATACGAAATGATGGTAGAAGTTGTATTTAGAATTTAGGAACTGATAGAAGGAGGTGAGAACGAGTTACTACAAAAAATGAGGTTATTTCTATTGGTCCAAATATACCAAATAGTAGTGAAAATAAAGATATAGGGGGGTACTTTAGATTCTCGCACCCGTTGGTTAGAAAACCAAGCTATAAGCCATTCTCTAAGGGGTGAGCTGAAAGAATCGTACCTGATACCAAGGGGCAAACCAAACCAAATTGGTCCAACCCCTTACAAGAAAGAAAAAGGTGGTATATTGTTTCAGGAAACATGTAACAAATGGGGCAAAGGTTAGAGTTCACAATTTTGCGTTTGTGGTTGTTGACATTAGTAGGAAGACTATCCCAGAAAAGTTGCCAAAGGAGGTATAAAAATTTAAGGGGTAGTTGCAGGGACCAGAATGTACGCCACACTTTTGGGTTATAGGGAATTGAAGTCTGAGAGGTGCCACACGCGTCAGTCATTTTCTGTTGCTTGTTTACCAAGTTTGTAAGCCGATTCCACAGAGAATACCCCACTACTAGTGTGTCCCCAGACTTGTTGATCCTCAAAACCTAGCTGCGGAATATGAATGGCAGCTATAGAGCTGTACGTATCAGATGGAAAGAGCATGGTTAAAAGGGGTTGATCCCACTGATTATCCTTGATGAGGTCACTCACAGAGGAAGGTTTGGTTATAAGCCCAGAACCATCAGATTGAAGTTTAGTCGTCAGATTTGGAATCCAGAAATCATGCCAAATTGATATTAGGGACCCATCCTAACTTGCCAGTGAAGCCCCTCTTGGAGGAGTTTCCGTCCTGCTAATATACTTCTCCATCCCTAAGAAAAATTTCCATGCATCGGTGAGTTAAAGAAATTCACTCGGACACAGTATTTTCCCCAAAGGACCCGTGTAAGAAGACTAGAAGGTTCACGAGACATACGCCAACGAACTTTTGCAAGCAAGGCAAGATTCATGAGATGAACATCTTTGAAAGCAAGTCCTCCGTCCTTACGAGGGGCACAAAGAGAATGCCAGTTGATCCAATCTAATCCTTTGTGATTTTTGTTCCCTGACCAACAGAAGTTATTCAATATGGTATTGACCTTCTGACAGAAGAATTGAGGCAAAAGACATTCCTGCATGTGGTAGATCAGGAGAGAAGATAGGACATATTTAATCAAAGTACCTCGTCCCGCTTTGTTGAGAAGAAGACCTTTCCATCCAGCGCATTGTGATCTAATTTTCGTTAGCAGGTCCTTAAGAAAGATTTTTCGCCTTGCGATGATGTCCAGCGTACTACCCAGGTAAGAGCCAAAATCCTCCGCTATTGTAAACCCCAGTGAGGATTGAGAATTATGGCTCTCCATTAAACTTGTATTCAGACTGACCGTGAGAGATGATTTGGAATAATTTAGTAGCTGTCCAGATTCCTTACAATAGCTATTTAGAAGTGCACTGATCTTACTGCAGATTTACGGGCTAAACTTTGTAAATATCGGGGAGTCGTCGGCAAAAAATAAATGGATTATCGGAGGGCTTCGTAAACCTGCTTTGATACCGGGGATGTCACCAGAAGCTTGAGCCTGTGTGAGGTTAGAAGACAAAACCTCCGTACATAGAATAATTAAATAAGGCGAAAGAGGGTCACCCTGTCTTAATCCACAAGTTGGTTAGAATATACTTGTGGGGGATCCATTCACAAGAATTTCATATGAAATAGTTGAAACACATTCAAGAATCAGCATAATGACGTGTGCTGGGAAATTGATCTTTTTCAAGACTGGTTCAAGAAAGGACCAGCTGACTCTGTCATATGCTTTACTCATGTCCATTTTGATTGCTCTCATTCTTGACTTGGTCGTCTTGGCAGTGCGGATTTTTTTTGAGAGATGGAGCATGTTAAGATGAAAGTATCACTATGGACCATCGAACATGTGGAATTTTGTTTGCTACAAAAGAAAAGTAGGAAAACATTGGAATTGTATGATCGCTAAATTGAATTTTGATAGGAACTTAATGGGTCTGAGAGCTGGTATACTTATACCGGAAATTATAGCCAACGACTCAGTTTTGTCAAAATTGTCTTCGTATGTAATGGTTTTGACAACGTGACAGTTTTTGCACTTGTATATTGATAATATTGCTATTTAATATACAAGTACGTATAACTTTGTAAAAATCAATCTGTTGATTTTGCACAACAGATTGTTGCCCACCACTAGCCGCTAAAACTCACCACCATCCACCACTACCACTCATCTGCCCCCCACCACTACCATTGCTCATCACTGTCTGACATCAGCTCCACAACTCACCACCCCCCGCGCATCACACAACCCAATCTATCTATTAGTTTAAAAGATCGCTTTTTGGCATTAGCTTGACAACTCATCACCATCTATCTCATTGACATGATCAACAAAAACTCTCGGCAAAAATGGATTAGCCTCATCAAATGTATCATTAGTAGACTCTTCAACTACTAAAGCTACTTTATTGTAAACTCTGTGGCGTGCTATTGTTAGCGCCAGCTATATGGTCTCATGTTGCTCTTATGTATTATGGGTTGAACTACTCGAAGCTCCTTGCCATGACATTGTTGAACATGTCCTAAGCTGATCCTTCTCACTGGACTTCTGCTTTTTCCTTGATTCAACATGGAAATCCTCTAAGGGAGTAACTTCATTTGAGTCTCCTCCTTATAGGGCGATTGAGACTGCGATTACTTTTCTTACCCTAGTCATTCTATTTCTCCTCCCTTTTCCTTCTGTTTGGTCTAGAGTTACTCGGGTTTATGGCTACTTCTAGCATCTATTCCTCCAATATTGAGGCATTTTTGGTGCTTGAACGTTGTGGGCATGTAGTAAAAGTGGATTATGAGATTCTAAGGTCCAACCAAGCTCGCTGGAATAACACTTTGATTGGGCACTTTGCTTATTACCGAGTCTTTATCCTGGAATTTATTCACCACTTTGGTAGGGTGTATTGGCATCCCTTGGGTTTGGTAAAAATTGAGGTTGTGGGTGTTTGCTTTGCATTTCATTTCACCGATGTTAGGGATTCGAACTATTTTCTTATGGCGAGCCCGGGATTATGCATAGGGCTCTTCTGCTAATGGTACATTCGTCCCTTTCGATTGTATTCCTTGCTTGAATTTCTCAAAGGTCAACCATGGGGTAAGGTTGCATGACATCCCAGCTGAGCTATTTGCTTATGAGGCAACAGTTCAATTTAGAAGTTATTTTGGGGAAAGTTCTCGAGATCGACTGGACTGAAATCCGATAACAAAATTGAGAGTTTTTAGGATTTTAGTTCGTGTGTATATTGATGATCTGTTGGTTGCCAAAACCTATCTCTCTACCCTGGCTAGCACGTGTAACTGGATTTGGGCTTCCTACAAAAATTTTTTTGGGGCGCATTATAAATGTGTTATGATCGGACATTTTTCTGTCTGGCAAGCTCGACAACGGGTGGTTAAAGTGTTAGACCGTTATACTCAGTTGGGGAACGCTAAATTATTTTACCAGAACCATCGTCCACTATTTTCACGGCGTCTCAGGGCTTTTGCTAATTCATACTGGAACCGTACCAGTAGAATTTTTTTGGATCTAGTGGGTGTAGACACCCATTTTTGTAGTCACTAATAATTAAATAATTAATGGGCTTTATTGTTAATTAGTGTGCGTTATTGAGCTCAGGCCCAATAATCAGACTTAGTTAATTAATTCAGTCCAGTTCAGTTTAGAGCAGTCCAGTCAAGTTGTTAAGTGTCCAAGTCTTGTGATCCAGTCTAGTTGCATGTCCAATTTAGTTGTGTCAGGCCAGTCCGATATTTAAGTGGTCTAGACAATTTTGAAAAATGATATGTGAATCATCCCTGATGCAAAGATTAAATCAATCAGTTTTATGGTTTGGAAACGAATTATCTCGGATCTAGTACATCCCATCAGTAACATGAGAGATGATTACCGAAAATAGGGTCAGATATTACCTCGAATTCAAAAAAATTATTATTTTAATTGGTGGGATGAATTGACAATTTTTGACTCACCGACTGGTTAAATGACTTTGCTCAATCTACGATTTTATCACTTCTTCTGACTTGTCTCTAACCTTGCAAATTGGCTATGCCATTATAGCCAATCTTATCAAATTCTACGACCCTGAACACTATAAATAGAGCCATTGGCCTTCATTTTTAGAGGTCTTGGTCTGAAATCTTAGTCCTAAAGGCGATTCTTCTTAGAGCATGCATACCATTTCTCTGTGAATTGATATTCTTCCTCTTTCAAGAACTCTAGCCAATCAAACTCACTTTTAAAAAGTTCTTTTAGTTTTTGCATTGTGGATCATTCGGAGAGTATCCCCAAGTCTACATGGCAAGCTACATCAGGAGGTAACTTTACCAGCTTTCTAACTTACGCAATCATATAGACTGTCTCCCAATCCTGTAGTCACATTTCAATTCAAAAACAATAAAAATAGTCTTTTAAATTTCTTTGTCTGCTACGTCTAGGATCAAAATGTAGATTATTTCTTGTAGGACCAAAGTCGAACTATGGTGGTTTGATTCCTGTTATCCCACCAGATACGTAGTCAATTCGACCCTCAGTGTCGAGTTCAAGCCAAAAATATAAAAGTAAACTTAACGTAAATTGTGCCATATTTTGCATGCTATGTGTTTCTAAGTTCAATAATTAATTGAAAAGAAGTAGAGACCGAAAAGGGCATGGCGAATGCCTAGCACTTTCCCGTTGCAGAACTTAGTCCCTGAACCTATCTTTTGATTTTCAATAAACTAGTTGTTCTTTTGGATATTTAGAGTCATTTCTTAAGGTTTTCTTAGTTTCCCTGTTTTCCAGATCTTCTCGAGGCGGTTCACCACAATAGCGACTTAGCTGGGGACCTAAAAACTAAAAGGACTAGACTTGAAATTTTTTTATTGATCGTTGGCCTTGTTGTATATTCTTTTTATTTTTGTAGCATGTATAATATGATATAACTATGGTACTTGTACTTTTATTTCCATACCTCACACACCTATTCTAGAGCGACAATTGAAGCCCAATTGGTCCTCCTGGGCACAAGGCGATCTTTTGATTGATCTCTCAACTTCATAGCCTCGTCCTAAAGGGACCTCCTAGTTTTTTGGTATAATAAATGACTTGTATACATACTGGTGATCACCCATTATTAACTTTCTAGCTACGGATGGGAGGTATATGGTACAGTCAAGTCGATGGGGTGATCTTTACGCTGATGTTGAGAAGAAACCACACACCTGAACCATTTAGTGTTCTGCCGTTTATTGGGAGAATACATGTATTGGCCTATGACATGTTGGCAGGAAACCAGCATGATATAAGCTAAACTGGTGATTTCACAAAAGGGACGGACTCTGAGTAACCTACTGATTAAGCACATTCTATCTGGACGGGTTAGTTAGAAAGTGCACTACTTGAAAAATTTGAAGATCGCTAGTCGATATCTTATTTAACCACACCGATCAACTCGCTGGTTTATCCCCCAGGATGATCGGATGGTTAGTTAGGACCTTTTTCCTCCAAAAAATATACAGAAAACAAACCCTAATCTCACTGACTAACAGGCCGATTTATCCCTCAGGATGACCGGACAGTTAGTTAGAACCCATACCCAAAAAAACAAACCCTAATCCCACTGACCAACTGGCCGGTTTATCCATCAGGATGACTGGACGATTAATCCAAACCCTTTTTCCCCAAAAAAATTCCCAAAAAACAAACCCTAGTCACACTGACCAACCAGTTGGTTTTCCTTCTGGATAACTAGAATGTTAGTCTGTCATACCCCTCATTTTCCAAAATTTTGATTAAAAAAAACACCCCAAAAACTAGAAAAACTTCCCCCTCCTCTATTAGAGTATGAACCGGTCAGCTTAATCTCCGTGGTATGTGTAATTAAATTTTTGACATATTTCCCTGTATATTTAAAGCTAAGCGTGGTTGGTATCAGGTTCATTAGAAAGACTCTCACGAACTCCAATGGCTGAGGAATTCCCATAGTTCGTTGATTTGGTTCGTATTATCAGTGAACACAGAAGGATCTTCAAAGTTGTTTTGCAACCTTAACTGAGCAACAACCTCGAACCGCTGAGAAATTAGACAACCTCAAGAGGAGAGGTAGAAAGAAACTTAAAGAGGAGACAAGAAGAAAGGTCCAAAATTTTATTGACAGTATGAGTCTGAGGACAAGGAAGTGAAACTCCCTGCCGTGCTGGAACGGAATCACAAGTGGCTACACTTGAGTCCCAAATTGCCAAGACAAAGAGAGTGGATGACCATCTAGACCTTAATGCCTTGACAATGAACCCCAAAGATAGACTGCCCTACAAGTTCAAAATGCCAGAGATGGATAACTTTGACGGGACCATGAATCCCAAAATCCATGTTAAGATATACATGCGAGCATTAGCTCCTTATGGAGTGAATCAGAATCAGTTAATACAGTTGTTCCATCATACTCTCACGGGAGCTGCCTCTCATTCGTTCCTCACTTTACCTTGGTCAAGACGTGGAAAGATATTGTGAGAGAGCTTGTGTGTAATACCCCAAACTTCGGGAGCCGGTTAAAACAACCATCCGGACTTTGAAAAATGAACGGACGGTAATTTTGGGCAATGCCTCGGTATTACTAGCGTATTGGAGCTTAAAATAATTTTAGGTTAAAAACATAATTTTTGAAATTTTGGAAAAAAATAGAGGGCTATTTTGCAAATTGTAAAACTTTGTAGCTAGGTGTCAAGTTTTTGGGAAGTTGATCACACATGGTGCCACCTCCTCCTTGATTATTTGATGACTATTGAAATAAAATTATAAAGTAAGGTATAAATAAGTGTTAGGGGAAATAATTGAAAAAAAAAACAAAAAGAAAGGAATGGAAATAGATTCAAAAAAAATAAGGAAAAACCAAAAGAGAGAAACAGTAAAGAAGAAGCGGCAACAAGAAACAGAGCAAGCAGGGAAGAAAAGAATAATAGGTGGGCAAACCGAAAATCAACAAAAAAATTGAGAGAGATTTTGGAAAGGTTTTCAAAGGTAATTCTTCTACCCCTTAGTATGTATTTTTAGTGAGTGTTTTTGGTGTGCCTAGTGTGTGTGTGCGTATAACTGTGTGTGTACTAAGGTGCGTGTAAATATAGGTGTGTATACAAGTGTAATCAAGTGAATTCTTGAATAATCTTAGGTTGTTGTGTGGGTCTATGAAGTTAGTAAATGAAATTATGAGTGTTAGCCCTATTGTAAGATAACCTAGGCTTACATCTTATTTTGATGATAACTACACATTGATTATGGTCTAATGTTTGCTTTGAGTGTATTCTAGTAGGTTTATACATGCACACTCATGAAGACACATTTGAGAAGTTGGATTAAAGCCAAAGAAGCTTAAAGCTATAATGGACATGCTATGGAAGCTTTATCAAGTCCAATGTCAAAGAGCAAGAAAGAATGCAAAGGCTAAGTTACTATCGATTATGATTGATCTTTACTATTATGTAACTAGTCTTGGTTTGATGCTTGGATTGATGACTATGACCTAAAAAGACCATAGGACACCTTGTGCATTGCATATGAGTTCATAACCTTTCATACATGTGTGGTTCTTAAAAAGGAGTGAACTTTGGAGCTCACTCAATTTTTCTTAAAAAAGTTTTTGCCTTAAAATTTTTCATATTTTGATAAAAATTTTCATTAGCTTTCCAACGCAAAAAAAGACACCTCAATCCAATTTATAGAGAAAGTTATGCCCAAAATAGAAAAGGGGGTTCTGTGAGGCAGCCAATAAGCATTAGGGTCAGTTGACTGTATTGGAATCAAGTCGACTGCATTGGTATCAAGTC
Source organism: Escallonia herrerae (assembly GCA_033070095.1). Lineage (NCBI taxonomy): Eukaryota > Viridiplantae > Streptophyta > Magnoliopsida > Escalloniales > Escalloniaceae > Escallonia > Escallonia herrerae. Next base: position 197,006 of record JAVXUP010001155.1, on the reverse strand, counting down.
GACTGCATTGGTCAAATTTCAGCTCCAACGGCTATTTTTGAGGGACCCAATCGACTGCATTGGGAATACAGTCGACTGTAATGACATTACAGTTGACTGCAATGACATTTTTTCTCATATAATGCCTATAACGGCTATATTTCATATCTTCTCTATATAAATGACTTGGAGCTTCATCATACACCGTGGAAACCACATTCTAAGCCTCCATTCATTAGAGAAACATCAAGGCTCATAGATTAAACTTCTCTCTTCATCTTCATGATTTTACATCATTAAAGAGAGCATCTTTATGAGTAATTCTTTGATTGAGAGTGAGCATTCTTCAAGTCATTAATTCTCTCATCTCTCTGTTGTACTAGAGCTTCATTTGTACTCATTTCATTTCAGGAGGGTTTCTTTGTACACAATTGATCTTTGTAAAAGGATTGTGATCAAGGCTTGGGTTTGTCAAGTCTTGGGTGAGCTTTGTGGATTCAAGGCTCATGCTTGGTGTGAGGATAGCACAAAGTGTTGTAATGGTTTTGATCTTGACCCAGAAGAAGATTGTTGTTAGTGGATTTTAGTTCTCTTGCAAGGGACTTCCTTGAAGAGGTGGATGTAGGCTTGAGGGTAGTTTAAGCCAAACCATTTAAATCTCCTTGTCAAGTAAGTATCTCTAACTCAATCGCTTTACTTATTGCTCTATAATTGCTTAAGATTGTGTAGTTAACATCTTCATTGAAGTATTACTTGGTTTGATTGAGATTCGTGATTATGCTTAGTTTAAATTCTCCATTAATTTTCAAAAACCCTAACCACCCCTTATAGGGTTGTTTTATTGATTTCAGTGAGGTTTTAATGAAATTCCAAGGGATTAGGCTATGAGTTTGTGTGTTTCAGTGTGTATGTGTGTGAGACTGTGGGTTTGTGTGTGTACTGCGTGTGTATAAATGTGTATTTCGGGTAAGGTGGAGGGGGTGATTATGTGTTTGTGTGTTAGGATGTGTCTTTTACATGGAATTAATCCTATCTAGGTGTTTCTAGTGTGTTAATGATAATTCATGGGTGTATGTGTGAGTTTGGAGGAGCCATGGGCTTCGCCAGTGGCTGAAGGAAGAAGAAAGTGGGTGTGGAAAAGGTGCAACAGTGTGTGCCTTTAATTTGAACAGTACTTATAATGGTCACTAAAAGTAAAAATTTAATGAGGCAGTTTTTCCCATGAATTTTAATAAATAGTTAGGAAAAAAATTAGATAAAGTTTGAAACAGTAACCTCTAATATTTTCACGAGACCTACGCTTTGGAATTTTTAAAAAAGTTTCGGTGTCTGCAAATAGCGCTAAATTAGGGCATCAATTAAACAAAATTAGCAGATTATTTTACGTAGTAAATCAAGTTATTTTAATCTAAAAATTTTATGAAAATATTCTTTACTGATATGATGAATATTATAAAATGTTGGGCTATTATGAGGCTGATACTTATTTTTTCGCTAAACTGACCTTTAACGCTCGATCCAGACAACGGTTCTGGATTTTTTGGGAAAAATTATTTAAAATACTTCTTAGGCCAAAAATAATATCAGAATGCTTAAAATAGAATTTAAAAATTTTTTGAGATTTTTCTGGTGCCGAAAACCCACAGGGGCATTTTGGTAATTTGCCACCCCGAAGGGTATTTTTGTAATTTGACCTAAAAAAGGTATTTTTACATAAATTCACATATGGAAAGCTTATTTTAGTGATTCTACATAGGGGAAGTCCGTTCGGGTAATTTAAGTCCGAGAGGGGCTTTTTGGTAATTTTACACCTCAAGGGCGTTTTGATAATTTTACATACGTGGTGAGGGAGATTCATTTTGTGAGCATACGCGAGTCTGTAATAAATTATAATATTGTGTTGTAGACTATGTTCTGATGATTTGATCATTTCGTTTAGGATAAAGTTAAAGACTTCCCGTTAAGATAAGCTAGCTGCGGATCCAGGTAAGAGATTCTATCTGAACCCTGGGTAAGGACTTTTGTCCGAACCTTTGTTTTGATAACTCTTACTCATAAGTACTCCTTGATACATTTATGATTGCTCGGTGTCTTGCCGTGACTGTTACAGAAATGACTGGAAAGTATTCTCTGAAATAATTTATGCTCGTGTTGATATCTTTTTGGGAAATCCTCAGTGCATTTTGGAAAGAACTCTTTCAGATGATCTGTATACGTTTGAATTCCTTTGAAAAAATCATCGTCGTATCTTAGAATTGATGACTATGAAAATGATTGTATTTGGCGATATTGGTATTTTATTTATGATAAAATTTGATCGTTTTGGAAACCATTGAATTTTGATCGTTAGAAGTGTTTTGGAGATCATCATTGCTTGGATTCTCAGATATTGTGGTGTAATCTTTTGTTAGAACCCTTCTGCAGGTGATGATAAGCTGTAGCAGATTCGGGAATGGGTTAGAATCTGTGTGAGGTTCCGGTAAGCCCGTCACTACAGTGTAGTAAGACCCCCTGCATGGCTTGATACTGTCACCGTGTTTCATGAGGACTCGAGTTTCTATAGAACTTAGGTTTTCACAGTTTAAGTTTGAGTAGCCTTGTAAGCTTGTGTTTGAATAATTTTGAGATGGTATCAGATGAAATGTTTTGAAGTACGTGTTAGTGAACATATTTGACAGGTTTGATGTGATCCGGTAGATTAACGACCTGGGAGTTCGGGGCGAGGGAGCTCCAGATTTCTGGGGCATTACAGTTAGTATCAGAGCAGTTTGGTCTTGTGGTATTTAGAGCTTAAGTATATGATTCTGTAAGGCTCGAAACCATAGGGTATAAGTAACACGATTTGGTAGAATCTTATTTCGATTAATGAGAGTGGGGTAGGATGATGGTAATGTTAAGAAGTATGCTTTGGCTGGTCATTGTGTTGTTCTTAGGACCCGTGTTGATATAACCCTGATACCTGTATATTGTATTATTATGGTCTACACTCGGAACACTGGTAGTAAAGAGGGTACGGAGGGCCTAGGGGTCCCTGATCAATGAGTTCCAACAGATTGTATAAGATGGAACATGGAATTTCCCTGTATTAGATATACTTGACTAGGCAATCTTTAGATTGGAAAATGTACTGTATGAATTTTATGATTGCAGAGAGGAAACCCTACCCAATAGGGGAAACAACAGAACCCTAGAACTGATGGTTGCGATTCTGAACACTATGAACCCGATTCTAACTTTGATAACATAGAATCTGGCCCAACCACAACCATAACCTCGAAATGAGAGTATCTTGCATTGGTGACCTTGACAGATGAAATGACTAGCTACATAGAGATATTGAAACCTATAGAGACAGCGAATTAGGTTAGTGAAATGGAGAAAATTTTTGAGCAACTACAAAGTGAAGTGACAAAAGATTGAATTTGTTGTATAAACTGAGAGATAAGGCCAATTAGTGGTGGAAAATGGTGGCGAAGAGTCTGACTCATCAACAATTGACTGATATTACTTGGGAAAAGTTTAAAGAATTGTTATCGACCGATAATTTCACGAGACCTCGCAAACAGATGTTAAGGGAGTTTGTTAGTGTGAGCCAACTAGATTAAGAGTCGACAGACAAATTTGATATGAGATTTCACGATTCCCTAGATTTGCAGTAGGAAAGCTACTGACGGAGGCAGATAGATGCCAGAAGTCTGAATGAGAAAAGGCTTGAACTGAGAGATAGAATTATCCCAGGTCAATCGACGAGTTATATGGAATGTCTTTATTTGGTACGTGTTGGAGTAGTTTAAGTCTGGCAATGGAGGATGACATGAGTAAACACAGGGCAGATAGAAGAGATAAATAAGAATTTTCTTCGAACAAATTTGTAGGAGCTGACTGTCGTCAGCAAAAAGTTTTTACAGTCGGCACAGCAAGGAGACCAAGGTTAAGGGTTGGGCCAGAATCAGGGATTCACGTCCATTTCGATTCGGTGATATTGTGATCTGGACAGAGTTCTGGAATCCGATTGGGGCATGATACAAGATTTAGGGGAGCGTATATAAGCACTTTATCAGTTCAGAGTACCAGAGTTGGAACATCATAGAGTTCTGAAATTTAACCTACCTAGAGTACTGGTCAGGGTAGCGGGTCAATTTTCTGGCCACCCCATGTGTCCGGTATGGGAAAAGTCAGAGTGGTGTAACAGTGAGTAGTATACCTCGGCAGGAAAGAGAACAAGGTTGGTAGGGGTAGAGGCCCAAAGCATCAGCTAAATTTTATTCAATGTCCGCTTAGGATGTCGTCATGTCTGATGACGTGGTGTCAGGCACTTTACAGGTTAACCCATTAGATGTGTGTATACTATTTAAGTTTGGAACGTCATATTTCTAAACACCTGTTATTTTGGCATAGAGATTGAGGATGAAAATCTATCCTTTAGGAACTGATATTGTGATAAGTACTCCGTTGGGAAAGTCTTCGACTGTTTTGTGGTTCTCTGTGAATGTACAATCTATGTTTGGGATAGTGATCTTTCTATGGACCTCACTTCATTTGTTGTTCAGGATTTTGATATCATACTAGGTATGAATTGGTGATTTACTAATCATCCATCCGTGTATTGTCAGGGAAAACCCTAGTCGTATCTGGGAAGTTTATAAGGTATGAGCAGTAGTTAGGTTGGTGATTTAATTTATGAGTAAGAATAGTGTTTTGAAAAATAACCGGTGTTAAGACTGAAATTTTGGTTTAAGGATACAAGAAAGAATCTGGAATTTTACTCCGTCATCTCATTCATTCCTCTGTATATTGAATTCAAAGACAACTTAATTGAACATCAGCTTACACTGAGATGTCAGAGAAGATGTCATTCATTCCGAGACGTCTTATCCTTTCTAGAATATTTATTTGTCCTTTCAAATTTATTTGGACTTGATGGGATAGTATCTGGCCCACTAGCCATGGAAAAGATACGAATCTTAGTAAGGACCAATAACTCCTTCTGATTTTGATTGTTTCGGGTCGTTGGATTGACTTCGTTTCCCAAAACTTATATCATCGTTTCTGTGTCCATCGTTTCTTCTGGAATGTCACATAATTGTTTTCTTGTAAACCTGAGAGCCAATATGCATGATTTTTAAGATTTTTGCATTTTGATTGTTTGATTGTGATTATTATTATTATTATTATTATTATTATTATTATCATTATTTGAATAGTTTTTCCTACCTGGATATGAGGTTAGGTAGATTCCTTAGCCTCAGAAAATTTGTGAGTGAGAATAGATTCTGAGAATGTGGATTAAGTTTGGATAAGCTATTCGATAATTTGGTGTATGATTGGGATCTTGGTTGAACACCTGATAGTGTCACTTGCTTTTGGAACTGAAAGATTTTAACAATTTTGCTGAAACAGATAGTTAAAGGGTAAGGCTATAAAATTTTTGTAAATAATGTGACTGTAAATCAGAAGTGATATGATAATTTAGAGCTTTAAACTTTGGTGGAAGTGCAAGACACGTGAGTGAAAAATCATATTTTGCGTTGTGTTAAGATAACACACCTCTTGGTGAAAAATTGGGCAACAATTTAGACTCATTGTTTTGAGGTATTAAAGTGTGCAGTGCAAGTGGGGTATGACCATTGTTTGGTATTTTAGTACATCTTAAGCTCGAAGTTAAGCTTACGATCATTGAGTGGACTGTACCACGATATAGTCTCTGGTGTAGAAACAATACAATCAGGTGGAAGCTCTGGTATTAGAATTTGATTTATTTCGACTTGTATGCGTTGAATTCAAAGTGGTGTAGGTTCAGCTCGGCGAGTGTGATATTAACTAAATCATTGTTCGTGAAATACGGGAACGGCTAAAGCACGAGTGATAATTTGATCAAATTGAATTTAGCATTATGATAAAAATATAACCGTTACGTTTGGATATTTTTAGAAACGAATGTGACACGAAGATTAGATGTAGCTTACCTACAGTGCAATAGTTATCTGAGCAATGCAACGGAAACGTAGTACCTAGATGCTAGATGTGATGGGATATCCGCGCGCAAATTCTGAGGACGAAGTTCGTATAAGAGGGGAAGAATGTAATACCCCAAACTTCGGGAACCGGTTAAAACAACCATCCGGACTCTGAAAATAAATGGACGGTAATTTTGGGCAATGCCCAGGTATTACTAGCGTATTGGAGCTTAAAAGAATATTGGGATAAAAACCTAGTTTTTGAAATTTTGGGAGCATTTTTGTAATTTTGGAAAAAAATAAAGGGCTATTTTGTAAATTGTGAAAATTTGTAGCTAGGTGTCAAATTTTTGGGAAGATGATCACACATAGTGCCACCTCCTCTTTGATTATTTGATAAGTAATGAAATAAAATTATAAACTAAGGTATAGATAAGTGTTAGGGGAAATAATTGAAAACAAAACAAAAAGAAAGGAAGGGAAAGAGATTCGAAAAAGATGAGGAAAAACAAAAAGAGAGAAACAGTAAAGAAGAAGCAACAACAAGAAACAGAGCAAGCAGGGAAGAGAAGAAAAATAGGTGGGCAAACCGAAAATCAACAGAAAATTTGAGAGAGATTTGGGAAAGGTTTTCAAAGGTAATTCTTCTACCCCTTAGTATGTATTTTTAGTGAGTGTTTTTGGTGTGCCTAGTGTGTGTGCGTATAACTGTGTGTACCAAGGGTGCGTGTATAAATAGGTGTGTATACAAGTGTAATCAAGTGAATTCTTGAATAATGTTAGGTTGTTGTGTGGGTTTATGAAGTTAGTAAATAAAATTGTGAGGTTTTAAAGGATTTCCAAGGGATTAGGGTGTGAGTTTGTGTGTTTCAGTGTGTGTGACTGTGGGTTTGTGTGTGTACTGGGTGTGTATATATGTGTATTTCGAGTAGGGTGGAAGGCGATGATTATGTGTTTAAGTGTGTTAGGATGTGTTTTTTTACACGGAATTAATCCTTATATAGGTGTTTCTAGTGTGTTAATGATAATTGATGGGTGAATGTCTGAGTTTGGAGGAGCCATGAGCTTCGGTAGTGGCTGAAGGAAGAAGAAAGTGTGCATGGAAAATGTGCAGGATTGTGTCTTTAATTTGAACAGTACTTGTAATGGTAGCTAAAAGTAAAAATTGAATTGGGCAGTTTTTTTCACGAATTTTCATAAATAGTTAGGGACAAAATTAGACAAAGTTCGAACCCCTAATATTTTCATGAGACATATGCTCTGGTATTTTTCAAAAATTTTCGGTGTCCGCAAATGACGCTAGATTAGGGCATCGATTAAACAAAATTAGCAAATTATTTAACCCAGTAAGCCAAGTTATTCTAATCTAAATATTTTATGAAAATCTTCTTTTACTTCTATGATTCATATTCTAAAATTTCGGGCCATTCTGAGGCCCATAGGTATTTTATCGTTAAACTGCCTTTTTAGTGCTGGATCTCGACATTGGTTCCGAATTTTAGGGCAAAAATTCTTTTAAAATTTTTTAGGCCAAAAATGATATCATGATACTTAAAATAGCATTTTAAGATTTTTTGGGATTTTTCGGTGCCGGAAACTCACAGGGGCATTTTGGTAATTTGACGTAAGAAAGGTATTTTTTTCATAAATTCACATATGAGAAGCTTATTTTAGTGATTCTACATGTGGGAAGGCTGTTTGGGTGATTTAAGTCTGAGAGAGGCCTGTTGGTAATTTTACACCTCAGAGGCGTTTTGATAATTTTACATACGCGGTGAGGGAGGTTCATTTTGGTAGCATGTGTGAGTCTATAATAAGTTATAATATTGTATTGTAGACTATGTTATGATGATTTGATAATTCCGTTTAGGATAAAGCTAAAGACTTCTGGTTAGGATAAGCTAGCTACGGATCCAGGTAAGGGATTCTATCTGAACCCTGGGTAAGGACTTTCATCCAAATCTTTATTTTGATAACTCATAGTCATAAGTACTCATTGATACATTTATGACTGCTCGGTGTATTGCCGTGACTGGTACAGAAATGACTGAAAAGTATTTTCTAAAATAATTCTTGCTCGTGTTGATATCTTTTTGGGAAATCCTCAGTGTATTTTGGAAAGAACTATCTCAGATGATCTGTGTACGTTTTGAAATCCTTTGGAAAACCATCGTCTTGGAATTGATGACTATGAAAATGATTGTATTTGAAGATTTTTGTATTTTATTTATGATGAATTTTGATCACTTTGGAAATCATTAAATTTTGATCGTTCAAAGTGTTTTAGAGATCATCGTTGCTTGGATTCTTGGATATCGTGTTGTAATCTTTTTGTAGTCTTTGTATGACCTTATTGAGCTCTCAAAAGCTCACCCTTTCGTTTGGCTCCCTTCAACAGGTGATGATAAGCTGTAGCAGGTTTGAGAATGGGTTAGAATCTGTGTGAGGTTCTAGTAAGCCCGCCACTACAGTGTAGTGAGACCCCTGCGTTTAAGTTTGAGCAGCCTTGTAGGCTTGTGTTTGAAGAATTTTGAGATGGTATAGGATTAAATGTTTTGAAGTATGTGTTAGTGAACAGATTTGACAGATTTGATGTGATCTTGGAGGTTAACGACTTGAGAGTTCGGGGCGATGGAGCTCCGGATTTTTGGGGCGTTACATTGTGAAGCAGTATTAGTAAATGCCAACCTAGATATCACCCGGAGGGATTTAGAAAATAAAAAATAGGAGAAAAGAGAGCCAGTGTCAGCTTTTGTTATGAGATGGAGGAAAAAGGCAGCTCAGATGGTGAACCGTCCAACGGAGGAAGAACAATTAAACATAGTCAGGAACAATCTTCTTCCAGTCTACCACGACTTTATTTTTGGCCGTTACCACACATAGTTCAAAGCTCTTATGGGATCCCTCACACAGAGAAGATGCCATCAACAAGGGAACCATATCTCGTGAGTCAAAGCCAGGGGTATACCGAGCCGGTCCAAGGAGCTTTAATGCACAACCTAATCCAGCCATAGCCAACAATGTGCAAGCATCCTGGGCAGTGTCATGGGAAGCTATTACGGAACAGAGAAGGAAGTTCACACCGTTGAATGCTCTACTACCCAAAGTCTTTGAGCAATTGTTGAGGAGGGGGATGATATCTAAGTTGTCACCTACCCCTATGCCAGTAGTAATACCAGAAGGATACACGTGCAAGCATTTTGCAATTATCATCAAGGAAGGGCCACTTTACTGAGAGATGCATTGCACTTCTACATGCCATACAAGACCTCATTGACAAGGGCGAAGTCTCCCTTTTTGTTAATCCGAACATCCTAAAGGAAACCTTGCCACTTTAGAGGGTTAATTGCGTTAATGATAGCCAACCATTCATGGATCAATCGTCTTTATTATTCTAACCAGCCATCCAGGTTGAAGAAAAATTTCAGCTTATGATTCTTTGTCGTAGTTTTGTGATGTGATTACATGAGAAGAGTTAATGGAAGGTGAGGCCTTCATTATTGAGGAAGAGTATAATGAAGAAAATGGTTTAATGTTTTGACCTAGTGCCGAGGTATCCCACCAAACTCGATCAGCATGAGTATACCAAGCCACACCCCAGCAAACCACATCTAACTCGTTGTTTTTCCAAGACCCTCCTGATGATGAAGTCCTCAGATAGTTGAAGAAAACCCAAACCAATATTTTCCATAAGGGGATTGCAACCCGCCTCATACTCCCATTGTCAAGTCCTCATCAAACTACTCACTAAAGCCCAGATATGGATCCACACCCAGCCTGAAGACCTGTCCCAAGTCCTATGGCTATATATTTCAGAAATATCCTCACTTTTGAATTGGATTTACCCAAATTAGGACCATGCCATAATGATCTGCTCCATATCACCATGCGAGCACTTCAAAAAAAGGTTCTTCTAATCCTTGTAAACAATTGCTCTGCCTTGGATGTGTGCCCCCATTGCACTATCCAAGCCTTCGGCATTGATCCTTCAGAGTTCACCCATTCCAACCAAGCCGTCTAAGCCTACGACAATACCCAAAGAGAAGTGATTGATACAGTTAAGCTCCCAATGACTATGGGAACTGCCAGTTTTGATGTTGAATTTCAAGTGTTGGATATACGTGTCGTATTTAACCTCCTATTACGAAGACTTGGATACACTTTGTGGGTGTAATCTCATCTACATTGCACCAAAAAGTCAAGTATGTTTTGGATAAGGCCGTCTTCACCATAATGAAAGATTCCAAGTTGTCTCTGATCGGACAGGTAGAGAAAGAAAAGGATATTGTTAGGTGCTGCACGATTCGTTGGATATTCTACTCAAAGGATTCAGAATGGATAACCAGTTCAGTGTCTCGAGTATAAGGAAGTTTTTCAAGGTAAAAAGTTCCTCACCTTTGCACCTATAGTAGTATGACCGTGCTCCTTATGTGGAGAAAGTTTTAGTACTTTTCCAAAAAAGGCTTAGGCCTAAATTGCCAAGGAATTCCTAGCTTCCTAGATGTTGAGAACGAAAAGGACTAGTTTGGCTTAGGATACAAGCTGACCAAGAGGAAAAAGAAGAAGCCATCAAGAAACATGCCCAGGCCAAGAAAGATAAGGAAAGCGAAAAGCGCATGAACATAACCAAGGTCCTTACCATGAACAAATGCTTTGTCAGCAACAGATAGAGTGGGCCTTTGTAATACCCCACACTTTTCAAGCGGTTTAAAATAACTAACGGTGACCAAAAAAATAAAGTAGTGATAATTTTGATCAATGCTCGGAGATTAGTAGGGAATGAAATGTTAAAATGATTTTGGGATCAAAATGTAATTTTATAATGTTTTGGGGCCATTTGTAAGTATGGGAAACTTTGGAGGACTAAATGTAAATTATTGTTTTTAGATGAAAAATGATGAAATAAGGGGTATATCTATATATATTTTGGTGATATCTAGGGTTAGCATTGAGTTAATAAACATTGGAAACATTTTTGGGGCAAGAATGCAATTTTAAAAACTTTTGGGGTCATTTGTAATTTTGGAAAACTTGGGGGCTATTTTGTAAATTTTAGAATGTGGTACTTAGGTGTCAAAAGTTTGGAGATAATTCACTAATGAGGTTCCACCTTCTACTTATTTAAATGGTGACTCATCTGATTTAATTATAAACTAATAATTAAAGTAATTCTTTAGGAAGTTAAACTAAAGAAAAGAAAAGGAAAAAAAAAGAAAAGGAATTCGGGAAAAAAGAAAAATAGAGGAAAAGAAACAGAAGAAGAAAGAAGAACAAAGCAGATGAAGAAGAAGAAAGTAAGGGGGAATTGTGGCTAAAAATAGAGATAGAGAGAGAATCGAAGAGTTTCCTTCCAGATAAATTCTTTTAAGTGTTTTGTAGGTCTTTTAGTGTGTGATCTCATTTTGTGAGTGTATGTTTTAGGACTGCTCAATGTTTGCTTTAGGTGTTCTTTGTGTGTGGTTGATCACGGGGTAGGGGCTGTCCATGGTTGTATGCGAGTGGGTTTAAGGGAAATTAGTAGGTAATGTGTGTTTTGTTGTATAATCACAGGATCGTGTGTGTTTTCTACTGTGTTATGTGTGTGTTGCTGGGTATAGGTGCTTTAGTTGTATGTGTGTGTGTTTGGAGAGGGAATGTTGTATAATGGGTGCATGCAGTGTTAGTGTGTAGGTAGGAGGGTGGGTAAGGTTGTGAGTGTTTGTAATGTTGCGAGTGTGTGTGAGTGTGGTCAAGCAGAGGGTACTGTGTGTGTACTTGGGTGTAGATTATATGTGTAAGATTATACGTAGTAGTAGTAGTGTGTGCAAAGATGTGTTTTAGGGGTCTTAAAGTGCGTGTTTATGTGTGAATTGTGTGTATATATGAGTTCTTCGGCAGATAAGGGGAGAAGAAGGACTTTGTATGTGTATAGGTGAAATAGTGTGTGTGTGTGTGTGTGTATGTCGGATTTGAATAGTGTTTGTCTCACTAAAAGTAGGGAATTGTTTAAGTAGTTTTTATATGAATTTTTCTAAATAGTTAGGATCAAAATTTGACAAAGTCCAAAACTGTAAACCCCATTACTTTTATGAGATGTACGCTTTGGAATGTTTTTGGAAATTTTTGCTATTATCGAAGGATACTAAATTAGGGTAATGATCAAAAGAAATTCTCGATTTATTTAGCATATCAAATCAAGCTATTTTAATCTAAAAATTTTAGGAAAACCTTATATTACTGAGATGATTCACTTTCTCAAATTTTGTGCCTTTTAGAGGTCGATAGCTACTTTTAGCAGAACTGACTTTTGCACGCACGGTCCGGATACCGGTTCGAAATTTTTGAACAACTTTTTAAAAATACTTTCTAGCCCAAAAATGACTTCGGGATGCTTAAAATAATGTTTTAAAGTGTTTTGAAAAATTTTCGGTGCGAGAATCCCCAGGAGGTATTTTGGTAATTGGCCACCCGAAGGGGGTATTTTGGTAATTTTAACTGTAAAAGGTATGTTTGAGTAAATTCACATATGGTAAGGATAATTTAGTAATTCTATAGTTTTGGTGATTTGAGTGTGAGGTGTTTTTTTTGTGATTTTACACATAAAGGGCATTTTGATAATGTTACATAGTCAGTGAGGGGGCCGTTCTGGGAGTATGTGTGAGTCAATATTGAATTATAATATTATAGTATATACTGTATACTAATAATTAGATTGTTTTGTTTAGGTTAAAGCAATAGAATTTCAAGTTAAACTAGCTTAGCTTCAGATCCAAGTAAAGGTTTCTATCTGAACCCTGGGTAAGGACTTCTGTTCGAACCCTAATTTGATAACTGGAGTTTGTAAGTATTCTTTCAATTTACTTATAGCTATTGTCAAACACTGAGCAGATTCAACAATTGTTTGTATTCGTTCTTCTAAATTATTCTTCCTAAATTCGATGACTGTTCGTATTCATTCTTGCTATTTATTTGTGGTTAATCCGATTGATGAATTATATCAGTATGCTTAATTGTCATTGAAACCCGAATTGATTTCAGTTATTTGAGTTCATGTTAATGCTCATTGTTATTGATGTCTTTTGTGTTGACTCAGGGGTCTGTTCTATGGGGAGGCCTTTTAAGGATGGAGTGTTCCTACGTGGATTGCAGGCTAGTACCTAAATGACTAGTATCGTACATCATGCATGTATACACCATATTGTGCATTGCCTGAATGGCATCGTGTTTGCCTAGGTCACTTTCTTCTGAATTTGTATACATTGTATCTTACAATAATTGTTTTGGAAATGGTTGATAGTGATTTTTTCTCAAACGGTTTGCGCTTGTTGAAACCCCTCCCCAGATTTCCTTTGAACTCGTGTTAAAATCCTTTGAAATACCATCATTGTATTTTGGAATGATGTCTTTGAAAATGATCTTTTACTGATCGTTTTGGAATCGTTTTGGAACCTATCATAATTGTTAATGTTTATTTTGGTATTTATTTATCATTGATTTTGATCATTTTGAAAATCACCAAATTATTTAGATGGTTTGAAATATTTTTGAAAATTATCATTGGATGGATTCTTTTAAATCATTTTGTAACTCCTTCGATTGTCCTTGTATGACCTTACTGAGCTCTCAAAAGGTCACCCTTGTTTGACTCCCTTCTGCGAGTGATCAGCTGTAGAATGCTTCAGAATGGGCTTAGAGTCTGTGTGAGATTCCGGTGAGCCCACCACTACTGTATAATAAGACCCTTGCGTGGGTCAACACTGTTAGCTTGTCGTTTTGTAAAGAACCTAAGTTGTAATAGTTTAAGTTTAAGCAGTTCTTTTTATGATCTTGTACTTTTGAAGAATTTGAGTTAATGTCTAGTTAGATGCTTTGAAGTATGTGTCAGTAAACATGATTTGACAGGTTTGATGTGATGTGCTAGGTTAACGTTCTGGGAGTTCGGGAGGATAGAGCTCTGGATGCCCAGGACATTATAGCCTTTCTATGGATTTCCAGATCCAATTTACAATGTTGAGACCAGGAAGCAGATTAAAGGGTGAGAAATATTCTATGATTGCGAGGGGCTTAAAGATGAGGAACTGCCAGCACAGGCCGAGCCGGGTATCGAAGGAGTTTCAGATTAGATAGATCTAAGGGAACCAGAAACAATGGCAACATGCTTCACTGATATGCTTATCTTGATACTTATCTGTGAACTGGACGACCAGATCATGAACCCAACAAGCCTAATTACTCCAGCACAGGGTGATGCATGGTTTTGGATGATCAAGTACGGACTGTTGACTGTGGGAGAGATTACAAAAGGAAGTCCTACTGCCAAAGATCTCCTGAACCGAAGACTTGGATGCTTATATCACCTTAGCCAATTTGAATCTACTCACTTACTATGTTTTTCTAGACTATTTGATTGATAATGTGATGATTGATTTCAATTATCCCTTGGTTGTTGATATAGGTTATGATGAATAAATCAACTCGATTAATGATGAGTCACATCTAATCGACCCCGAAAGAGAAAAATATTTTTAAAGAAATGACGAAAGAAAGTGAAAAATGCAAATCTAGTTTTGTCATGCCAGTGGTAGAAGAAACAGTTAAACTCAACATAGGCGCCCCCAAAAATGTAAAACAAATCTAAGTAGGGGCTAGTCTAGATGAGAAAGAAAGAGAAGAAATTACTACATTCCTTAGGAAATGTATTGATACATTTGCTTGGTCATATATTAACATGCCCGGTATAAAACCATTAATTGTGGACCACCACTACCTATCCTACTCGAAACCAAAACCTATCAAACAAAAGCTCTGCGAGCTAAGGCTGGAGTGGTCTCTTAAGGTTAAGGAGAAAGTGGTGAAGTTACTCTATATTGGAGTTATAAGAGTGATTGAGTACCCTACCTGGCTAGCCAACATCGTACCCGTTCTAAAACCTTTCGGTCAAATTTGGATGTGTGTTGACTACTGAGACCTAAACAGAGCCTCTCTTAAAGATGACTTTCCTCTGTCGAGCATGAGTTGGTGTCTTTTGTGGATTGCTTTGTGGGGTAAAACCAAATACAGTTGGCTCCCGAGGATTAGGAGAAGACAACCTTCACAACCCCCTAGGGTTACACCGTGATGCCTTTTGGTTTGAAGAATGCAGGGACTACATACAAGCGAGTCGCTACCACACTGTTCCATGACATGATTCATAAAGAGGTGGAAATTTATGTGGATGATATGATCATCAAGTCCAGGAAGTGGGAAGATCATTACATACTTTTAGCAAAATGTTTTGAGAGGTTGAGACAATACAATGTGAGGCTAAACCCTCAGAAGTATGTGTTCAGAGTGACAGCCGGGAAGTAGCTGGGTTTTATGATTAGCAAAGGAGGGATACAGGTGGATCCTTCCAAAATCAAAGCAATAGTCGAGATGCCCCTACCCAAGACAGAGAAGGACATCCGAGGATTCTTGGGTAAAATTCAGTACATTAGCCGATTCATATCCTAGCTGACCATGATTTGTGAGATTGTGTTCAAACTATTGAAGAAGGATTCAACCAAAGAATAGTAGACCCCTTGTGCCAAGAAACCTTTGACAAGATCAAACAATACCTTAGCAATCCCCCAATGTTAAGCCCGCCGATGCCCAATAGCCCTTTGTTGTTATACCTAATCGTCACCGATTCGATGGAGCCATGTTAGCCCAACACTTGGAGAATTCATTGGTTAAGAGAGCCATTTATTACATCAGTAAAAAGCTGACCCAAGGAGAGGTGTATCACTCAGCCTTAGAGAAGACTTGTGTAACTCTTGTTCGGGTAACGCATAGATTAAGACATTACGTTTTCGTGTACCCCATCAGATTGTTGGCTAGAATAGATCCCATGAAGAACTTGTTTGAGAAGCCCGTTATGCCTAACATCACAACCAAGTGAATTTTGTTGTTGTCGGAGCTTGATATCACCTACATCACCCAAAAGTCGATCAAGTGAAAGGCCATCGCCAACTTGTTAACCGATTGCCCGACAGATGATACTAGCTGATGGGAGGCAAAGTTCCCAGATAAAGAGGTGTGAATTGTGGACTCAGATATGAGGTGGCAGTTATACTTTGACGGAGCGACGAATAGCAAAGGATTCAAAGTAAGGATATTTTTATTCTCACTAAATATAGCTCATTCACCTATAGCAATCAAGATGACTTTCGACGGTACTAACAAGACCGCCAAATGTGAAGCTTATATCATTGGTTTAGAGATGGCCCTAAACCTAGGTGTTCGAAGAGATTACAGTACATAGAGACTCAACGCTGAGCATATACCAGATCCAGGGTATGTGAAACATCAGAGATGAAAGTATACAAGCATATCATGCCCATTTAAAGAGAATTGTAGGCCAGTTTGAAGATGTTGAATTCCATTATCTAGCCGGGCTCAAGAACAATTTTGTCCATGCCTTAGCCACCCTTGCCTTAATGGTTGACATACCTACAAGACATGAGGTAGAACCGTTCGTAATATAGAAAATAGATAGACCAGCTTACTGCTTCATGATAGCACCCATGGAAGAAGACAGAGTAGCGAGCCTTCGTATACCAATGTGCAAAATCTTATCTAGGATGGAAAATACCCCGAAGGATGTTCCGCAAAAGATTGAGTAGCTTTGAGAAGATGGGCAACCCAGTTCATTATGTGCGACGGAAGATTGTACAGAGAGATTATAATGGAGAACACTTGTTGTGTGTAACCGAGAGAGAGAGAGAGAGAGATAGAGAGAGAGAGAGAGTACTCAGATCATGGAGGATGTACATGCTGGTGAGTGTGGACAGCACAATGGCCGAATGGTAGTCGAGAAAATCCTCTGACAGGGATAGTATTGGAGTACTGTGGAGCAAGACTTTGTTGAGTATGTGAAATGGTGTCACAAATGTCTGGTGTGTATGCTAACCTACAACATCTCCCTCCCCAAGAGCTATACAGTATGACATCTCTCTGGCCATTCTTAGTTTGGGGAATATATTTGATAGGGAAGATCAACCATAAATCCTCTAATGGGCACAAATTCATACTAGTAGCCATAGATAATTTTACAAAGTGGGTGGAAGCCGCTTTGTACGTTGTGTTCAATGCTAGAAAGGTGGCCCAGTTTATCCAAACAAACATCATTTGCTGATTTAGAATGCCTCGGGAGTTAATCTCCGTCATTGGGCGACATTTTGAAGGAAAAGTCACAAATCTTGCCGAAGAGTACGGTATCATCCGACATCACTCGTCACCATACCGTCCACAGACCTATGGGGCTGTAGAGGCCACCAACAAGAACATCAAGAGTATTCTAAGTATAATGACGGATTCCTTTAGGAGTTGGTCGGATAAGCTCCCCTATGCCTTCTGGGACTATAAAACATCAGTCATCAACAGAGGCTACCCCATATTCACTAGTCTTCGGCATGGAGGCTGCACTCTAGGTAGAATTGAAAGTGGATTCCTTGAGATTATTGTTGGAGAACCGGATAGCCAATGAGGATTAGGGGTGACACAAATTTAAAGAATTGGCGCTAACAAATGAGAAAAGGTTGAAAGCTTATATCACATTCAGGGTTACCAGAAGCAAATTGCTGGAGCCTTTAACAAGCGAGTGAAAGGACATGGTCTTAAGGAAGGAGATTTGGTGTTACAGGGGGAACATTTGGCAAATCTAAAAACCGCGAGGAAATTTCAAACTGAACTGGTCAAGTCCCTATATGATCAAGCTAATCCTGACTGGGGGTGCAGTGTTATCAGTCGATTTAGATGGAATTATCACAATAGAGTCAACCTAGACTGACAGAGCAAAAATTGTAAATTGAAATACGAATGACCTGATCCTCTTTAAGAATATCATTCCACCACACACAAATTGATGTAAGGCATAAATGAAGATACGTAGGCAGCCCGTAAAGTAACCTAGGGTGCAATCAAATTTTAATAAAAGTCCTTTATTCCACTGGCCAGGATACTGAATACATTCTTGAGAAAAATAAAAAGTGCCCGCTAGGACAAAAACCCTGTAAAGGGCGGAAGGGCGGCCTAGGCCAAAGTTAAGACAAAGAGAAAATTTTAGGTCCTATCAACAATCTAGCGGAAGTCTATAAGCATCCGTTTCATCTTCTTTGAAGCCGGAGTGTCTTCCTCACACGATTGACTTCCACGTTTCCATACTTTTCCTATAAGGTAACCTTTGAGACACCGGGATCACATCCTTGAGATATTCCACCTCGGAAGCCGTTATTTTATCCACTTTCTTTTTACCCTTATTACCCTAGCAATCAAATCGACACTCGAGGTAAGTATCCATGTCAGCTTCTCGGTTCTGAGCAGCCTTGACAGACAACGGCCTCTTTTGGTGTTTCTTCTTAATAGGCGTGGAACTACTCCTTCGAGGTTCATCAATATATAGAGACCGTTATGGATTCCCGTCAACATCAAACTTGTCTTCAAACAATTTGGAACCAATTCAGGACTGCCAGATTTAAGTGACTAAAACTTCTTCCTTTTCCTGGGGGTGGTGGAAATCTAGAGTCGTGCTTTTAGTACATCTACCAAAATCAGGCAATTTGGGCAGTGCGAGCTTCCTTTATAGCTCGCTTTAGACATTTGATTTCGCACGCACTGGGAAAACTCCAGTTTAGCTCGGCTCTCATTCAATTTTCCAAAGTTAACACCTTTTCTTGAACAATAGTCCAAAGCCAATGGATATAAGCCTCAGACAACCATGGAGCGACAGGGGCTATATCGGGGAGAAATGGCCTAACTTATATGGAACCATAGTTATAAGGGGGAGACTCCTAATGCAACCTTGCAAAACAACCTCAATTAAAGAAGGGCTAAGGTCTTTCACCCTTAGGAACTCATTATAAACTTTCGGGATTACTTGCTCGTAACCAAACTATTTTAGGATCTGACAGGCGAAGTAGAATGACGTAAAATGTAGCCCTACAAGACAAAAAGCAGTGATATTCAGTAGTTTTTAGCGCAGGTCGTGGGTTCTCCACCATTTACAGTACCAGCGAATATCCTTGGACTCCCGTACATAGAAGTAGCCAGTCCATCCATCTATGCCTGAATGACTTTCAAAGAACAAAGGTCGAGAATGGAAAGCACTGAGACAATACCGTCTCCCAGCAGAAGGAGCTATCAGACACATGTGATCCAATAACCACATGTACAGGAGCAAGGGACAACCCGAAAGCCACACTAGAGTCCTTATGTACATCGATGATACCATGCAAAGTTTCAACTACTACCAAGGGGATTAGGGTTTTACCCTTTAGGGAAAACTGAATCGATATATCAGCTAGCCTCACGTCAGCAACAACAGGGCCAAAAAAAGTAAGATATTTGGCCATTAAGCATAATGCCAAAGCTGCTATCTAACCACAAGCATAATGCTGATCACGACTAGTCGATTTAGTAGAAATGCATTCTGTCACGGGAGAAAGCAGAATACCTTCTAATACCTTTTCCCCTAGATGAAAATCTAGCACGTTTATTAATTTATCAATTTTTTTTATCTTTAGCTAGGTCTTGAAGGCCTTGGCATAATCATCTTGGATGACTGGAATAGCGATTGGTAGATTAATCAGAACGCCTACCAGGCAGGCAATTCTTTGTAAGTAGGGCATAGTTCATCTAAACCGAAACAGAAGACATGCTAGTCCATACCCCAGAACTTCTATGCCGAGTGGAGAATGTGCTTGTGAACCACCACACTCATCAGACTCACGGTAGATTTTAGGTTGAGTCGTCCATCGAGATAGATTAATTTTATTTTATTGAAGGAATCGGAGGCTAGACGATTATGGGATTGTCTTCGAAAGCCATTGAGAATTCTTGGAAGAGAATGAGAGTCAAATGTTGTTCTGAAAGGTTGAGTCCTGAATATATAATAAGAGAGCCTAATTTGATAAGGTTAGGAGTCAAAAATTTAAAAATCAGAATATTTTGTAAAAAAAGTTGGACAGTTTTAAAAAATACCAGCCGATTTTCTTGTTCGATATGAATATTTAATGGTCCAACTTTTTGATCAATCATATGGTTTTCTTAAGAAAGTTAAATTTATTGTGACCAATTAGGCTGTTGTACCAGAAAAATCAATCTTTGTCTCTAATCAACCATCCAGTTTTATCATAAAAATGTAGTTGGGTTCTGACCAATCGGCCGATTTTTCTTGAAAGATTTTTTTGGCCTATCACTAACCGGCCGATTAGTTAGCTTATGAGAATTGACAGGGTTAGCCTATTTTTAGGCTAAACCCTGTACTAATCAATCACTCAACTCAACATTTTAGCCAGCTTAATCCCATCCTCCTTTTTTTTTTCTATGCATGTGTGTGAGCATACAAATACATTACCATTAACAGCGGGGTTAACTATTAGTTTCTAACATAAAACACAGAAAAATAGGAGCTTATTAACCTCGAATGTTTGAAATATAAGTCCCTAAAGGACTCAGACATCTATGCTTACTATAGACCTAAGCTACGCAGCAATCATCACATCTTCCTTCGGGATCTCCTGTGGCTGAGCTCCTCTTTGCCGCGGGACTCCAAAGCTTCCTCGGCTTCTTTCTCGGCCTCTTCACTTGGATCCTCTTCAGCCTCCTCTTCAGCTTCCTCCTCTGTTTCCTTCTCATCACCTTCTGCAAATTTTTCCTCTTCAGCGATTCGGGGCGACTTTCATCTTTGCTGTGGGGGAGGGGCTGGAGCCTTCCTCTTGCTTCCAGTGGCCACTTTTTTCCTTTAGAGGGTGTCGGCTGAGGTTTGACAACTTTCTTAGTATAGGTCGGGCGACCACTCTAGTCTTCACATGCTTCCCCTTCAAAATGACATGAGTCATATAGGAGTCGCATCGGCAGTAGTAGGGGTTGAGGGCTCCGTGGACCTCGGTTGGCCATTTGATCTACCTCCCGAAGGTGGCACTGAGAGAATGGGAGTAGGCGTCTCTATAGCCTCCTTCAAAGGTCCAAATAGGGATAGCAAGTTCCAATAGCTAGACACCATGACCTTGAGGCTATGGATTATTCGATGAGTGTCTCTGAGCATTGAATACAGGACCTACATTGAGAAAAGACACATAGTTAATATCTACCAGGAACAAATAATAATAAAAATAACTAATTCAAGCCTAGAATTTACCATGTGGATACTAGCCAGCTTCTTGAGCCCAAACACCTCAGAGACCTTCTCCCACCGGGGGATCGACTCCTGTTCCTTGGTCTTCCCCCTCAAGAAGACTGGCACTATCCACTAAGGGAACATGATGCTCTTAGCCTACTCAGCCTCCTTTTTACCCTTCCCCTTTTCTCTCAGGCCTTCTTATCCTTCTGCACTTTCTTTAGCAACTCTGAGGTCAGAGGAGGAGCAAAGTCTTCTCTCATGAACGTGTCATAAGTACGAGGGGTCATTTGCCACCATAGGGAGGACATAAGGATCCCCCTAATCAAACTCTATCTCAAGCCCTTATCTGGCTCCGTTTTATGGTATGGTAGTTCTCCTCGGGAGGGCAGCTGGAATTTGGACATCGACATCCTAATGGTGGTGGAGAAGCACCCTATCTTCCAAGTAGAACTCATCTTGCGTGGGTGCCACTAACTGTATTTGGCACCGAGTGCGGGCTAACTTTTCAGGATACACCTTGGTAGTCTTCCACTGAGACAGGGAAGCCTAAAACAAATCGTAGGATTGTTTTGTAAGAATTCAACAAACATGCGTAATGTAACGACCCAAAAATCTGGAACTCCATCCCCCCGAACTCCCAGAGCGTTAACCTACCACGTCACATCAAATCACATCAAACCCTATGCATTGAAATAGACTTCAGAGCTTCTAATAGACATAAACTTGGATTCTTCCAAAATACACAGTCTAAAAAATACTTTAACTTAAGCGATTAAAACTTAAGTTCTTAACAGTACAAGCTAATAGTGATGACCCATGCAGGGGTCCTACTACTCAAATAGTAGTAGGCACTCCGGAATCTCACTCAGGCTTTAACCCATTCCCAAGTAAAGTACGGTTGATCATTACCTGCAAAAAGGAATCCAATTAGGGGTGAACTTTTGAGAGCTCAGTAAGGTCGCTCAAGGATCAACTGAAGGAATTTATAGAATGACTCACATAATCTATTGATGATAATATTCCAAAACATTTCAAACAATCATAAGCAGTTTGACAACAACATGAGAAGAGTTTCACCTCATTCTCCTTCAATCAGATGTGAAAGCAATCATTTAAAGATTATTTTAAAATCCATCATTTTAAGATAAAAAGATGGTTTTCCAAAGGATTTCAAAACGAGTGGAGATAGTTCAAAGACAATCTGAGAAAGAGCTTTAACTCAATCCCCTTTAATCAGATATCAAAGTAAGCAGTTAAAGATCATTTTCAAATCCATCATCTTAAGATAAAACGATGATATTCCAAAGAGTATAGTTCAATAACAATATGGGAAAGCCGTTCAATTCAATCCATTCGACCAAATAT
Organism: Escallonia herrerae; assembly: GCA_033070095.1. Lineage (NCBI taxonomy): Eukaryota > Viridiplantae > Streptophyta > Magnoliopsida > Escalloniales > Escalloniaceae > Escallonia > Escallonia herrerae. The sequence continues at coordinate 174,587 of JAVXUP010001155.1, read as the reverse complement.
TAACACAATCACTTTCAAATAACATGCAACAGATTCAAACATTATTGACGTGGGCACAGGGCAACAGGTGAGCAAAGCCACACAGGCAGTGCACAATAACCTATGGCAAAGCCACACATATATTATTGACATGAGTACCGGGTAACAGACGAGCAAAGCCACACATGAAATGCACAATACATAGTACACTTGCATAATGTACAATAACTAGTCCATCTAGGTACTAGCCTACGTTCTACGCAGGAACAGACCATCCCTATAACGCCTCCCTGAGAACATATGTGCAAAGCCACACATGCAATGCACAACTACGGATCCTCATGTCAATTTTCACAGGGATAGATGTGCAAAGGCACACAAGCGGTGCATAAAAAACAATTCTCACGTCAATTTTCACAAGGATAACATAGGCATTTTAACATTCAAATCAATGCTCGAATACACAAAACATATGAGCATCAACCAGAGTTTCAAATATTGCTTTGGGTTCAAAGTAGGGTTTCAAGGGAAATAACATATGCTGACATCAATTCATATGTTTAGAGTCCAAAAATATTCATCAGAAAATCAAAGAATACTTATGAACACATGTTGATAAATTCGGGATTCAGACAGAAATCCTTACCCAACGTTCAGATAGAAACCCTTACCTTAGTTCGTAACTGGAAAATCATCTATTTTTAACGTAAACAGAGCAATCCAGTTACTAAAATATAGTATATTTCATGATACCATAAACACAATACCAACTTACACACAATCCCATAAAACCCACTCACCAGAATGTAAGATTACCAAAATACCCCTCATGTGCAAAATTACCAAAAACACCCCTCTCACATCTAGATTGCCAGAACGCCTTTCTTGTAAGAAAAATCACTAAAATATCCCTACCATACATATTTTTATCAAAAAGTACTTTTTATAGGTAAAATTATCAAAACCACTCCTCTCGGGTGAAAATTTATCAAAATACCCCCGTGCCCCTCACACCAGAAAAATTTCAAAAATATTTTAAAATATGGTTTTAATCATCCAGAAGTCATTTTTTGGGCTAAAACGTGTTTTATAAGATTTTCACTCGAAAATTTCAAACCAGTGTTCGAATCGAGCTCTCAGAAGTCGATTCCGCTAAAAAAATACCTATCGACCTCAAAATGGCACAAAATTTCAGACACTAACACATCTTAGTAAAAAAGGGTTCTCCTAAAATTTTTAGATTAAAATAATGTAACATCGCGGAAACATGGAACTCTGTCGCCCCAAACTTTCAAAAATGTTAACCTACCACATCACATCTGACCAATCAAATCCTATTTACTAACACACTTTTAAGCATCTAACTAAACATCAACCCAAATTGTTCAATATAGAAGATTTACAAAATTGCTTAAACTTAAGTTCTTTACAAACTCTAGTTTTTACAAAAATAACTAGGGTCACTTTTTTGTACTTTGGCTATATTTGACACTAACTATTTTTAAAAGAGTAAATTACACACAGCACCCCTGAGATTTGCCCTAAACTATACACGGCTCCGCCTAAGTAACAAGGTAGCCATACTGGAAGGTGCGACTGGATCACCTCCTTTTCAGGGAGAGCAAATGCTTGGGTATTTTGGTTTGACACTGCTTCACACCTAAAAAGGTGGGAGCTATGTATGAGTTAAACTTGGAGATGGAAGTCTTCTTTCGTTTCTCGACGGTGAAGTAAGACGAAGCTCATGAGCTTATTATCCCAGGTCGGAACAAGTTGATAGGATCCTCTTTTTTACATCCCTGTGCCCCCCCCCCCCCCCCAGTGTGGTGACATGGGGGAGAAAAAAGGAAAGAGAAGGGTGGGGTTTCTCTCTCTTTTGGAACAGTGAGCCCCCAGTGAGAGGCTCGCATGACGGGCTATTACTCTCCGCTCCCTGTAGTTCGAATTGTGTTACATAACACCCATTTTTGTTAGGGCGCCGTGAAAAAAAAGTTAAGGCAACATTGATTTATTATGATATACCAAAAATGCCCTTATCTTCTCCTCTTCTTTCTCACTACAAAAAAGCCCAGCTACCGCCGTCCGTCGCCACTGATGCCTGCCATTGCCGCCGACGGCCCGCCACTGCCCACATACAGGCACATACATACACATAGAGAAACAGAGAAATTCTTGGTGATAGGAGAGAAAAAAATATACAGAGATTGGAGGCAAATAAGGAACAAAAAAAAGAACAAGCAAGGCAGAGAAAGAAACAAAGGAAGACGGGAAACGGTTGCAACTTTTTTTTTATGCCCAGACTTCTTTCTCTTCCCCTATGTATCTCAATCTCTCACTTTTCTATAATACTTACGATATGGGGATATTAATTGGGTTCGTGGGCAGCGGCATAGTATATAAGAACCGGGTGGTGGCAGTGCGGCAGCTTGAGAGTAATTATCTGGCAGCAACGACAATAGATCTGGGCAGTGCAAGATTGAGAGTATGTCTTTTTTTGCTATTCCAGATGTTTTCACAAATGTAGTGTTTGTGTTTGTTAAAATGTCTGACAGATTGGTTTTTGGGGGGTTTTGTTGGTTTAATGCTGTGAATTTGGTTAACGTTGTCTCAGGTGGAGGAATCAAGGTTTGTATTCGAGTTAAAGACTATTCAGAGAATGGAACTATTGGTGCTCTTTACTCTCAGGTGGAAGATGAATCCAGTCACCCCACTTTCATTCTTGGATCATATTGTAAGGAGGCTTGGATTGAAGATCCACCAACATTGGGAGTTCTTGTGGAAGTATGAGGGCCTCCTCCTCTCTGTAATCACTGGTAAACACCTTAATCAGCTAGCAGTTCACTATTTGGTAATAGAAACGTACATATCATGTGATGTGTGATGTGTGATGTTTCAGTTATAACCAATTTGGCTTAACATCTTATCCTCCTAGTTTAAAGAATGATGTATGTAGTCTTCCATGTGATAGCTACTGGAACATCAAGGCGTTTGAACTTTTTATGCATTAGAACATCAAAATCAGTTGATGGGTTTGTTATCAATACTACAATTGAGTAAATATGGAAATGTAGAATCTGGAATAAAGATAGACCCTCATGTGGCATCTGCTCAGAGTTCAGCATAATTGGGAGACCGTACTCATTTGCATTAATTTTTTGTTTTATCTTTTTGGCTGGATGTAAGAAGCGGTGGCATTATTGTTGCTATTTTTTTGTGGCCCGTGGCTTCGCCGGTAGTGGATGTGGCAGTCCAGAGGGTGCTGTGTGTGTGTGTGTGTGAGAGAGAGAGAGAGAGAGTAAATTAACTTGTTTATCAGGGGTATGACCGTCCTTCCATTAATTTTGTTAACTCTGTTAATAGAAAAATAGAAATGTGTAGCTTAGTGTAATAAAAATACTTAGGCGGAGCCGTGTGTAGTTTAGGGAAAACCTCAGGGGTGCCGTGTGTAATTTACCCTTTTTAAAAATTTGAATTCCAACTGCTCATTTAATTCTCACTTTTAGCGACACTTACGGTTACTATTAAGTTTAACACACCTACTAATGCACCTAAAACACACACACACACACACACACACACACACACACACACTGCATCTTCTTCCTCCTCAGCCACATTAAAAAACCCACACCAATTCCACACGTTCCTCCACTATCACAGACAAATCAACCATAACCCACCTTAATCCAACCTTTAACACATTTTAACATATATTTTTACGCATTAAACCACTTAAAATTCACATACCCTTTTACCTGTAACACACACTGAACACTAAAACCCTACCCAATTCCCTCCCTTTTTCTTCCTAAGCCCTCATATACACAAAATACAACATGAATTCATCATAATTTCCACCCCCGAACCCATGCACACACACAGTGACACACACACACACACACATCTACTGCATAACTTCAACTGAAATAAACCCAAATTTTTTAACAATTAATAGCTTAAGATGAAGGGATTACCCTGTTAGGGTTTATGTTTTTTTCCTCTTTCTTCTTCGTTTTTCTTCCTCTTTTCTTCTCTTTTTCTCTTCTGTTGTCCCAGTATGTTCTGTTTCTTCCTTGACCACTATTCCCTTTTTCTCAAATTATGTCCCCCTTCCCCCCACGAATTCCTTTATAACTCTTCTACTAAATCTTTATCCATTTATTACTTTATTATTTATTTCACTTAGTCAGCCTAAAATCAAATAGGAGGTGGCAAACTTCGGACCAATTTCTTCAAGATTATGCCACCTAATATCAACTTTTCAAAAAATGCACTTTGGTCCCCAAAGTTTTTAAAATTACATTTTGACCTCTCTATTTTAGAAAAATTACACTTTGACCCTAACCCCTCATTTAACTCTCTAATAGCTAATTATCACCAAAATAATGCTACTTAATAGCCCTCTTTTATTAATCTAATCCACAGTTAGATTAATTTTTGATATTTCCAGGGTATCACACCCTCCCCCCCCCCTAAATAAATTTTGTCCTCGAAATAGGGGCAAACCTCATTCTATAAATAGATGCGGATATCTCTACGACATCAACGCTTTGGGTTCCTAGGTGGCCTCCTGTATCTTGTGATTCCTCCAGATGACTTTAACCACCGGTATTACCTTAGAATGTAATATCTGCTCTTTTCTATCGACCATTTCTATTGGTATCTCTTGATATGACAGATTTCCTTAAATCTTCACTAGCTCCAACTGGATCACATGTGTTGGATTAAGGACATACTTTCTGAGCATTGAGACTTGGAACACGTTGTGCAGCTGGCTCAACTCTGGTGATAGATCAAGTATGTACGCCACAGTCTCAATTTTTGCCACAATCTTAAATGGTCTGATGTACGTCGGACTTAACTTCCCCTGCTTCCCAATTTGTATGATCCCTTTCCACGGAGACACCTTTAAAAACACCAAGTCACCCACTCCAAACTCGAGCATTCTATGCCTTTTATCTGTATTGCTTTTCTGCCGTTCTTGTGCCATACGACCTCTTTCCCAAATCATCTTCACATTGTCCTCCATTTCTTTGCACAGTTCTATGCGGGACAGTCTTCGTTCCCCTACCACATCCCACCAAGTAGGCGTGCGACATCTTCGGCCATATAGCACTTCATAAGGAGCCATTTCAATACTTGCTTGATAATTATTGTTATACGAGAATTCAATCAGAGACAATTGTTTATCCCAGGCTCAACCAGAGTCAATAATGCACGCTCTCAACATATCCTCCAATATCTATATGGTACGCTCTGATTGGCCATCTATTTGAGGATGAAAGGCAGTACCCACGGTTAACTTTGTTCCGATCTCTTCTTGGAAACTCTTCCAAAATCTTGAGTTGAACCTCACGTCCCTGTTGGACAAAATGGTTACGCACACCCCTTACGACTAACTACCTCCTTATTGTAAATTTGAGCGAGTCTTTCAATAGAATACCCTTCTCGGATAAGAATAAATCGATCTCTCTTGGTCAACCTGTCTACTATAACCCAGATAGACGTGCATTCATTGGCTGTTCGCGGTAATCCAGACACAAAATCCATCGTAATGTGTTCCCATTTCCACTCTGGTACAAGAGTGCTTGCAACTGTCCAACAATCTTCTTATGGTCTACTTTCACCTGTTGGCAGGTCAAACACTGGGATACAAACCCTGATATATCTCTTTTCATCCTAGGCCACCAAAAATTCTGTCGTAGATCACGGTACATTTTTGTTTCCCCCGAGTGGATTAACTATTTATAGTTATGTGCGTCTGTCATAATCTCTGTTCTCAACTCGCTGATAAGCGACACATATACTCGACCTTCTTACTTGTAAATGCCCACCTTATCACAATCAAATTTCTCATTCTTGTTTGTTTTGAAACCTTACCGAATTTTTGGTAGCCTTTCATCTTGACTTCGAGCTGAAATAGGTTACCATCTCATTCTCCCCTAACTTGAAATTCAATTTTGAATTTGTCCAAATCTTCAATGATAGCCTTTTGCGTGGTAATCATCGCAGTTAGGTTCCCCATTCGCTTCCTTCTTAGTGCTTCTGCCACCACATTAGCTTTTTCCAGATGATACTTGTTCCCAACCCATTCTGGTCACACCCAAGGGCCCACTAGGGGCCTCGCTTGGTGCAAACACGTCGACAGATTCAACGGCCAAACTTCCAATGCATCGAACCAGTCAGCGCGTGCACGCTCAAGTCACGTACATTTTTTGCTCTGCGCGTGCCTTGTGCGCGACTTAGACAACTTATTTTGCTTTAGCGTGACCCACGGTAGCACGACCATCGTACCAAGACCACCCGAACACCTTTTCACCAAAAACTTCGACTGACCGCGCAACCGGAGCGATAGGGTCAAGGGGCAAAAGCCTTGGCCAACCCCATGGGGTCGGCCTCGGCCTCCCATGGGGGGTTGGCCTTGGCCTTCCCCCCCCCCCCCCCCAATTTTTCACTTTGCGCATAAAGTTCCTTTTGTACTTTGTTGGCTCCGTACGCTCTTTAGGTAACTTCGGCGCTTTGTTCGTCATGTGGGTATGATTCTTGGCAACACGCTCGTCACGATACAATTTTTGGATTTGTCATCGCTCATCAAAACACATACCGTCGGCGCTCCCGAAGTTCCCCAAAAGGGGAAGTGGCCTTGGGCTCCAAAAATGGAAGAAGACCATTTGGCCTTGACCAACCCCAGGGGGTCGGCCTAGGCCTTCCCAGGCATAGGGGGTAGGCCTCGGCCACTTTCCCCCGGTGGTTCCCCCCTTCGCATATACTTCTTTTTGCACTTTTTTTTGCCTTGTACGCTTTGTACATAATTTTGAAATCTTGATCGTCACATGGATATGACTCGTGTCGACGTACTCGTCATAACGCAACTTTCGGATTCATTGTTGCTCATCAAGACACCAGCCGTCGGTGTGCCCGAAGTTCACCAAAGGGTGGGAGTGGCCTTGGCCTCCCTTCATGGGAGTTGGCCATTGGCCTTGGCCACCCCCTAGGGTCGGCCTCGGCCTTCTCAAGGGGTCGGCCTCGACCTCCCCAGGGGTCGTGGCCTTGGCCTTCCCCCAATTTTGGCCTATGACCTCCCCTTCCGCGTGCACTTATTTTTTTTGAGTCTTTGCACCTCCACGATGTTTACGGATGAACTTACACCAACCTCGCGACTTCCGTCATACTTCAGCCTCGCGACGTCCGTCATGCACCAACCTCGCGATGTCCATCGTCCGTGACCGCATAACCCTCCTGCGATGCCCGTAGCCCAAAGTCGTGCACTACCACCGAATGACACGCCGTCGACAACTGCATACCATCACTCCCGACTTTGTCATTACTACATGTTGCATTCATTATCTTGTTATGACAGGTACACTCAGCTCACATACCGTCTTCGGGACACCCAACGCGGGCCAGTGCACCCCCTTCACGACGTTCATCGCCGCGCCGTGCGCCATTGTCATGATATGTGCCCACAGCACCAAGTTTGGCTTCGCGACGTTCGTTGCCGCACCACTTTCATAACACGTGCCCCCGCACCAAGTATGGCTTCACGACGTTCGTCGCCACACCACTTTCATAACATGTGCCCCGGCACCCAAGTATTGCTCTGCGACGTTCGTCGTCGTGCCTGTGCACCGTCGTCATGATACGTGCCCCCAGCACCAAGTATGGCTTCGCGACGTTCGTCGCCGCACCACTTTCATAACACGTGCCCCCGGCACCAAGTATGGCTTCGCGATGTTCGTCGCCGCACCACTTTCATAACACTTGACCCGGCACCCAAGTATTGTTCTGCGACGTTCGTCGCTGCACCCAAGCACAATCGTCGTGGCACGTGCCCTGGCACCAGGTATTATCTAATGCAATTGGCATCGCGCCTATGCGCCACAAGCATGTTACATGCTTTCGGGGGGCTCCATTCGTAGTGCTCTGGCATGAGGACCCCTCGCTACGGGATGGGCTCACAACCATAAAGCCATCGCTGGCACAATCAACTACGGGATGGGCTCACAACCTTAAAGCCATCGCCGGCACAATCAACTACGGGATGGGCTCACAACCTTAAAGCCATCGCCGACACAATCAACTGTGGGATGGGCTCATAACCTTAAAGCTATCGCCGGCACAATCAACTGCGGGATGGGCTCACAACATTAAAGCCATCGCCGACACAATCAACTGTGGGATGGGCTCACAACCTTAAAGCCATCGCCGGCACAATCAACTGCGGGATGGGCTCACAACCTTAAAGCCATCGCCGTCACAGTCACGGGGGGCTCCGGCACGAGGACCCCTTGCCACTAACCCTGAGCACTGGGCTGCGAGCATGTCCACTCATGTTACTATTGATTGTTGGCACCGCCAGGGCAATGATCCTTGGGTCACTCCGGGACGGGAACAGGTCCTTGGAGAGCATGGTGCCTAGTCCACCTGACAGTTGGCTACAGGGGCAACCCTCACCACTGTCAGGTTCTCCGCGCGTCTCTTGACGCACTTTGTGGGATTCAGTAAGGGCTTGGATTGGTGGCTGGAGCAACGGGCTTACTCTGATCATGCCGTCATAGTGTGGTCAGTCTTCTGAAATAGGTAGAGCGACGCTATGCACGGTAGGCAACAGGAATTTGGGAACCGACAGTCCAAAGGAGAACTGGTATTTTGGGACCCCCTCGTGATGTGTCACTCCCAGGGGATGACATGTGGTATTTTATGACATAAGCACACTGTTTCCTATAAATAGTGAACTTTACAACTCAAAAAGAGGACTTTTGGCTTATTCTTACAAAAAACCACTTTCTCACTCTAGAATTTGAGAGCTCTTGGGTTCTAGTGAGAGAAACATAACTTTGGACTGTAACATTGGACCCCAACTCGTACCTTGACTTGGACTGTCTACTGCCGGCCCTGTTCGTCTCATCCTCGTCTCCGCAGCACTGCCACTCTTCAAGGCCTGTCTGGGAAGCCTTGCTCTAAGCCCTTACTCCGTCTTTGCTGTCTCTCATTTTGCACACTTGGAAGCTGACACGAACTGTAACCTTTATGGCACCTCCACAGAGGTATGAACCCATCTTTCTTGGTATCATTTTGGCGACTCCACTGGGGAGGTGAGCATCGTACTGTAGTCTGCCTGTCCGCTACACTTAGGCACCATGCCTCCACGATGAAGAGTTACGAGGGCTACAAGCCAAGGCCTCATCTGCATCGTGCAAGGGGAAGATCAACTCGGTGAACAAGAAGGGACTAGTGCCATGCGTCTCGAAGACCAGCCACTAACTGTCGCACCTGACATACAAGTTGTAGTCAATGCGGCCATCCAACAGTTCATGCCCGCTATAGCCAACCTACAGGACTCACAGGCTACTCTTATGACAGTCATCATGGAAATGCAAAAATCCATGTAGGCAATGGCCCCCCAACAAACTCTTGCTCCAGTCCAACCTCTCGGACCTGGGTTGGCTCTTGACGCCGCTCAAGCCCTAGTATCGTGACCACCGCGGCCACAATCATCTAGACCTTTGGCGGTAGGAATTGCGACATCTTCGCCTCCTGCAGCTGATCTGCTACATCCTGTCATTCCATCACGAAGACCTCAGGCAAACCTTGGACCCGTACTACTATAGATTCACCCTGTCACGGCCCCCCAACCCATGCCGACGTGAAGTTCATCTGAAACCCATGACTCTATTGAGATGGAGCTGAACCCTTACCTAACTGAACAACGTCAAACCACCAGCCAGGTAGTGGACATGTCTTGCCCACCCAACCATGCCCATATAAAACTCCCACTACAAACCCCTGTCATATATCAACCCTCCGTTGTACCTTCCCATCAAGTTGCTCCTTCTGGGGGCTCGAGGGCTCGCGGCATCCCAGCCAGCCACCACCTTTTGACCATCCATGACGACCCATCTTCCGACTATGTCTCCAAGTTAGACTTTGATGCACTTATCCATCGCTTATCACAAAATTCTACACCTAATCCCTCTGCCCACCTGACAGGCCATGCCCCATATGCCAATGATATTGCCGCCATACCCTATCCCCCGAAGTACAAACAACCAACTTTTGTGCTCTTCAACGGACGCGAGAGCAACGCCTGTGAACACTTGACGAGGTTTGCAGGCTCGTTGGAGCAGTATGGTCTGAGAGACAGCTTGAAGTTGAGGGAATTCCACAAGTCCTTTACAGGCTTGGCTTACACTTGGTATCACCAATTCCCTGTGGGGACTGTCCACGCATGGAACGACATGGTCCAGTTGTTCTTAGACAAGTTCCATTCTGAGGCCGAATGCGTGACTATTGTTGACATTGCTGGCATTTGCCAGAACCAAGGGGAAGTTTGAATAAGTACGTGCATCGCTTCCATCTCAAATGCCTTAAGTGCACGGACTTCAGCAAGGATGAAACATTGGTTCCCATATGCATCATGAATATGACTGACATCTACCGGGTGCATATCGAGAACCTACAGTTGAGGTCATGCTTACGAGACGGTCGGTCCTGTCAAGCCGTGGAAGCCGTGACCGCAAAATGTACTACTGGCTTCGGCAGACACACCTACCACTCAGCGTAACAACAACAACAGCAACAACAACTACATTGGCTTCAAGCATCAGTTCCCAAATGAGGACCGACACCCCGACAAACGAAGGCAACAGGGGCTTGCACCCGACTATAGATGTGATTTGAATACAGTGAAGGAACTCTTGGCGGAGTGGGTGGCACATGACAAAAATTTCCAATTGCCAACTCCGGAACAACATCACGGACAAAGAGAGGACAAGACCCAATTACTGTCCTTTCCATCAAGCCCTTGGCCATCCTCTCAAAAACTGTAATGCGCTGTGAACTATCTTTGCAAGGAAGGTCGCGTCAGGCAACCTACAACTACAAAAGAATAACGATGTGCATAAGAACCCTTACCCACACCATGATAACAACAATCGGGAGCATCAGGTGCTCATAGCCACTACCGACCACATCGAGTCTCTCATCCTCGAAGCTCCTACGGAGGTCTTTCCCATGGTCACGCCTTGTGTACCTTCCGCAGCCAGCGTCCTCAGTCGGGAAAATGTCAAAAATCAAAAGCTTTTATGATGAAATGGGGTTTTTACCTGCAGCACGGACTTACCTCTCAAACTGTCTGATTGAGGTCATGACAGGCCTCGGTCCTGAATGCTTCGCTGCCCAAGCCGAACTCAGACACGTCCCTTCTACCACATTTATTTTCTCAGACGAGGACTCACCACTGATTGAACACCACAACCGACCGTTATACCTCAAATGCACTATTAAGGCAGAGGCTTCCATCGAGCCTCAGTAGATTGCGGCGCCTCAATCAACATCATACCACTCATCACCTCGCAACGAGCCGGCATCCCCACAAGAAAGATCATCCATGACCCCATCAAGGTTACTGGCTTTGGGCAAGGCCCCTAGTCCACCCTCGGCCATATCACTGTCGACCTCATGGTCAGAACTGTCCGTCGCGACACTATTTTTCACGTGATAGACATCGAGTCTTCCTTCCACCTCCTACTTGGCTGACCTTGAATTCATGTTAACAAGGTCGTTCCCTCAATGTACCACCAGTGTGTGAAACTGGTGGCCGGTCCTGTGGGACATGAGGTAGCAATGACAATCCCCGCAACCAAAGCCCCCTTCGAATGTGCAGAATCTTACTTCGTCGAAGCCTCTTTCTTCACTGAGCTTGCTGAGGACAGTGAGAATGCTACTCATATATATTCCACCAAGCTGCGAAATTGGGATGAGTTGTGTGGAAACAAGCCTCCTAATTCCAAGACCAAGAGAAGTACTAAGAACAAGGGATAGATCTCGATGCCTCCACCTGCTGCCACGACCAACTCCCCCTTCATCCCCTAAGTCCAAGAAGCAAAAAGCTGAACTGATCTTCCAACGCATCGTCAAAGACGACAAAGTTATCTACCAACTATGACGGTGTGTGGTGGCTTCAGGTGGTCTGTCAGCTAACCCCCCGACCCTGATCCGACCATGGAAACTGAATGGTGCTGTGCGGCCGAGCATTGCCCGCCAGACCCTAAACTTACCCCGGGCGCTGCACCGCCTTGCTACGAAGACGGCCTCTGACCGCAGGTCAAAGATCTTGAAGAAATCAATCTGGCTGACCTGGGCAAGGAACCGCGACTGACATACATTGGCACCGAACTCGCCCCGGGCCAAAGAGAGGAATTGGTTACCCTCCTTCACGAATATCGCGATGTATTGGCATGGAGTTACAACGAGATACCTGGATTAGATCCCACCTTGATGATGTACCACCTTAACATTGTTACCGGTTCAGCCCTGTCCGATAACATCCACGGTCCTTCCGTCCTGAGCTCGAATTGAAGATCAAACAAGAGATTGAACAACTTTTAGAAGCCAGCTTCATTGAGCCCATCACTCATCCTATCTGGTTAGCTAATGTTATCCCTGTGCAAAAGAAGAATGGCGAAGTCCGTGTTTGTATTGACTTTCGGGACTTGAACAAGGCATGCCCTAAAGACGAGTTCCCATTGCCCAACATCCACATGCTTACAAAAGCAGCCGCCGGACACGAAACCTTATCTTTCATGGATGGTTTTGCGGGCTACGATCAAATTCGGATGAACCCAGACGACTGTGCCAAGACAGCCTTCCGCACTTCTATGGGTAACTTTTGTTGGAAAGTCATGCCCTTCGGCCTTAAGAACGCGGGTGCAACGTATCAAAGAGCAATGACAGCAATCTTCCACGACATGATCCACCGCACAGTAGAGGACTACGTTGACGATCTTATCATCAAATCCAAAAAGGAAAGTGATCATCTCACGGACCTTCGAGTAGTCTTCGATCGTTGTCGAGAATACAACATGCTAATGAATCCATTGAAATGTGCCTTTGGAGTCTCCTCCGGTAAATTCCTCGACTTTTTAGTCAGCCGACAGGGCATCGACATTGACCCTTCCAAGGCCGCCTCCATCCAGGAAATGCCCCAGCCCAAGAGTACCAAACATTTGAAGAGCTTCCTCAGCAAGGTTTCTTATCTCAGCCGATTCATCGCCGCCTTGGCCGAACTTATCACACCCTTCCAGCATTTGACACGCAAGAACGTACCATGGAGTTGGGGTGCGCCCCAACAACAAGCATTCAAAAAGATCAAGGCGGTCCTCATGTCACCGCAGACCATGGTCGTGCCACAACGAGGTATCCCTCTCTTGCTATACTTGACCACCACGCCCAGGTCCATAAGGGCATTTCTTGCCCAAGAGGTGGATGGAGTGGAGCGCCCAGTTTATTATCTTGCCCAAGACGGCTCAGCCACCACCAAAGGCCCCAATGGAGATCCCATCCGGCAAGGGGGTGCCGGTGTAGTCATTCGCAATCTAGAGGGTATTACCAAATCCCTATCCTTCAAGCTTGCGTTCCCAGTAACTAACAATGAAGCCGAGTATGAATCACTAGTCATTGGCCTCATGTTGACAACCAGCATAGGCGCTAAGTCAGTATGCGTGAAAGAAGACTCGAACTTGATCATAAAATAGGCCGATGGGGAGTTCGCAGTCAAGGAACCCACCTTGGCACCTTATCGTGCCTTGGTTCAACACTTGGAAGCAAGATTTGGCCATGTACAATATGAACATCACAACAGGTGCCACAACAGACATGCGGACAGCTTGGCCACAATCGCGTCAAAGATAGAAGTGATGGTGAACAACGAATGATAACCATCATCAAGAGTACCAAACCTTGCATAGCCATGAACTTGATCTTGAGGGACACTACCGCCGATGATTGGAGGCAGCCAATCATCGACCAACTTAAAGCACTATCCCTTGCATTCGCATCTACTCTCACAGACTACTTAATGCTAGGGGATGTCTTGTACAAGCGATGCCCCGGGGGCACTCTTGCTAGATGTTTGGCGCCAGAAGAAAGGAAGCATAAGCTCAGACTTGGCCATCAGAAGTGTTATGGCCTCGATGGTCCCCCTTTATACCGTCGCCTCTAGCGTATGGGCCTCTATTGGCCATCCATGGCCAAGGATGCCTCAGATATACAAAGGGACTGTCCCGAGTGCTTGTATGCATTGGACAATGTGGAAGCTCTTGTCATTGACGTTGAAGGTGACTGGCGTCAACCTTTCATCCAATACTTATCCCACGGAGTCCTACCGCTAGACCGTAGCTCAGCACGATCTATCAAATGTAAGTTGGTCAAATATTTCATGACGAAAGGAGAGTTATTTCGTAAGGGAATTTCAGGACGTGCCCTGCGATGCTTGCAGGGTGCCCAAGCAATCGAGGTGATTAACAAAGTGCACAATGGTGATTGTGGTGAGCATCAAGGCTCTCAGAAGCTGTATGCGGAGTTGCTAAGGTTGGGGTACTATTGGCCGACTATGGAATCTGATGCGATCTCTCATGTCCGACACTGCCAACCCTGCCAGAGACACGCTGACAGAATGCACACACTGGCGTCCGACCTCAGCATGATCTTGGCCCCATGGCCATTTCACTCTTGGGCTCTCGACCTTATAAGCCCCATCCACCACACATCACGAGGCCACACTTGGATTATGGTTGCCACAAAGGGGGTCGAAGCCATACCTCTACGACCAGCCATGGGAGGTGCCATTGCCAACTTCTTGAGCGATCACATTGTTTTCCGTTTTGGTATCCCCCGGTGCATCACATCTGACAACGGCATGCCATTCATCAACAAGGATGTCCGAGCTTTCATGGAAGGATACAACATCAACCACGCTACATCCACCCCTTACTACCCAAAAGGAAACGGTCAAGCCGAAGCTTCTAACAAGACCTTACTGCTGGTATTGTCCCACATGGTCCATGATACGAGTGGTTCATGGTATGAAAAACTAAGCCTTGCACTTTGGGCTTATAGAACCTCCAAGCACACAGCAACACAGGCCACACCCTTTTCCCTTGTCTACGGGGACGAGTGTGTGGTCCCAGCCGAGATTACAGTCGCATCAGCTAGACTCTCCCTAAGCAGTGGGCTTGAGGAAGAAGAAACCAGAATGACAGCCCTTGAGGGACTTGATGAAAGAAGAGCCAATGCCTTAACGCTGTATGAAGAATTACCATGAGCAACTCACTAAGGCATACGGAAAGACTGTGAAGCAACAGACATTCGTCGAGGGCGACCTTGTTCTTCAGGCCACCAAACATGTACGCACCAACATGTCAGCCCCCAAATTCACACCGAATTGGGAAGGACCACTTCAAGTACATGAAGCTAGAGATAACAGCTCCTACCTCCTGCTCAACATGGAAGATGGATAAATCGCGACCCCTAACAACGGCCACTATTTGAAGAAATATTATGCATGACCAATGCGACTTGTCCCCCCAGCTCCGCCTGCCAAAAGCTTAGAACATTTACACACATAGCTTTTTTTGTATATGCACACATGTTTATGACTTGTAACTTTTGCTGACTATTACAAGTGCTTACTTTACTCATGTAATGGCATCTTGGCCTAACTACTATCAATGCAAAGATCATTTACTCGGCTCAATTACTGTATGTAATGCACTCTCTCATTTACACATCGTTCACTAAGTCGCTTGCTATGGCAAGGAGGGGGAACCACAATGGAAAGACACCACATGCCAGACATACAAGCACATCAACAGCTAAGCCTCATCTCACAACCAACATAGGTACAAAATAACCATATGACTGTCATATCAATATCAACAAAATGCGTACAGGTCGCAGGTTTGCAGGCCACTACGGACCAACGACAGATAAAAAAATAATAAAATACAAAGTACATAACATTTACTGCAAAGAAATAAGCAATGCACCGACATAATTAGAAGTGTAAGCCTCCAAAGTCCATCGCTGCATCTGTAAGTCGGACCATCTATCATCCAACTTGGCCCGCTATCTCTCTATCTCTGTCTGTCGGGCCTCCACCTCGGCGAGTCAGACTCGCAACTCGGCCACCTCACGGGTCACATCTGTCAATGATGCATCAATCATCTATCAAGAAATAAGTCGGACCATCTATCATCTAAAATTTTTCACGACACAGGTCTCTTAAAAATAACTAGGGTCTCTTTTTTTCACTTTAGCTAAATCTGACCCTAACTATTTTTAAAAAATCAGATAAGAAACTGCTTCATTATTTTTTCATCTTTAGCAACAAAAACATCTACTGTTCAAATCACTACACACACTAACACGCCTTGGCCACACACACATGTCTTCTTCCTCATTCAATCAGCTGCATATCTGGGTATATATCTCTTCCAATCACACATGAACTTCTCACAAACTCATCTTAGATCACTTAAACACAGTATAATATACCCAATTCATGCCCTAAACTCATTGTTATGCATCAATTTCGTACAATTAAACCAATTGAATCCAAACCCATGAACCAAATTGAAGAAGACACACTAAAACACACCAAAACACACACCCACGCACACTGAACTCCCACCAATTAGTTTCCTTTCTTTCTTCATTTTAAGTTTTCATAAACATGATTCTAACAAGAATCCATTCAAATTTCCCCATCCCCGATTATACATACACAACCGAAATATATATACACATATATCACATGTTCTTCAACTAAAATCTCACCCAATTCTTCCATAACTTCGCAATTTAGGGTTCAAAATCATACCTAAATGAATTCAAGGTTCTTCCTTTCTCCCTTTCCTCTCTTCTCTCTTCTTCTTTTTCCTCTTTTTCCTCCCTTTTTCTTCCTCTTTTTGCTATGTTCTTCACGGGATTACTGTTCGTGTCCAGCTCTTGTTCCTGAATTTCTCATATTTGCACTTTTAACCCCACAAATTTTCTTTTATATTTTCTTCCCACCAGATTTTCTCCCAAAGTATTTTAATATTTCCCACTTTGACTTAGCTTACTGGAACCAGGAGGTGGCCATCATGCATGTCTGATTTCCTCATATTATGACACATTTTGCCGACTTTCAAAATTTGCACTTTGGCCCCTCAAGTTTCTAAAATTGCATTTTGACCCCTAGACTTTGGGAAATTATAATTTGACCCCAAAATCACCCTAACACTCCATGTAGCCCCCTAACACCTCATTATCATCAAAAGGATGCCACTTAATAAAGATGTGCATCCCGTTCATCATATTTTCTAAAATTACATTTTTGCCCCTTAACTTTCCAAAATCACATTTTAACCCCCAAAACCACACTAACCCCTCTATTTAGCTCCCTAACACTTAATCATCACCAACATATTGCTACTTAATAAAAATAGCACCCCTTAATGAATTAAACCCACGGTTAGATTAATTTTCGGTATTTTCCGGGATATCACACCCTCCCCCCCTTAAATGAATTTCGTCCTCGAAATAAGGACAAACCTCATTCTGCAACTTGGTGCAGACGTTATTACCGCATTAGCGTCTCGGGTTTCAAGGTAACCTCCTTGACCGCATGATTTTCCCCAATCAACTTTGACCACCAACATTCACGTAAAACATGTTCTTTCTTATCAGCCATCTTCGTCGGTGCCTCCTATTACGAGATATTATCTCGAATTTCAACTTGTTCCAACTAGATCCCATGCATGGAATTGGGATCATACTTCCTCAACATTGACACGTGATACACGCTACGCAATTAACTCAATCCTGAACGTAGATCGAGTTTGTATGCTATCTTCTCAATCTTAAGCAGGATTTTAAACAGTCCGATGAACTTCAGACTTAACATTCTCTACTCTCTGAGTCACATGATTCCTTTTCACAGTGATACTTATAAATAGTACTTGGTCATGTAATTTAACTCCAACATCCTATGCTCCTTGTCAACATAACTTTTCTGCGCAGCAAGAACTCTTTCTTGAATAAACCTCACCTTGTCTTTAGTTTCTTTGCACAGTCTCGTGCGAAACAGTCTCGACTCTAACCACATTCTATAGATAGGTATGTGACATTTTCGGCCATACAACACTTTAAAAAGAGGAAAATTCGACTAAGGGTAACTGTTTACCCCATCTATGCCAAAATAATTAATGTAGGCCCTCAACACTTTCCCAGTATTCATATCATATATCTTAATCGGCCACCTGTCTGAGGTAAAAGGCCATCCTCATGGTCAACTTGTTTTCATTTTTGTTTGAAAACTTTTCCAAACTTTAAAGATGAACCTTGCGTCTCTATCGGACACAATAGTTACTGAAACTCCATAACAATTAACAACTTACTTAACATAAGTTTGGGCAAGTCGCTCAGAAAAATATTCTTCCTAGATAAAATAAATTGGGACGTCTTAGTCAACCTATCCACTAGCACCCGATAGATGTATATCCCTTAGTTGTTCATGATAACCTTAACACCAAAATTCATTATAATGGGTTCCCACTTCCACTCAGGTGTAAAGAGTGGTTGCCACTATTTGGCGATCTTCTTATGATCCACTTTTACCTGTTAGTAGGTCAAACATCGGAATACAAACTTTTATATATTTCTCCTCATGCTGGGCCACCAAAATTCTTTGGGCCGTAACTCAGGGTATACTTTCGTCTCCCTTAAGTGAATCGGCACTTAAAACTATGAGTCCTCTTCAAAATTCCTTTCCTCAATTCATTATTAGGCGGAACATATGTCCAACCTTCACTTTGTAACTACCACCCTCATCAGAATCAAAATTTCTTTTTATTCATTTCAAATCCCCGCGGGATCTCAACATCCTTGCATTTTTACCTTAAGCTTCCTTGATTTAATTAAGATGCGTTGGTCTCATTTCCATGTGAAAAGAACTATTACTTCCATTTCTTCCTTCTCAAATTTTGACTTTGAGTTGTTCACATTTTTATTAATTTGGCATAACAATCATCGTAGTCACTTTTCCCTAATAGGACATCTTATAGAGATTCTCCATGACTTTCTGGTAGCCTCCGACTGACCTTAGGAAGCTACTCATCTCAAACGCCGTGTTTTACAATGTTTCCCATTTGTCACCTTTTCAACTTTTCCCAAATCTCCTAACCTACTTCCGCATCAATCCCATATATCCAAATTCCCCAGTCAAAATTCACATTCCTCAAATTTGACATACAACTTAACTTTCTTTAAATTTGTCAAACTTGCCATTGCGCAAGTTCCTCTTCGCCTTCAGTATCATTCATAAGGTCACCAACAAGGCGACGACACAATAATCAAGTACGCTCAAAAGACTTGATTCCTCAAATTTATAACTACCACAGGGGCCTTAATTAATCCACCTGACATCACCAAGAATTCATAATGCCTGTCTCAGTTTCTAAAGACAATCTTGACAACTTCATTCTTCCTTATTCTTAACTAGTGATGACCTATTGATGGTGCCGAAAATGGTTCGATGATACGTGGAGGTGCCACAAAGGATGCGGTCTGAGTTGGCTTCCAGGTAGGCAACGTGGGAGACAGCAAGGACGGCGCAAGGGCCGAGGACAAGGCTCCCCAGACAGGTCGTGAGGGCTGGCAGTGCTGCGCAGGCAGGGTGACGATGAACAGGACCGACAGTCTACAGTCCGTGATGAGGGTATGGCGTCCAGGGTCCGTAGACGGGAGTTCAAGTATATTTCTCTCACTAGAATTCCAGAGAGAATGTTTCTTTTAGAGAGAGAAAGTGAAAAGTCCAAATGAGAAAAAGATCCTTGAAAAAGCTCCAAAGTCCACTATTTATAGGCAAAAATGTGCATGTGTCATAAGTTGACATGTGTCACCCCCTGGGAACGACACGTCGCCAGGGGGCCAAAGCACTGATCCTCCGTTGGACTGCCGGTCCCTAAGTTCGTGCTGCCCTGCCCTTGCGACGTCTCTCTGCCTGTCTGAGGAGACTGATCATGCCGCGGTAGCATGGTCAGAGTAGCCCGTTGCCCCAGCCTCCAGTCCAAGCCCTTACTGAATCCCACAGGTCTGGCAGCGGCGGGGAAGACCCGACGCCCAGCTGCCAGGTGGACTAGGCAAGATGCCCTTCCGAAGACCTGCTCCCGTCTCCGAGTGACCCGGGGGTCATAGTCCTTAGGGGTGCCGACGCGAGCCCCCAGTGCCAGAGCACGTAGGCTAGTCACGCAGGCACCCTGGCGGAGATAGTGTCCTGGAGGAGTAGCCTATCCCGTAAGCATATAACATGATTGCAGCGCATGGGGCGCGGTTGAGTGCGGGCGACGAGGGTCGCAGAGTGATCTCCGAGCGACGAGGGTCGTTGCGTGGATGGCGCGCGACCGTGAGCGACGGTTGTCATGGCGACAGAGCGGCCACAAGTGACGGTCATCGAGACTACGAGCGACGGTCATCGCGACGAAGGGGCACGGCCGAGAGCGACGGTTGTCGCGACTATGGCGGAGTGCGGCCGCGAGCGACGGTCGTCGTGACAATGGGGCACGGTCAAAGGTGACGGCGTCGGTGTTCAAGCCAGGTGGCCGACCCCCATGGGGTGGCCGACCCCCAAGGGAGGCCGACCCTTGGGGGAGGCCGACCCCCCGAGGGTGGCCGACCCCTTGGGGTGGCCGACCCCAAGGGTGGCCGACCCCTGGGGGAGGCCGACCCTAGAGGGAGGCCGACCCCCCACCCCTTTGGGTGGCCGACCCCCCGAGTGTGGCCGACCCCTTGGGGTGGCCGACCCCCAAGGGAGGCCGACCCTTGGGGGAGGCCGACCCTAGAGGGAGGCCGACCCCGAGGGTGGCCGACCCCTTGGGGTGGCCGACCCCCCGAGGGTGGCCGACCCCTTGGGGTGGAAGGCACGCCGAAGTCGCTTCACGAATGGTTCACGTGACTTGAGCATGCGTTGCTTTGACCGGCCCTCGAGCGTTGAAAAGTTAACCGCTGACTGGGTGATGTGTCGTGCAAAGTGGGTCCCTTGGCGGGTCTTGGGGTGCGACCAGAATAGGGTATGAACACCTATTCTAAGATCAATCACAGAAAGAAAACACTTAGCACCCTGCCATTGATCCACATATCCTCTAGGTCAGGGAATGAGTAATTATTCCTAACTATCACCTTATTCAGTTTTGATAATTGATACCTAGTCTCACAAACCCATCTTTCCCTTTTTGCTTCAATGACCATCACTTTCCTTTAGAGCACCTATGTTCAATGTATCCTGGTTGTTAACATTTGAAACAACCTCTTTTACTTCATCTTAAACATTAGTTCAATGACTTGCTCTCATACTTAAGACATGCTTTACTTGCCTTAGCATAGTTCACACCCTCGTGCCTCAATCCACATCATCTACATTTTCTATCTCCTCCTCTTGGTTCTGAACTTTGTCCGGACTGTTCTTCATCTACTCTCTTCTTACCTTTCTTTTCACCCTTCTAGTTTCGATCCTAGATTCTACCTCTTTTTTGTCCTTGCTCATTTCTTTCTTCCCAGACCTCTTTATTCTTTGCCTCTACCACTCGATTTTTCTACTACTTCCGTAGCAATTCACCATTAGAACCTCATTACATGTTCCCTTTTAAGGATTATTTTCCAACTCTCCTCATTTTATCCCGCTTTTCACATTTTTCTATCATCGCTGATGAGGGCAATTAGGCTAACTCACCAAATTTCCTGACATCCTTTTCTGCCTTTCTATCCTTCCATTTAGCATGCTAAATGTGTCTCCAACTTACTCTGCAATTTAAGCAAAAATATTTATCATCAACATGTTATCTGTATCTATTCCAGGCAACACAGGCCAAATAAGCTACTCTCCTTAATTTTTTTTTGCCCATTCTCAACAACTTGAAACTCCTCATGTACATATGACTAGCAAAAATTATCTTTTCAACATTTCCCCACATATTGTTACTTCAACTATCTTCTCGATCTCTCAAATTCACGTACTTGTCTACACTAGATCATTTCCCTCCCGTGGGATTTCACCTGGGCGAGCATCTTGACAGTCTCGAGATCTACACCCTTTTTCTTCCTTTTACTGGGGCCGTCATAATAGTAGCCACCGGTTTTACCGTTGGAACTCCCACGATCTTTTGTAGAAGTCTCACTGGCTCTTTCTTAGGGTCATCTTGCCCTAATGCAGTTCCATGTTTATTCCTTCCACTTACGTCCTCGACATTCATCATAGTCACCTCTATTGAGGGTCCCTCTCAATTAGGAATCCTCTCTCTGCTTTTTGAGGAAAGAGCAGCCTGATAATTGAAATTGCACACCAGGATATTAACCTTCACGCTCAAACAGCTAATGGTTTTCATCACTAAACACCTTTTTCTACAATAGTATGTAAATAATACTAGTTCCCCATCACCCTTCCCCTTCTTAATCACAACTTTAGGTCCAATTTCCAAAAGTGGACTCCACCCATATTCTTACACCCTATCAACCTCAAAGAAGCCATAACGCTCATTTAACAATTTCAGGCTTCATGGATCTCTCTTAGAATCAATTGTCGCCTGTCTTCAGGTATTGCCTTATCAAGAGGGCAATCACGAATAACATGTCATATTTTTCCAAGTGACCCGCAAACTGGCATCCACCGTCACCCTTAATATCTAATTCGATACTTACTTCATGTCCTCTCATTCAACTTTCAATCTCTCTATCGTTTAGTAACATCACTAATTTGGGACTCGAACTTACTTGTCAATCAGTCCCTTTTTCCTCATCATTTGGAAGTAATTTCTCTTCTGAAAGTCCACCAAAACTTTACTCATTCTCACTCTCGGCTCTTCATTTCTTCATTTCAGGTTTACACAATAAAAGTGTACAACCTTATCCATCTCTTTAACATGTCCCCTTATTTCAATTCCTACTGGAACTTTATCCGGTTCCTTCACTCTAATTCCATGTCATATGCGTCCTCATCAGGATCCTTTTTAGAGATCCGACACCGCAACCTTATCATCATCAACCACTCTTGTGAAACTAGGTCAACCAGCTCCTTCTTCCATTCCATGCAGCAATAGCAGGAACGCCGAGGTCATGAATAATCATGCCTTAGCCAACCTTGACCCACATATCTTTAACGATCCTACTAGTTCAACCAAATCATCAAGATTCTTCTTCTACTTCTCTCATCAACAACTTAGGCTTTCCACCAGACACTTGAAAAGTCTACAGAATCATATGTCTAAGCTCTGATACCAACTTCCGACACCCTCAACCCTGGTGACATCACCGAGCTGAGTTATCAATCATAATCACATTCAAAACCCTGTGCTGAATACATATCAACTACATCCTCATACTCATACATCATTAATAGACGCTCCAAAATGCGTCCTTACAAAAATTTTCTTACAAATATACATCATTCTGTAGCGGAAGACTTTCAAGTCTCTAAACAACATGAATAGTTACAACCTAATATACGACTGCAATCGTGTGACTCTTATCAACCTATTTCACAGCTTGTCTTACCTCACATAACTTATCCCCTTGCTCAACTTTTCTAGCTTGTTTCTCTTCCCTTCTCTAGAGGGTTCTCCTTGATCAACCTTACAGCCTGCACATTACAACATAAAGAATGAGAGCAAATTGCCCAGTAAAGACAACACGAGGAGTATCGTGTACAAATTATTCAAAAGACTCAGAGGAATAATAATTATCTCAACGATGGCAATGAATCAAGAGTAGTCAATAAATTTCAACATCAACATGATTGTCAAACGATATGTTCTTTCGTTAGACTAAGCGGCTTTAAGGCCCAACAGAACATCATTACTACCACCTCCTCATGGACTGGACTGACTGACTGACCATGCAAGTGAAAATCCAAGGTCATAAAGATAAACATCATTGAAATACAAATCATTAAAATCATCAACATCAAAAGAAAATCAAATGCAATGCACATGGACACGACGAACAGGACTCGACCAGACACGACAGACTCTGCTCAGCGATATTCATCCTCTTTGGCCAATGATCATAATTCATAGGACATCCTCCTCATATTGATGTCCCATTTTACGAGATGTTCATCTCAGTCTCAAGTAAATAGAAGAGACACTGTCAACAAGCAGGGAACTCATTTAGAGTGCTTTTCCTAACAACATTACAGCCAAGCAGCAAGACTTCATCAACGGGGCGAACTAAGGGAAAATTTATTCCACCTTAGGTCCTCAACAACACAACTCAACAAGGAATACCGGATGAGAAGATCGACCGGTGTTCAGACCTAACAACAAGATTTCAACGTAACATCAACATGGTGGACTTGGGAGAAGATTACTGCAAGCCCTCAACAACGTTCTTACATAAGAAAAATGTCAGTTATCAATAAGTGCCGACATTTCACAACAACAACGCAACGATCTCTACAGCATCATCATCAATGATAGGACGAACTCGAGAGAAGTTGTCACAAGTCCTCAATGGTGTTCTCAAGGAGAAGAGATATCAGCTATCAATAATTGCTGGCATCTCACAACAACCACGCAACAACCCTTACACAATATCATCTTTAACTTCAGGTATGCTAATCGAATCATAGCATACTAGGACATGCATCGTCATCATTAAATTCTACTAATAGGGCGGACTAAGGAAATTACTCTACCCCAAGTCCTGAACAGCACAATTCAAATATACGTGTACTGGTCACAATGACTACCGGTGTCAGCCCATAACAGCAAAAGTCCAACATAAACGTCATCAACATAGTATGCTAATCGAAACAATGAATTAGCATAATAGAAACGCATTGTCCTTACCTGATTGGCTTATAGCCGAAGCAACTCGCAATATCTGATTGTAACGAGTTGCATCACCTAGTCAAATCATATCCTGCTCGTTAGTCATCATTCAACGTATACGCAGTCCTTATTCTATCCCTTCCCACTTAACCGTTCATAGCATCTTAAGATAGCTAGTTAATTCGATCCAATAATCAGATCTTTAATTTAGCATTCTCGACTTATTATCGATAACAACCCTCATTTTAGACATACTATCACTATTCCTCGCTTCCCACCCCTTCGAATGCTAAAATATGCAGGTTCTCAAAAATTTAGAGCCAACATGGCAAATTACCAAAATACCCCCTGATGGCTGCTACATCACCAACACCCCAAAATTGATTTAAAACTACTTTTTAGAAGTAATGCATCATTTATAGATCAAATATTCTCTTAAAAAATTTTTAAGGGAAAATTACCAAAATACCCCCCTCTAGGCAACAAATTACCGAAATGCCCCCGGGGGTTCACTACCACCCCAATACCCCAAATCTGCTTAAAATAACCTTTCAGGTATTTTACAACTCTTACCGGACTAACAAGTCCCTTGGAAAATTTTATGAAAAAAATTACCAAAATACCCCTCTCCGGGCTACAATTTACCAAAATGCCTCCTGAGCGTTCTCGGCACCATAAAAATCTCAAATCACGTTAAAATGTTATTTTACGTATCGTGAAATCATTTTTGAGTTAAAAAGTATTTTAGAAAATTTTTACCCGAAAATCCCGAACCGGTGTCCGGACTGAGCGCTTAAAAGCCTATTCGGCCAAAAATAGCTAACGACTTTGGAATGACCCAAAATGTCGGAAAATGAAACTTCTCTGTATCCCAGAGTCCTCATAAAATTTTTGAGCAAAACAACGTTCGTTTGATATTTCAAATTTCACCATAAAGTTTCAAACTTTCCACATCCGTTCACCCCCTTCCTGATCTCAGAAAAATCTGAAATTGTTGTACAACACAGGTCCCCTAAAAATAACTAGGGTCTCTTTTTTGTACTTTAGCTAAATCTGACCCTAACTATTTTTAAAAAATCGGATAAGAAGCTACTTTATTATTTTTTCATCTTTAGCGACAAAAACATCTACTGTTCAAATCGCTACACACACTAACACACCTTGGCCACACACACATGTCTTCTTCCTCATTAAATCAGCTGCATATCTTGGTTTATTTCTCTTCGAATCACACATGAACTTCTTACAAACTCATCTTAGATCACTTAAACACATTATTATACACCCCATTCATGCCCTAAACTCATTGTAAAAATAATGAGTTCACCTTATGCCCTAAACTCTCATAAAAATAATTAGGGTCCCTTTTGAAGGACTAAAGAAACTGGGTTCACCTTATGCCCTCGGTCAATCAACTACTCAACAAGAAATTTCAGTCATGAGCATGACCGGCGTTCAACACGACAATTGAAACTCACACCAACAATACACACATAGTGGACTATAGAGAAATTAGTCGTAGCCCTCAACACTATTCCGAGCTAGGAAAGACATCGGCACAACGATCACCAACATCTCATACCAATCATGGAACATTCGCCATGCCACAACATTATCAATGATAGGTATGCTAAGCGGAATAATTCAAAGCATACAAGGAACGATAATATAGTACTTGGTTGGCTTTAAGCCGACGAACCAAGCAACCTCTGACTAGCATGAGTGGGATCACCTAGTCAAACAAGACCTTGCTCGTTGTAAAACTAATCTACCACAATATATAAATATTCTAATCTTTTCCTACCAGTTATTTACAGTATTTTACAGCGGTCGGTTACCCTGACCTGACGGCCGGATCTTTAACCTAGCCTCGTGGTACCTGAGCATTGATACCCTTCATTTAGGAGCACTAACCCCATTCCTCGCTTCCCATTACTCAGAACGCTTAATTTAATGTATTCCTCAAAATTCATAGTTGACATGGTAAAATTACCAAAACACCCCTCTCGGTTGGCAAATTACCAAAATGCCTTGATGGCGACTACCACCCAAATTCGCTTCAAAACAACCTTTCGGATGTTTTACACCCCTTCCCAAACCAACAAGTCCTTTGAAAAATTTTACAGGGAAAGTTACCAAAATACCCCTCTCCATGCGGCAAATTATCAAAATGCCCCCTGAGGGTTCCTAGCATGAGAAAAATCTCAAAAGTGCCATAAAATATTATTTTAGGCGTCCTAAAGTTATTTTTTAGTTAAAAAGTATTTTAAAACTTTTTTGCCCGAAAATTCCGAACCAGTGTCTAGTTTGAGTGCTTAAAAGTCGATTCGGCCAAAAATAGCTATCGATTTCAGAATGGCCCAAAATTTCAAAAATGAAAAAACTCAGCAATATAGGGTCCTCATGAAATTTCTTTAGCCAAAACTGCGTTAGTTTGATATTTTAAGTTTTACCGTAAATTCCAAAATCATTGCATCCGTTAACCCCATTCCCAACCTCAGAAAAATCTAAAATATTTGGGCACAGTACAGATCTCCTAAAAATAATTGGGGTCCCTTCTAATGGACTAAAGAAACTGGGTTCACCTTATGCCCTCGGTCAATCAACTGCTCAACAAGAAATTTCAGTCATGAGCATGACCGGTGTTCAACACGACAATTGAAACTCACACGAACAATACGCTCATAGTGGACTCTAGAGAAATTAGTCATAGGCCTCAACAATATTCCGAGCTAGGAAAGACGTCGGCACAACGATCACCAACATCTCATACAAATCATGTAACATTCACCATGCCATAATATTATCAACAATAGGTATGCTAAGCGGAACAATTCATAGCATACACGGAACTGTAATATCCTTACTTGGTTGGCTTTTAGCCGACGAACCAAGCAACCTCAGTCTACCATGCGCGGGGTCACCTAGCCAAACAAGACCTTGCTCGTTGGAAAACTAATCAACCACAATATATAAATATTCTACTCTTTTCCCACCAGTTACTTATTGTATTTTACAGCGGTCGGTTACTTTGACCCGACGGCCGGATCTTTAACCTAGCCTCGTGGTACTTGAGCATTGATACCCTTCATTTAGGAGCATTAACCCCATTACTCACTTCCCATTACACAAAATGCGTAATTTAATGTATTCCTCAAAATTGATAGTTGAGATTGTAAAATTACCAAAACACCCCTCATGGTTGGCAAATTACCATAATGACCTGATGGCGACTACCACCCAAATTTGCTTCCAAACAACCTTTCGGATGCTTTACACCCCTTCCCAAACCAACAAGTCCTTTGCAAAATTTTAAAGGAAAAGTTACCAAAATACCCCTTTCCGTGCGGCAAATAATCAAAATGGCCCCTGAGGGTTCCTGATACGGGAAAAATCTCAAAAGCACCTTAAAATATTATTTTGGGCATGCTGAAGTTATTTTTGAGTTAAAAAGTATTTCAAAAAAATTTTGTCCGAAAATTACGAATCAGTGTCCGAATCGAGTGCTTAAATGCTGATTCGGCCAAAATTAGCTATCGACTTCTGAATGGCCCAAATTTTGGGAAATGAAAAATCTCAGCATTCTAGGGTCTTCATAAAAATTTTAGGCAAAATTGCGATAGTTTGATATTTTAAATTTTACCGTAAATTCCTAAATCATCACATCCGGTTAACCCCATTCCCAACCTCAGAAAAATTTGAAATATTTGTGCACAGAACTGATCTCCTAAAAATAATTGGGGTCACTTTTGATGGACTAAAGAAACTGGATTCACCTTATGTCCTCGGTCAATCAACTGCTCAACAAGAAATTTCAGTCACGAGAATGACCGGTGTTCAACACGAGAATTGAAACTCACACCAACAATACACCCATAGTGGACTAAAGAGAACCTAGTCACAGGCCTCAACAATATTCCGAGCTAGGAAAGACATCGGCACAACGATCACCAACATCTCATACCAATCATGCAACATTCACCATGCCACAACATTATGAACGATAGGTATGCTAAGCGGAACAATTCATTGCATACAAGGAACCCTAATATCCTTACTTTGTTGGCTTTTAGCCGACGAACCAAGCAATCTCAGGCTACCACGAGCGGGGTCACCTAGTCAAACAAGACCTTCCTCGTTAGAAACTAGTCAACCATAATATATAAATATTCTACTCTTTTCCCACCAATTATTTACAGTATTTTACAGCGGTTGATTACCCTAACCCGACGGCCAGATCTTTAACCTAGCCTCGTGGTATATGAGCGTTGATACCCAACCATTAGGAGCACTAACCCCATTCCTCGCTTCCCATTACTCAAAACACTTAATTTAATGTATTCCTCAAAATTCATAGTTGACATGGTAAAATTACCATAACACCCCTCTCGGTTGGCAAATTTACAAAAATGCCCAAATGGCGACTACCACCCAAATATGCTTCAAAACAACCTTTCGGATATTTTACACCCCTTCCCAGACCAACAAGTCATTTGGGAAATTTTAAAAAGAAAGTTACCCAAAACGCCCCTGAGGGTTCCTGGCACGGGAAAAGTCTCAAAAGCACGTTAAAATATTTTTTTAAGCATACTTAAGTTATTTTTTAGTTAAAAATAATTTTAAATTTTTTTACCCAAAAATCCCTAACCGATGTCCAGATCGAGTGCTTAAAAGCCGATTCGGCCAAAAATAGCTATCGACTTTGAAATAGCCCAAAATTTTGGGAAATGAAAAATCTCTGCATTCTAGGGTCCTCATAAAATTTTTACGCAAAATTGCGATAGTTTGATATTTTAAATTTTACCATAAATTCCTAAACCATCCCATCCATTAACCCCATTCCCAACCTCAGAAAAATCTAAAATATTTGTGCATAGTACAGATCTCCTAAAAATAAATGGGGTCACTTTTGATGGACTAAAGAAACTGGGTTCACCTTATGTCCTCGGTCAATCAACTGCTCAACAAGAAATTTCAGTCATGAGCATAACCGATGTTCAACACGACAATTGAAACTCACACCAACAATACGCACATGCTGGACTACAGAGAAACTAGTCACTGGCCTCAACAGTATTTCAAGCTAGGAAAGACCGCACAGCAATCACCAATATCTCATACCAATCATACAACATTCACCATGCCACAACATTATCAACGGTAGGTATGTTAAGCGAAACAATTCATAGCAGACAAGGAACCGTAATATCCTTACTTGGTTGGCTTTTAGTCGACGAACCAAGCAACCTCAGGCTACCACGCGCGGGGTCACCTAGTCAAGCAAGACCTTGCTCGTTAGAAACTAATCAACCATAATATATAAATATTCTACTCTTTTCCCGCCAGTTATTTTACAGCAGTTGGTTACCCTGACCCGACGGCCGAATCTTTAACCCAGCCTCGTGGTACGTGAAAATTGATACCCTTCATTTAAGAGCTCTAACCCTATTCCTCACTTCTCATTACTCAAAACGCTTAATTTAATGTATTCCTCGAAATTCATAGTTGACATGGTAAAATTACCATAACACCCCTCCAGTTGGCAAATTACCAAAATGGCCTGATGGAGACTACCACCCAAGTTTGCTTCAAAACAACCTTTTGGATATTTTACACCCCTTCCTAAACAAACAAGTCATTTGGGAAATTTTATAGGGAAAGTTACCAAAATACCCCTCTCCATGCGGCAGATTATCAAAATGCCTCCTGAGGGTTCCTGGCATGGGAAAAATCTCAAAAGCAAATTAAAATATTATTTTAAGCATCTTGAAGTTATTTTTGGGTTAAAAAGCATTTTAAAAATTTTTTTTCCCAAAATTTCAAACCAGTGTCTGGATCGAGTACTTAAAAGCCGATTCGGACAAAAATAGCTGTCGACTTCGGAATGGCCCAAAATGTTGTGAAATGAAAAATCTCAGCATTCTAGGGTCCTCATAAAATTTTTGCGCAATACTGCGTTAGTTTGATATTTTAAATTTTACCGTAAATTTCTAAACATCGCATCCGTTAACCCCATTCCCAACCTCAGAAAAATCTGAAATATTTGTGCACAGTACAGATCTCCTAAAAATAACTGGGGTCACTTTTTTGTACTTTGGCTAAATATGACCCGAACTATTTTCTAAAAATTTGAATTCCAACTGCTCATCTAATTTTTCACTTTTAGCGACACTTACGGTTATTATTAAGATTAACACACCTACTAATGCACCTAACACACACACACACACACACACACACACACACACACACTGTGCATCTTCATCCTCTGCATTATCATGGATAAATCCACCATTACCCACCTTAATCTAACCTTTAACACATTTTAACATACATTTCTACACATTAAACCACCTAAAATTCTCATACCCATCCACTCGTAACACACCCACACACAAACTCTTAGAACACACACTAAACAATGAAATCCTACCCATTTCTCTCCCTTTTTCTTCTTAAGCCCTCATATACACAAAATATAACATGCCTTCATGATAATTCCCACACACCGAACCCACCCACCCACACACACAGTGACACACATATGTACTGCAAAACTTCAACCGAAATAAACCCAAACTTTTTTCACAATTAATAGCTTAAGATGAAGGGATTACCCTGTTAGGGTTTAGGGATTTTTTTCCTCTTTCTTCTTCTTATTTCTTCCTTTATTCTTCTCTTTTTCTCTTATATTTTCCCTCTCTTTTTTGTTTCTTCCTTGGCCACTATTCCCTTTTCTCAAATTATGTTCCCCCCCCCCCAGCACCACAACCAAATTCCCTTATAATTCTTTTATCCAATCTTTATCCTTTTATTAATTTATTATTTATTTTATTTAGTCAGCCTAAAATGAGGTGGCAAACTTTGGACCAATTTCTTCAAGATTCGGCCACCTAATATCAACTTTTCAAAAATTGCACTTTGGCCCCTAAAGTTTTCAAATTACATTTTGACATCTCTATTTTGAAAAAATTACACTTTGACCCCAAGGTCACACTAACCCCTCATTTTAATGCCTAACACCTAGTTATCACCAAAATAATGCTATTTAATGAAAATAGCTGTCATTAATTAATCTAATTCACAGTTAAATTAATTTTTGATATTTCCAGGGTATCATAGTTTCTGTACCCATCGCTTTTCTGGAATGTCATATATTTGCATGGTAAATCTCGAGAGCCAATAGGTATGGTTTTGGTTGAATATTTTTTCATTTTAATCTCCTGGTTGCGATAGTTGCTATCATTTAACCCCTAAATGTTTGACTGAAATATTCATTTTTTGTGATTAATGTCAGATACTTGTTGTATAACCATCACTGTTTCTTCATGATTGGTGTTTTTTAATATGTTCCAAAATGGTAACATGTCATAATTCTTGCTGGTAGTTAATCTGATTATCAGAATTTTACTAGGTTTGATTCCCAAATGATCTTAAAATTGACCATATGTTATGCATGTGTGTTTTCACCTAATATTAAGATGTTCATGGCTTTAGTTGCCTTACTATGAGATTTGATAGACTCCTAAGCCTCAGATAATCGGTAAGTGAGAGTAGAATCTGAGAACGTGGATTAGATTGGACAATCCATTTGATGACTCGGTATAAATCCTGAGATTTTGGTTGAGCACACAACAGTAGACCCCACGTTACTTAACTTTTGGAACTGGAAGATTTTAAACGACTAACCGAAATAGATGACCGAAGGATAAGGCTATAATATTTCTTGTAATAGTGTGATGTGAGTCAAAAGTGATGTTATAACTTAAGGCCTTAAACTTTAGCAGAAAAGTACAATACATAGGTATACAGAATCGTATGTACACCATACATAGCTATGTCAAGGTAACACATCTCTCGGTGGTGAATTTGATAATTATTTGAATTCGTTAATTTAAGATATCAAGGTGCACAATAGAAACCTAGTGCCTACAATTTTTGATGTCTTTTGTAACGTGTGAGGGCTTATAGCAATTTGTTATCCCTCTTAATATCTGTAGAGTGTATGTCACATGTGACCATCATTTGGTTTTTTAGAACACCTTAAGCTTGAAGTTAAGCTCGCCATCATTAAGTAGGTTGTGCGAATGATAGAGTCTCTGGTATAGTATCATTATAACACAGTGGAAACCGGTGATATTAGAGTTAAAGAACGTCGTAGATTTAATTCAGTGAGTTTTGTAATAGTTAAGTCATCATTCATTAAGTTCTGAAATAGTTCGAGCGAAGTGATTGCCTGGCCAGCTTGAGTTTAGGATTACGATTTAAAATTTAAGTAGTTGTGTTCGGGTATCTAAGGAACAAGGATTTGGGTGCAAAAGTTATATGTAGCCTAGCTACTATGTGGTAGTTATCAGAGTTACACAACGGAAGCGTAGTGCCTAGACATTAAAGGTGATAGGATATTCGAGAGCAAATTTCGAGGACAAAAGTCTTATAAGGTGGGAAGAATGTAATATCCCAAACATCGGGAGCTCTTTAAAATAACCATCGGTGACCCAAAAAAATGGCCATTAATTTTGGGCAGTGCTCGGGTATTAATAGCATATGGGAGCTTATAATGAATTTGGGACAAAAATATAATTTTAAAAACTTTTTAGGTCATTTTGTAATTTTAAAAACTTTGAGAGGCTATTTTGCAAATTTTGAAAGTTTTGTGCCTAGGAGTCAAGTTTTTAGAAAAAATTCTCTCCATCGGTGCCACCTCTTACTACTGTGTTTGGTGATTAATCAAAATTTGATATAAAATATAAGATAGGAAACTTTAGGGAATTAAAAAATAATAATTTGGGAGGATGAATAGTAACCAGAAAAGAGGAATAGTAAGAGAAAGTAGAGGGAGACAGGGACACGCGGGGTAAGAAAAATGGGGAGAAAGAGAAGGGGAATCTCGGGCAAAAATCAGAAAGAACTAGAGGAGTTGGAAGAATTTAGTAAGGGTAATCTTTTACCCCATTTAACTCATTAAATTCAGTGTGTGTTTATGGGTTGTGTCCAGTGTGTGTTGTTCAAGAGATTGTGTGAATTTCAGTGTATGGTGGGTGATTATGTGTAGGTACTGTGTGAGGGAGGGTTTTATTATGAGTGTGTATTTTCAGGGCTGTGTGTGTGTACGTGACCTCTGTGTGTGCATAGAGATGCAGTTGTGTTATGCGTGTGTTATCATCTGTTCATCTATAATTGTGTGTGCCAACCGTGTATGTGGGGTGTATTAGTGTCTCTAGGATGGAGATTGGATGAGATTGTGAATGTTTTTAGTGTGTCTGAGGGTTTCCATGTGCCTATTTGGTGTGACAGTGAGTGTGAGTGAGTGAGTGAATGAGTGTGTGAGTGAGTGCATGTGTATACGTGCGCGCGTGCTTGTGTGTGCTTGCGTGTTACGGGTGTGAATTCTGTGTGTATAATTGTGCCATTGTGAGTTTTAAAGGTGATGCCAAGGAAAGTGGGTTCGGAGTCGACGTGGAGGTGCCCCAAGGAATGCAATCATAGTCAGATGCCAAGTATGTTGATGTGAGACACAGCAAGGGCGGAACAAGGGCAGAGACCAAGGGCTTCCCAGACAGAGCCTGAGGGTGGCAGTGCTGCGAGGGCGATGGCGCAGGGTGAATACACGACGACAGTCACAGTCCGATGCTTAGGTCCAGAGTCAGGGTCCTGTATGTTTCTCTTTCTAGGATTCTAGAGTGAGAAAGTGAAAGTGTTCTAGAAATGTCCAACCATCTAAATGAATTCTCAAGACCTCTATTTATAGAGGTAGAGATGATGATGTCATCACTCAACACGTGGCACTCCCCGGGAGTGACACGTCACCGAGGGGTCCAAGTTACCGGTGCTTCACGGACTGTCGAATCGCATATTCACCCGGCCTGCCCGCACAGCATTGCTTTGTCTGTCTGGAAAGACTAGCTCCCATAGCGTCGGTATGGCTAGAGAACCCCCTTGATCTAGCCTCCAATCCAAGCCCTTGCAGAGTCCCACAGGCCTGGCAGCGGTGGGGAGGACCCGATGCCCAACTGCCAGGTGGACTAGGCGCGATGCCCTCCGAAGACCTGCTCCCGTCTAGGAGTGACCCAGGGTCATAGTCCATAGGGGTGCCAACGTAAGCCCCCAGTACCAGAGCATGTAGGCCAGTCACGAAGACACCCTGGCGGAGATAGTGTCCCGGAGGAGTCGCCTATCCCGCGGGTGAGTCCTTGTGCCAGAGCACTTAGAGCGCGTCAAGGTAGCATCCTGGAGGAGCCGTCTACCTGGCAGAAGGGGAGTTGAAGAGCTCTTTGACGGAGATAGTGTCCCGGAGGAGTCGCCTATTCCATAGGCCGAGGTAGCATCCCGGAGGAGCCGTTTAGCTGGCCAGCCGAGGTAGCACCCCGAAGGAGCAGTCTACCTGGCCGAAGGGGAGTTGAAGAGCTCCCTGACGGAGATAGTGTCCCAGAGGAGTCGCCTATCCCCGCGGTGAGTCCTTGTGCCGGAGCATTCGGAGCGAGTCAAGGTAGCATCCTGGAGGAGCTGTCTACCCGACTGGTCGAGGTAGCATCCCGGAGGAGCCGTCTACCTGGCGGAAGGGAAGTTCAAAAGAGCTCCCTGGCGAAGATAGTGTCCCAAAGGAGTCACCTATCCCCGTGGTGAGTCCTTGTGCCGGAGCACTAGGAGCGCGTCAAGGTAGCATCCCGGAGGAGCCGTCTACCCGACTGGACGACGTAACATCCTGAAGGAGCCATCTACCTGGCGGAAGGGGAGTTGAAGAGCTCCCTGGCAGAGATAGTTTCCCAGAGGAGTTGTCTATCCCTGCATGATGTTGCACACTCCGGAGAATGGGTCAAAGCATGTTCCACTACCAAGGCAAGGTGCGCATGGTGTGGTGAAAGGATGGACCGATGCAAGGAGCATGGTAGTGTGACAGAGAGCCAGGGGGCATGACTCTGTTAGTGGCGTGGCGCATGGGCGCCGCTGAGTGAGTAAGGCGCCGGGGGCACGTCTGTGTTAGTTGCGCATGGGAGCAGCGACGAACGTCGCGGAGACAACATTTTGTGCCAGGCCACGTGTTATGGAAGTGGGGCATGGGTATGGCGAGGAACGTCGTGGAGACAATACTTGGTGCCGGGGCACATGTTATGGAAGTGGTGCATGGGCACGACTACGAACATTACGGAGACAATACTTGGTGCCAGGGCACATGTTATGGAAGTGACACATGGGCACGGTGACGAATGTTACGGAGACAATACTTGGTGCCGGGGCACGTGTCATGAGAATGGCACGGGGACGAACGTTGCAGAGACAATACTTCGTGCCGGGGCACATGTTATGAAGGTGGCGCGGCGACGAACGTTGCAAAGCAATACTTGGTGCTGGGGGCACGTATCATGAAGATGGCACCTGGGCGCGGCGACAAACGTTGTGGAGCAATACTTGGTTCCAGAGCACATGTCATGAGAATGGCATGGCGACGAACGTCGCGAAGATAATACTTGGTGTCAGGGCACATGTCATGAGAATGGCGCATGGGCGCGGCGACGAATGTCTCGGAGATATTGGTGTGACGAACATGGCCTTGGGGGAGGCCGAGGCCATGGTTGAGGCCGAGGCCGACCCCATGGCCTTGGGTGATGCGAAGGCCGACCCCATGGGGTTGAACAAGGCCTTTGCCCCTTGACCCTATTGCCCTGGTTGTGCCGTCGGTCGAAGTTTTTGATGAGAAGGTTCTCGGGTGGTTTTGGTGTGACGAATGTGCTACCGTGAGTGACGTTGATGTAAAATAATTGGTGACTAAGTCGCGCGTGAAGCAAAGAATGCACGTGACTTGGGCGCCCGCACTTTGATCGGTTCGAAGCGTTGAAGAATTGACTGTTGAATCCGTTGACGTGTTCACGTGAAATGGGACCCTTATTAGGCCTTTGGGTACGACCAGAATAGGTTTGGAACAAAAGGTGTTAGAGTGGGTGTTAGGGGTTCATGGTATGGTTGTGTGTGGCAGTGTGTGTGCACGTGAGTTGGGGGTGTGAAATGGGTTTCGGCAGAGGGGGAGAGGTTAAAGAAACTATGTGTTTTGAGGGTGAAATAGTAGGTGTAGTGATTCGAATAGTGACTGTTTTTGTCATTAAAAGTAGGAAATTATTTATGCAGTTTTGTCACGAATTTTATAAATAGTTAGGGTCATAATTGGACCAAGTCCAAAACAGTAACTCACATTATTTTTATAAGATGTATTCTATGAAATATTTTGGGATTTTTCAGTGTCCGTGAGAATGTTAAACTAGGGTATCGATTAAAAAGAAGGGTTAAATAGCGAATGACCCCCTCTACTTTACACGTTGTGCGATTTGCCTCCCTCCACTTCAAATTTAAGCACTAAACTCCCCCCCCCCAGTTACAGAAAACAAGCACCTTAGATGGGTCCTTTATGAATAGCGTAAAATGACAAAAATACCCTTATTTTCTGATTAGCTAATGACCCCATGTATTATACACAGTGTGCAATTTTTCCCCCTCAACTTCAAAATTAACCACTAACCCCCCCCCCCCCCCATACTTATAGAAATAGGGCACCTTAGATGGAAGTTGTTAAATTTAAATGATAATTTTGCCCATGCCCCTCCCCCCTTCCTTCCCCACACACCCGTCAGACCAGTCCCCCACCCCTTTCTGGGCTACCAGATTCGGTGTAAACAAGGGAATGCCGCAATCTACGCCCCTTCCTGTGGTCAGCGCCGCCACAGTCAATGCATTCACTGACCACAACCATCGGTTTCAGTAACCACCACGATCGGCACCACTTTGGCCAACTCCCCCAACTTTATATTGTTCGGCTACACATCGTCGTGAGTTGCCTCCTCGCTGCCACTTGCCACCGCCTTGCGTCTGCAAGCCAGTGGGGCTTCTTCATCGGCCACCAACCGACCGTCACAATCAACACCGTAACGGCAATCCCCAAAGCAAGCTTTTAGTGTATGATTGCCGCACATCCATCCAGATCCGTGTCACAACGATCAACGACCATGTCCCCAAATCGTAGGTCTAACCTTGGTCGTCGTGCCGTCGCAATCCCCAACATCGCACCAAGCAGCGTCCCATGACCACCATAACCAGCTACACACCATTGGGGCTATACCAGAGTTGCAATGACGTTGTCGCCATAGCCGTAGGCGAGCAACGTGTGTATATGTTTGCAGTGGGTGCGCGTCTGTGTCTGGGTATAGGGTATGTGTGTGATTGTTTGTTTGTTTGCGTGGGTGTGTGGGTGTGCGTGGAGTGTGTGTATGTGGGATTGAGTAAAAAGCCTAAGAGGAGAGAAAAAAAAAGTTGAGAGAATGGTATTAAAATTAAATAGGGTAAGCAATTAAGGGTATTTTGGTTATTTCACTCTATTCATAAAATACCCGTCTAAAGAACCCGATTTTCATAAGTGTGGGGGGTTTAGTGGCTAAGTTGAAGTGGATGGGGGGGGGGGGGTCATTAATTAATTACCCCTAAAAGAATGGGCAAAATTGTCATTTATAAAAAAAAATCGTTAGCCAACACGCGTGTTGACCACACGCTGTTAAATTTAACGGTTTTGGTCTAAGGTGCCCAATTTTTGTAAGTGTGGGGGGTTTAGTGGTAAATTTTGAAGTGGAGGGGGAGAAATCGCACACCGTGTATAGTATAGGGGATCATTCTCTAGTTACCCCTAAAAAGAATTAGCAAGTTATTTAGCATACTAAACCAAGTTATTTTAATCTAAAAATTTTAGGAAACCTTATTTTATTGAAAATTTCCATTATCTAATATTTCATGCCATTCTAAGGCCGATAGATATTTTTAGTGAAACCGGCTTCTGAGCACTCGGTCTGGACATCGGCTCGGAATTTTTGGGCAAAAATTTTCTAAAATACTTCTTAGCCCAAAAACGACTTCAGGATACTAGGCTTCGTTTGACAAATTTTTTTTTTTGGTTTTCAGTTTTTAAAGAGCAGTTTTTTAAAGAGTAGCTTAATTTTTTTTTTTTATAAAAACAAGTGGGTGTTTGATAACCCCTTTTTTTTTTGAGGTTTTTTTTTTTGGTGTTTGGTAACCCTTTTTATTTTGACTTTTTTTTTTGGTGGTTTGCGGTAGCGGTGGTGGGGCGTAGCGGTGGTCGACGGTGGTGGTGGTGGTGGCCGACGGCCAGAGGTGGCTGCCGGCAGTCACCGGCGGTGGTGGCCGGCGGCCAGAGGTAGCTGCCGGCAGTCTCCGGCGGTGGTCGCCGGCGGCCGGAGGTGGCTGCCGGCAGTACCGGCGGTGGTGGCCGGTGGCCGGAGGTAGCTGCCGGCCGTCTCCGGCAGTGGATGCCGGCAGTCTCCGGCGGTGGTCGCCGGCGGCCGGAGGTGGCTGCTGGCAGTCTCCGGCGGTGGTCGCCGACGGCCGGAGATGGCTGCCGACAGTCTCCGACGGTGGCTGCCGGTGGCCGGAGGTGGCTGCCGGTGGTCGCCGGCGGTCGGAGGTGGTTGTCGGCAGTCTCCGGCGGTGGTCGCCGGCGGCCGGAGGTGGCTGCCGGCAGTCTCCGGCGGTGGTCGCCTGAGGTGGCTGCCGGCGGTGGGAGGGTGGTGTTGGTGGTCGAAAAAAAAAACCAAAAGTGAAAAAAAAAAACCAGTTTTTGGAGTTTTTTTTTTACTCTGCAGTTTAAAAACTGGTTTTTTAAATTGAAAAAAAATGGTTACCAAACGCTCCTTTTTTTTTCAGTTTTTAAAACTGAAAAAAAAGAGGGAAAAAAAGAGTGTCAAATGGGGCCTTAAAATAGTATTTTAAGATTTTTTCAGTGCTGAAACCCCCAGGGAGTATTTTGGTAATTTGCCACCCAAATGGGGTATTTTGGTAATATTACCTATAAAGTAATTTCTGCCTAAACTCACATATCATAAGGATATTTTAGTGATTTTAATTACGGAAAGGCTGTTTTAGTGATTTAAGTGTGCGAGGCGTGTTTTTGGTAATTTTACACTGAAAGGGCATTTTGATTATTTTACATACCCGGTAAGGGGGCTTCATTTTGGGAGTTTTCATGGGTCAGTATTGACTTTTAAAATATCATATTGTAGACCGTATTCTAATCATTTGCTTGTTTCGTCTAGGTTAAAGCAAAAGACTTCCGGTTAGGATAATTTAAGGTAAGGGTTTATATCTGAACCCCTCGTAAAGATTTTTATCCGAATCCTAATTTTGATAACTATTGTTTGTAAGTGTGCTTTTGATTTGTTTATAGCTATTGCCAAACACTGAGATATGCATTTGATATCATAATGTTATTGCCAAGAAAACCCTAATATTGAACCTGAATTGATCGTTTAAAAATCTTTTCGATGCTCACCTTGTATCACATGTTGAGCAAATGCAATAATTGTTTACATTCCTTCTTCTGAATTGTTGTGTCTAAATCTAATAAGTGTTCGCAATCATTCATGCTATTTGTCTGTAGTTATTCTGGAGTTCTGAGTAATGAATTATATCAGTATGCTTAATTATTATTGAAACCTTAATTACTATGGTTATGTATATTCTTCTTGGTGCTCATTTTATTGCATGTTAAGTAGTGAATTTTTTGTTGATTTTGTGATAGTTGTTTCTGTGTTGACCTGAAAATCTATTATGTGGGGAGGCGTTATAAGGCCAGTTTGTTACTATTTCCTACAAGGAAGTAGGCTAGTTCCTTAATTGATGAAGAGGGCTATCGTACATCATGCATGTGTGCATCTGCGCATTGCCTGAATGGCATTGCATCTGCCTAGGATCAATGTCTTTGAATTTGCTTACGTTGTTTCTTACAATGACTATTTTGGAAATAATGTTCAAATGAACGTATTGTTACATGACTGAGGGGATTGCCTTGAAACTCTTTCCCAAACTATGATTAAACCGTTTGTGTTTGTATGAAACCCTTCCCCTATTTCCCTTGAAGTATTTGGGTTAACTTTGAAACCCTTTGGAAAAATCATCTTTGTATTAACAACCAATGTTTGTTGGAAACTGAGATGATTTCTAATGTTTGTTTTGGTTTCTTTTTATGATTACTTTTGGTCGTCTTTCGTATATGCTTATGACTGATTATGGTTGTTTTGAAAATTACTAAACTGTTCATGATTATTGAAATGTTTGAGAAGTTATTTTCAGTTGAACTCTTGTATCGTTTTGTCATCTTTCGGTTGTTCCATGATCGACCTTGTTGAGCTCTCAAAGCTCACCTTCATTTGATTCCTTTTTGCAGGTGATCTGTTGTAGAATGATCGGGAATGGATTTAGAGTATGTGTGAGATTCCAGTGAGCCCCCCACCACCACTGCATAGTCAGACCCCTGCGTGGGTCTGTACGATTAACTTTTTCAATTAGAACTCGGGTTTGTGAAAGTCTAAGTTGAATAGTTTAATTTAAGCAATTTTGTAATCTTGTAATTTTGAGAAATTTGAGTTGGTGTTAAATTAGATGCTTCGAAGTATGTGTTAGTAAACAGGATTGATAGGTTTTGATGTCATGTGGTAGGTTAACATCCCAGGAGTTCGGGGCGACATAGCTCTGGATTTTTGAGATATTAAACTTACTGTGGAAAATTTTGAGAATTTTTTATGTCCGCAAAGGATGCTAAATAATTGTATTCACGAAAAATGGTTCTCGATTATTTAGTATAGTAAATCAGGTTATTTTAATCCGAATATTTTACGAGAACCTTACAATACTAAGGTGTTTCAGTGTCTAAACTTTCGTGCCGTTTCCAGGCCGATAGGTATTTTTAGCAGATTTGGCACTTTAAAATGTTTTTGAGAATATTTTTTAGTTCGAGGGTCACCAGGCAGTATTTTTGGTAATTTATCACCCAGGGGGTATTTTATTAAGTGTACCTATAAACGGTACTTTCAGGTAAATTCACATATGTCGGGATATTTTAGTGATTTTATTTACGGAAAGGTTGTTCTGGTGATTTAAGTATGAGAGGGGTGCTTTTTTTAAATTTACACATGAGTGGCATTTTGGTAATTTTACATACCTTGTGAGGGGGGGGGGGGTCATTTTGGGAATATGCTTGAGTCAGTAACGAGTTTAAAATACCGTAGTGTATATTATTTTCTGATCATTGGATTGTTTCGTTTAAGTTAAAGAAAAAGACTTTATGGTTAGACTAGCTTAGTTTCGGATCCAGGTAAGAGTTTCTATTCGAAACTTGAGTTCATCAACTTGCATTCATAAGTATTCTTTCGATTTTCTTAGGGTCATTGTCAAACTCTGAAAAATCATTGATGTCAGCATGTTATTTCCAAGGAAACCCTACTATTGAACTTGAATCAATTATTTGTATTCTTATTGATGCTCGCCTTTTATTGCATGTCAAGCAAATTCAATAACTTTTCGTATTTGTTCTTTCTATTTGTTTTCGGCTATTCTTGAACTCTGAGTGATGAATTGATAGCAGCATGTTTAATTATCATTGAAAGCCTAATTGATATCAGTTATTTGAATTCATGGTGATGCTCATTTTTATTGCATGTCAAGCATTCGATATTTGTTTATTTGTTTTTTTAGAGGGTGGAACTGCAATTTTATATGGCCCTATCGGTATGGGGATTCGAACTCGAGACCTTGAGGTCACACCTCAAGGCCCTTTGCCATCTCCACCACCCCTTGGAGTTGATTATTTGTTGATTCAATGATTGTTTTTTTTTTTTTTGTATTTACCTGGGAATCTATTCTGTGGGGAGGCATTATAAGGATGATATGTTTCTATATAATTATGCAGGGCTAGTACCTTTATTAAAAGGACTAGTTATTGTACATCATGCATGTGTACTCTGTATTGTGCATTACTTGTGTGGCATTGCCTCTGCCCATGGTCAATATCTTTTGAATTTGTTTTATTGTATCTTACCATGATTATTTTAAAAATGATTGGAAATGAATTTGATGATATCTGATTGAAGAGAATTGAGTTCAAACTCTTCCCATGTTGTTATCAAACTATTTGTGATTATCTGAAACCCTTCCCTATATTTTCTTTGAACTATCTGTATTTGTTTTGAAATCCATTGGAAAACCATCATTGTATTGTAAAATAATAGATTTGAGAATGATTGTTTTGGTATTTGATTGAAGAGGATTGAGGTGAAATTGTTCCTTATGTTGTTATCAAACTGTTTATTATTGTTTGAAGCATTTTGGAAAATTGTCATCAAATTGACTCTGCAATATTTTGGCAAATCCTTTGGTTATTCCTTGAGCGACCCTACTAAGCTCTCAAAAGCTCACCCTTGTTTGATTTCTTATGCAGGTAAAGATTAACTGTAGACTGCTTGGGGATGGGTTAAAGCCTATGTGAGGTGTTGGAGTGCCCACCACTATTGTGTAATAAGACCAGTGCGTGGGTCGGTACTATTATTTGCTTTGTAAAGAACCTAAGTTTGAGTTTTGGAAGTTTCAAGTTGTAAAACTAGCTTAAGTTAAAGTTTTTTTAGCT
This sequence comes from Escallonia herrerae, assembly GCA_033070095.1. Lineage (NCBI taxonomy): Eukaryota > Viridiplantae > Streptophyta > Magnoliopsida > Escalloniales > Escalloniaceae > Escallonia > Escallonia herrerae. The sequence continues at coordinate 131,513 of JAVXUP010001155.1, read as the reverse complement.
GTATATTTTTAAGAATTTGACTTCGTGTCCATTTAAAAGCTTTGGTATAATTTGGAAGTTGAGGTTGAGTTAAGATTATTTCTATCAGTAGGCAGAGTCTGATGTCTTTTAATGTGGTAGGTTAACGCTCCTAAAGTTCGAGGCGACAGAGCTCTAGATTATCGAGATGTTACAGTTGGTATCAGAATAATTCGATCTTGTGTATTAGGAGTATAGCTATGTGATTCGATAGACACACAACAACAGAGTATAGGTAACACGATTCTATAGAATCGTACTTCGGTTAATGAGAGTAGGGTAGGATGATCGTGGGTTTAAGAAGTCTGCCTTTAACTTGTAATTATAGTCTTCTTTAGACACGTGTTAGTATAACTCTGATAACTATTAAGTGTATTAGTATGGCTCTCGCTTGTAGCACTGGCAATAGAGATAGTACAGAGGGTCGGGAGGTCTCCGATAGAGAGGTACCTTTACCTAATAGGGAGGAACAACAGAATTCAGAATTGATGGTTGCGGTGTTGAACACTATGAACTAGATTCTCACTTTGATGACATAGAATCTGGCTAACATCAACATGGCGCACAAAATCTGCTCCAACCACAGTCATAACCTCGAGAAGAGAGTACCTTGGGTAAGTTAAACAAACAAAAACGTGACTAGCTTTAGGGGGTCATCGGATCCTATGGAGGTAGAGAACTGGATTAATGAAATGGAAATTTTTTTTTGAGCCATTCACTGCACTGAGAGACAAAAGGTTGAATTTCCTATCTATAAACTGAGAGGTGAGGCTGCTCAATGCTGGAGAATGGTAGAAAGGAGTTGAACTTGTAAACAGTTAGATGCAATGACTTGGGACTATTTAGGGAATTTTCTTCATCATGTATTTTTTTTTACCAGTTATCGTGAACAGATGTTCAGAAAATTTGCCAATGTGGCACAAGCAGATCAAGAAACAATAGACGAGTTTTAGATGAGATTTCCTCGTCTCGCTAGATTTGCAGTAAGGATGTTGCTAACGGAAGGAGATAGATGCCAAAAGTTTGAGTAAGGCCTTAGGCCTAGTTTGAGGGATGGAATGATCTATACTTGATTGACGAGCTATATAAAAGGGGTCAAATCAAGGATTCAAGTCTGTTTCGGCTCAAGGCTTTAGACTTGGAAAGAGTTTTGGGATTCGACCAGGGTAGAGTATGGGATTCGGAGAAGCGTAGGGCGTAGACGCTCGACCAACTCAGAATACTAGATTTGGACCATCATAGAATTTTGGAGTTTAACCTTCACAGAGTACTGGTCAGGATGGAGACTCAATTTTTTCGGCCTTCCTATGTATCATGTGGGGGAGGATCTATGGTGGTAAGTCATGTTACCGATTAATCGAAGGATGTTTTAAGTGTGGTACATCAGGTTTGAGACTGTCCATTTTGCTAGAGATTCAGTCAACTTTCCATCCGCAACTACAGCTAGTGTAGCAACAAGCAGTGTTCCTCGTCAGGGAAGAGGACAAGGTCCGCAAGCCTAGACTCAGCAGTCTCAAGTTCATCACTCAGAAGAGCAGATGCCTGGGACATCAGCTAGACTTTATTCTATGTCTGCTCAGGATGTCGATTCTATGTCTGCTCAGGATGCCGCAACATGCAATGACATGGTGTCAGGTACACTATCGGTTAACTTGTTAGATGCTCGTATATTACTCGATCCTAGAACGTCATATTCTTTTGTATATCTTACTTTTGCGCTGCGATTGAGGGTGAAAATCCATCCTTTAGAAACTAAACTTGTGATAGGCACTCCATTGGGAGAATCTTTGACTGTTTTTACTGTTCTCAGTGACTGTATGGATCTTCCTAGAGATCTCATCCCATTTGTTATTTGAGACTTTGATATCATACTAGGTATGAGCTACTTATCTTCTAGTCATGCATCCTGGATTGTCATGGAAAACCTTAATAGTGTTTGAAAGTTCGTAAGGTATGAGTAGTAGTTAAGTTAGTGATTTGATTTAAGTGCGGATGGTGCTTTTTGGAAAACAACTCCTGTTAAGTTTGAAAATTGGTTTAAGAGTATGATAAGAAGTGTGGGATCCTACTTTGTCATTTCGTTCATTCCTTTGTATACCTAATTCAATTGCGACTTAATCGAATACTAACTTTCTTTGAGACGTTAGAGAAGATGTCATTCTTATTGAGTTGTCTTATACCCTTTTAGGATATTTATCTGTCTCTTTAAATCTATTTGAACTTAGTGGGAAAGTATCTGACCAATTGGCTGTGAGAAAGTTACGAATCCTATTAAGAACCAATAAACCCTCTAATTGTATTTACTTCAAGGGATTGAGATGACTTTGCTTCGTCATACCTACACCATTCTTTTTTGTACTCATTTTCTGAAATGCTGTATATTTGCCATTTGAATTTTGAGAGTCAATAGGTATGATTTTGTTATAGATTTTCGTGTTTTGGTCGTCTAGTTGCGATTATTGTTATTATTTGTTCCCTAAATGCTTGATTGAGATAATTGTTATTGTGATTAATGTTAGATGTTTGGTTGTATAATCATCATTGTTTCTTTGTAACTGGTGTTTGTTTAATGTACGTGTTCCAAGATGGCAACATGTTAAGACTATAATTCATACCTAATCAGATTATCATAATTTTATTGTGCTCTACTCTCCAATGATTTTCAAAATTGACAATATGTTGTGTACATGTATTTTACCTAATTTAGGATTTGCATTGTTTCATTTGCCCCAATATGAGATTATGTAAATTCCCAAGCCTCAGAAAATCTGGATTGAGATTAGAGTTTGAGAACATGGATTAGATTTTGACAATTTATTTGATGTTTTGATATAAGGTTGAGCTGAGCGTGCAATAGTAGACCTCATTTTACTTGCCTTTAGAACTGAAGGATTTTAAACATTTAATCAAAGTAGATGATCAAAGGATAAGACTATAGATTTTTTGAAGTAACGTGATTATGAACCATAAGTGAGGTGATAACTTAAAGCTTTAAACTCTAGTAGAGGTGCGATACATGCGTGTGAAAGCATATTTTCGTGCCATTTTAAAATAAAACATTTCTCTTTGACAAATTCTGTAGTAGGTTGAATTCGTTAGTTTGAGATATCAGAGTGCGCAGTGAAAGCCTAATGGTTACAATTTTTTTTGTCCTTTGTAATGTGTAAATGCTTATAGCAGTTGGTTATCCATATTAGTGTTTATTGAGTGCAAGTGATAACCTGACATGTTTGAGCTTAGCTTTATGATTTGAAACTAAAGTGTTATGTTCGGGCATTCATGAATTTAGATGAGAAAGTTAGACGTGGCTCGGCTACTATGTTGGTAGTTATCAACATTAGGGAATGAAAGTGTAGTACCTAAACGTTATATATAATACAAAACCAAAGATCAAATTTCAAGGATGAAATTTTATAAGGTGGGGAGACTATAATATACAGGTACTTTTAGAGTTGTTTAAAATAATCATGTGTGCTCCAAAAAATGAAAGAGTGATAGTTTTGAGTAATACTCGGATATTAGTAGAGTATGGAAGCCTAAAATGATTTTGGGGTTAAAATATTATTTTTGAAAACTTTTAGGGTCATTTTGTAAATATGAAAGCTTTGGGGACTATTTTGCAAATTATGAAAAATGGGATGTATGTGTCAATTTTTGGGAAAATTGGTCATAACATGATGCCACCTCCTACTTTTAGAAAAATGGTAACTAATCCAATTTAATTTTAAATTAATAGGAAAATCTTATAAAGAAAGAAACAAAAAGAAAAGAAAATTCGGGAGAGAAAGAAACAGAGAAAAAAAGAGCAGAGAGAGAAAGAAAAAAGCAGGTTGGGGCAAAGAAGAACAAATCAGAGGGAAGAGAGAGAGATTAAGAAAACCTTAGCTAATGTAATCTCTTTACCCCTTTTAGTGTTTTAAATTTAGTGTGTTGTGTGAAGCGGGTGTGCGGTGTGTGAAACTATGTATGTTTTGGTGTGTGTAAGGTTCCCGGGGGTTGGGGGGTTATGGGGGTGTGTGTGTGTGCGCGCGCGCGCGCGCGCGTGTAATTGTGTGTATAAAGTGTATATATGTGTGTGTGTTCTAAGGTGTGTGAGGTTTGTGTGTTCTTTTCAGTGTGTTATTGTGTCTGTGTGAGCGCGCGCGCTTGTGCATGTGTGTGTGATGATATGTGTGTAATTGTTTGAATATAAGAGGTATATGCGTGTGTTGTAAGTGTATTAGTGTAGGTGTTTTGGTTTGTGCTTATATGTGTAATAGTATGGGTGTGTCATTGAAGTGGGTTTGTATATGTGTTAACTGGGAAAAAATGGCTGCCGAGAGGAAGAAAAAACAGGGATGAACAGTAAAATCTTTTAGGGTTTTTAAAGGGGTGAATTGTAAAGTGTCGCTAAAAACCATTAAGTTCTAGCAGTCCCATGTCCGAATTATTAAGGCCATGCCTGAGTAGAATTTGGCCAAGTGCAAAATAGTAACCTATGTTATTTTTAGAAGATGTATACTGTGGAAAATTTTAGAAATTTTCAGTAGTCGTGAAGGATGCTAAATAATTGTATCCGTGAAAAAGGGTTCATGATTTATTTAGTATAGAAAATTCGGTGATTTTAATCCAAATATTTTTAGGATAACCTTTCAATATTGAGACGTTTTGGCGTCTAAAATCTAGTACCATTTCGAGATCGATAGGTATTTTTAGCGGAATCATCTTCTGAGCACTTGATCGAAATATCGGTTCAGAATTTTCGAGTGAAAATTTTTTAAAATATTTTTTAACCCAAAAAATGATTTCAAGATGCTTAAAAAGGGTATTTTTAAAATATTTTGATATTTTCCTGTTACGGGAGTCACCAGAAGGTATTTTGATAATTTGCCACCTAAAGGAAAAATTTTGGTAATTAAATCTATAAACGGTACTTTTGGGTAAATTCACATATGGTAGGGATATTTTAGTAATTTTTTATAGGAAGGCTATAATGGTGATTTAAGTATGAGAGGGGTGCTTTTGGTAATTTTACAAATAACGGGTATTTTGATAATTTTTCATACATATAAGGAGTGGTCATTCTGGGAATATGCGTAAGTAGTGAGTTTATAGTACCGTAGTGTAGACTATGTTCTGATCACTGGATTGTTCCGTTTAGGTTATAGTAAAATACTTTTCGGTTAGACTAGTTTAACTTCAGATCCAAGTAAGGGTCTTTATCCGAACCTTAAGTTTATCAGCTTGCGTAAGTATTTTTTTCATTTTGCTTATGGCTATTGTCAAATTCCAAACCCTAGGCCCCATTACTCTAAAGGATTTGTGCCCTTCTTTTAAGGTATAGTCTAAGTCGTAAAAAAGTGCTACACTTTGAGGTTTGCAAAACCACGCTCTGATACGATTTCCATTACGAACCGAACCGGCAGTTGGGCCCGTGAGTTAGATCAGTGACCGGCCACAGGTCTATTGGACTCTCAAAAAAGGTTCTGCCAGGCCTTACCATGACATGTACATATCTATTCTTAAATTTTCTATAACTAAACAATCAAACCAGCTTTTAAGAGCCGCCCTTAGCATTTCAAAAAAAAAAACATCTCAAAAGTACTCTCTACCAAATACTCAACAGCCAAGTACAGATCGAGGTTCATGGAGACATACACTTTGCTTAATGTCCAAAACAAAAATTAATTATTACATTGTCAAAGGAATTGTTAAATTCTTAAAGGAACTTCAATCCTCTAACAATTGTGTCTTGCAGCCTCATTCTCATAACCCTCACGAGTGCCGAGTTCAACTAGGTAATCGCCTAAAAAACATAAAAGAGTAAGCTAGAGCAGCAAGCACACATACCATATCCCCAAATTAGATTTAACTTTATAAACCATGCCATGGATTTCATCTCCATGTCAGGGATCAATTCATAATCAAGTGAGGTATATTTAATCTATATAGCACATCCCGATGTATAAGTGTACCAATTCCAGAATGAAAGTGCAAAACGTGAAGTCGTCATACAGCTGATATTGTTTAACATCCACACCTTCAGTATGCTGCGGTCAGTGCTACGTAGCGGTCAGTGCTACGTAGCCCCACTGACTTGGGCCCGGAATCCCACCTTGAGATGAACATATCATGGAAGCTGGGGAGACTACTAGTAATAGTAACGCGCACAACATCAATATACATTTTCTTGTTGACAAGGGCCCGAAATCTAAAATGACACTGTTAGATATGCGACACATTAACCAAAAAATGTCCATCTCGCTTTTCACACACTGAATTAATGAACGTTTAGTATATAAAGCAACTCATGGTAGTTCTATTTTCTTATCAAACGGTTAAAAAGGATCTTGATAGCAATTATCAAAATGCTAAAAACAACCAGTAGATAGTAATACACATGAAAATATACTTAGAATTAGAAATAGAAGTAATAGGTGGGAATAGAGCAAGAGAACTTACATGGATTACTAAGTAATTCAGAGCTACTTCAAATCCAATTCTGGTCTTCCTCTACCGACTTATACAATGATGAAATGTTGGTAAAGTAATTCTAGTAGCTTAAGCAAATGCCTCAATTCTCCCTCCTAATCCCATTGCACTCACACACTAATCCTCGTCCAAAATACACAGGCACAGGCATACGGTACAACTACATGAGGACAGTGTACACCTGTACAAGCACAGAGTACAACTCCAAGAGCGCATGGTACAACCTACACAAGGTACGACACTATCTAACACACTGGCACAGTACACATGCACACCCCCCCCCCCCCAATACCCTCACCCATACACACACACTAGCATATGAAGACTACACACACCTGCATACACTATAACACACACACACACAATACACATACCTGCACACACACACACACACCTTACACATACTATGATACTCACACACCCCCACATACATAATACACACACACGGCCACATGGATGTACACATGCTCACAACACACACACACACACTCTATACCCACCATAACCACAGACCCTCCCCCTCCTTCCCCCCCCCAACTTCTCCGCAACACACATCACGCACTCACAAAACACACCCACATAGTGCACACACAGAGTAACTCACATACATGCCATACACACACAAAACACACGCGCACGCGCATCACACACACCATACCCACACATACACCCCCTGCACACACGTGCACACAATGTACACACCTAATTCATGCACAAAACAGACTCAGACACACACACACCACACACTCCATACCACACACATGCACCATTTACAGCTGCCTTTGCAGCCCTTCTCCCACTTCACGGCACTCAGTGCACATGGTACACACAAACAATACACACACACACACACCTCATAAACACACCCATAAACTCTTCTGCCTCACATCCTTCTAATTACACACCAACCCGTAAATTCCACCCAAAATTTGCAGAATATAATAAATTTGGCAAAAGGGTTTATACTTACCAGCAATCCCATCAATTTTGTCAAATTCTTGTTGCAATGAAACCCTCCATTGCGCCGAATTCAATCTCATGCCTTTCACTCTTCATCTCTCCCTTATGAAGAAATGATGGAGAAATGATGTTTTCTCTGAATTATACAAAGTCCTTACTTTGTTTTATTTCTCTGTCGTACCTAGACTCATCATATCACAACTTTGACCACTCACTACGGAGCAGTAGTAGTGATCAGAAAACAATTATTACAAATGGATAAGTAAATAAGTAAGAAAATGAATAAACAATAGATAATGAATAAATAACTAATCACATTAGTGGGAAATATTACGAAAGAGATTTGACACATAAACTGCACAAGATAAAGGTTTGGCCCAAAATTCTTTTGGCATCTGCTTGCTTTGTGACACGCTTCAGGCATATTCAATATTGTTCAGTTCTTCCTCTCGGTCATGCTATTTTGTTGTGGCATTCTATGAACTATTAAAGGTTGGCAAATACCCAGTGATTTACGTTAAATTCATTTGAAGTGAATCCGCCTGCTCTATCGGACCTTAAGGATTTTATCTCGTAGCCACTTTCTTTTTCAACAAGTGCCAAAAAAAATTTAAAATCTCCAAAAACTTCAGATTTTAATTTAATAAACCCAAGTCTTTCAACTAAAATCATCAAGGAAAAGCAAGAATTACTTATTTTTACCATTGAAGAAGGCTTGATTGGTCCGCAAACGTCCTCTTGACGAGCTTTGACTTTTTCTTTTATCGGATGGATTACGTCCACCCCATTCTCCTCCTCCTTAGCCTCGCCCTCTTTGAGTTTTTCCACCAAGAGCTTGTGCTTCTTCCTTGTCCCATAGAGAGAACACTTTGCTTGGAAGAAGTATTCAATCTCTTCATGCTTACTCTTATTCATCCTTTCTTAACAGGCACATAATGACCCACTTAATTTATCAATTGCCATGCAATCTAAATCCTTGGACTCCTCAGTAACCGCAACCAAATGCTCAAATTCTTGGTTTAAAGAAAGGAGAAATTTCTCAATGACACAAACATTTTGGACGCCCTCACCATTTTTCTTCATTTGATTAACTTCTACTAAAACTCTTGTGAAATAGTCAGAAATGAATTTTGACTCCTTCATATGAAGAGCTCCAAACTCACCTCTAATATGTGAAGACATTCTTTACCTTGGCCACTCCCTTGTGAGAGTTTTGTAGTATCTCCCATGATTCCTTGGAGGTCTTGCATTTGCCACCTCTACGAAAATGGATTCATCCAAACCGTGATGGATGACATATATGGCAAGTTGATCTTTCATTCTATTCTTCTCTAACCATTCTTTTTGTTTTGATTAAGGTGGCTTCATCTTGAGACTCCTTGTACCCGTTGCAAACACTCTCCCACGTACCTTGAGATCCAAGTAGAGCTATCATTCAAATTGTCCTAATTTTCTTCTTCTTTTTTTTGTGAGTCGTAGGTATGGTGGAAATAGTAAACTTCTCTAGAAAAGAACAAAGCTCAAAAAGCTTTTTGAACCAATTTGTTAGAAAATAGTCACTCACAAGCACATTTACTAGAGAGAAGGAGAGGACTTTGTATTACTTGAATTCACTTGCTTCCAAAATGGTTTGGTACATGGGTTTATATAGTACCCGAGTAACAATTCTAGAGACACTATATTAATGACGTTGTTGTCTAGATACACCACACATGAACCAAAATAAAAAGACCCAAAGAATATATATGGTACATTCAAGCATGCACCACCATCATAAATATAAATAGAATGTCAAGTTTCTATTTCTGAAGGCTATGGCTGGCAACCTTATTTCCACTTGGAGTGGTTGATTTCCAGCAAACAAAACCAACCTTAATACCAACCAGGAATAAGAACTCTCTCTCTCTCTCTCTCTCTCTCTCTCTCTCTCTCTCTCTGTGTGTGCGCGCACCAGACACACACGTTAAACTTGGTACATGCGGAACTTGTAGTCCATGGACGCACATGTAGCGTGTCCCCTCTTAAGAATCAATTACAACTGTCAACTAGCATACCTTGTCTTCACTACCAAAAATATCCAGAGGATAGGATTATTACCATCTACAAATTTACCTTTTGTTGTCACCTTCAAATGTCACAGACAGATCTTTCACTCACCAATCATGTCCCTTTCAAGATTGGATCTCAATAGGCACATTGCCACCCTACCCCAACTCCCGTGTCAACTATTTATATGTACTGATGACACTTTCCATGATAACTTGCAGTTGCATGAGAATAGTAAAGTATCTTCAATAAGCATGACAAGAGAAACGACAAAAAGTCACCTTGATAGCCAGACTGTAAAGAAGAAACACCCGTCTGTACATAGCAACAATTTGAAGTCCAAAACAGCCCCAAAAGTTACAAAAATGAAAGAAAAACACAGTTTTTAGTTCATTGATAGGCATGGAGATCACAGCCATAAATTGGTCGGCCTCAGATAATCGAGACTCGTTAATTAGTGCTACCTGCAATCGGTTACGGCATGGTTCCTCGGATTCGTACTACCCACTAGCTGTTTCCAAAGCTCAAAAGGATGTCAACCCGAGCATCAGTATACCAAATTGCCTCGTCACTTGGTTCAATTATGTGGAACACTTGTCAGTGTTGCTCTCAACATAGTGTTGAGACATTCCAAGTCCAAAAATTCTAAACCCAAGTTGAAAGAAGATGCTACTTCTACTCTGAACTACATTCCGTCAGAAGTCAAACAGCTAGTTGTTGTTGTTGTTGTTGTTGCTGTTGTTATTGTGTTGACTCATCTTCATTGAAACATAACTGAAGCTTTGGTGACTTTGCTGTTCTATACAAGGATGATTCTGCTACATTTACTGGAGGCTGGAGTATCATCTCTCTCTGGAGATAGGTGCAGTAAGTGCGGAAAGTGTTGGGAGTGACATTTAAGTGGAAGCTCATCCCAAATAGGAAATCCACTTCAAGGAAGTTCATCTCAGTTGTGCTTATTCCTCCAACTTTAGCATAATAAGCATTATTGTAATACCTGAATTTTTCAAACCATACATCATAATTCAAAATCATTTTTGAAGTAAGGCATACCTCGGAATACACTGCTTGGACATTTGAGCAAATAACCTTTCACTGAGCGGATTATCCCAAGTGAGACTAGTGTTTTTGAATTTTAAGGCTTCGTTGAACATTAGCTCTCAGTTATGAACGTGAAGCCAGTCATGCAATTAAAGATTGAGAATAATCCAGCTATAACCTCGATCCATCACACTTTGTTGACACACTATTTGGGAGCTGTCTAGAAATTTAAAATATTGAAAGGCAGAAAAAAAAAAAAAAAAGGGTACCCATAGCGGGCCTGACTTCATTTTCAAACTGAAGAACATTTCAGAAAATAATTTTTAAAATATTATTGAGCCATTACACCTGAAATGCCTGATTATCAGAGATAAATCTTAGTTCCTGAACAATTCTATGGTTCAAGGAACTTAAAATTTCGTAGTCAAAAGAATCAGGAAAGACTCCACTGATAGAATTCAAGAATCTCGGATACTGCTTCATTTATCGAACAAAATGATAAGAATTGAATTAAATCGACCCAGAAAAAGATATCCCAATTCGGAACTGTCCCTCATATCAAGCAAAACCTCAATTCAGAACAAAAATGGAAGGAGATACTACCATTGAAATGAGCAATGAAAGTCTACAGAGTTGCTTCAAAACTTACATATCATCCAAGAATTTTGCAGCCACCATTACACTAGTAATAAGCAACCGATGAACATTGAATGAATTGATGGGCAACGATGGTTGGCGCTGAGTGAACCGGTCAAGATAAACATACGCGACAACGAAGCACGAAGGACTACAATTTGCATACTTGAAAATTCGCTCTAGGTAGCTTTGAATTGAGATAGTTGGGATAGTAAGGCCATGAAAGACAGAAATTTTCTGCGGATGGAATCGGCGGTTGACATCATTGGATTCGGCCACCTTCTGGAGCAAAGAAGAGAGGAAGGTGATGAGTTTGGACATCGCACTTGGACTCTCTAGCTCTGCCATTGATGGATGAGCGAAGAAAATGTTGGTGAAGTGTGTAGGAAATATGTTATGTAAGGCTGCTTACTTTGCGTATGTAACAACCTGTACCTGTGGTCGTTATTAGGTGGGCATGCTAATTGGCCAAAGTAGCCTTACGAATTTGAATTTTGTCTGGTATGTCCACACGTCTGACTTGTGGTGTTTTTGTTACTTTCTGATGCAAATAATTGGACATTTTGGTGCATTGATTCTTCAAAATTGAACTACCCAAGGAGGGAAGGGGAAGGATCATCAATCTGTGGGCTGCTTTGTCAAAAAAATTCATCATGCCCATTGCGTTATGTCGCTAAGAAATGCAGCAGTAGATTTGAAAACAGCAGAACAGAGAGCCTAAGTTCTAACAGAAAATAGGAACTAAGAAAAGGAAAAACAGAACATTTTTGCATTGCAGTTTCGGAGGAAAGTGATGGGCTTCCTATATTATCATGTGACTGCATGTGTATTAAGCGGGAGATTGCAATCTGTGCTTCCCACTTGAGAGATTTTGCACGTGTTGTGATTCTATGCTCATTTGGGTAGAGCATAATAAGATTTGTCCTGCTCCACCACCACCATTAACCCATCGAAGAAAATTATGGACATACACCAGAATGCTCAGGCCTGGCCGGCCCTACCATCACTCTGTCTAAGATTAGCAGTATGGCTTTTGCACTCACTAGAGCAAGGGAAACGCAACACGGGAAGACATAACGTAAATGGTGCACGTTGAAAATTGTACTAACCTATGAACTATATCAGATGTTTATAGATCAGCACATCATTTTCATTTTCTGGACAGTGTTATGTTATTGACATCCACTTCTTTAATCTTCCTGGTTAAAAAAAAATTTCATTCCGACTTTCAGCAGCAATTACCGTAATATGTTTCGGTAAAAAAAGAGTACGAATCGAACGCCTCTCTCTCATAAAATTATTAATAATAACGTCTTAAGATTTTTGTCTTATGTTTAAAACAATCGATAATAATATGCTTTTTGAGCTTCATTAGTCATTACAAGCAACTTGGTAAGTTCGGTGGAAGTGGCCAATGCAGGGGCAATTGTTTTTATTGAGCTTCATCAATCACGCCTTCAACCCACCAAAGAAAACAGTGTCATTGTCAAGGCCCATTCTTATCATGTTAGATGGGAAAAGAAAACAAGAACCATTTATACAAGGATGTGTTTGTATAGATACGTGAAGTCGCAAGTTGCGCGTATGACATTTTTGTAAGACATCTATTATCGTTGTACTTCTTCTTAGTCCATAACTAGTCTAGTAACTCGAGTTAAACTCGAGTCGATTTATAAAATAGAGTATAATATAAGGTCTTAAAGAATATATTAATATATACCATATATCGTGAGACAAAAAAAAATATTATTAAAAAATATCTTATTTGGTTATAAAGAATAGACAGCGACACAATGGAGCAGCTAGATATCTGTCTTCTTTAACCTTTTACTTTAAGGATAATTACAGCAGTATCCCTGAGGTTATGGTGAAACTACAGTCAAAGACATTAAGTTTCAAAATGTAACATATCGTGATCAAAAATTTTAAAAATATATCTGCCGTGTCCATCCATTCCAGATCCATTAACAAATTGCACTTTTTGGCTGATGTCATTCATGTGTATTTTTTAAATGCCAATACTACCCTTATGTTGTATATATATGATATAAAAAAATCTAAAATCTTAATTTTTTTAGTAAGGGTGAATACCTAATTTTCAAAACTATTGGGTTTCTCTCCCCAATTTTTTTTAGAAACCCTAGATCTAAAATCACCGCCGGCAGCCCCCCTCCCCCGCCCCATGCCCCAAGCAGCCCCTTCCCCCTCTCCCCCACACCCAACGCCGTCGGTAGCCTTTCCCCACCCCACCTCACCACCCGGTAGCCTCTCCCCACCCCACCCCACCACACTGGCAAGCCCGTCCCATCCCCACCACACTGGCAAGCCCGTCCCACACCCACGCCGTCGGTCGATAGTCCCTTCCCAAACCCATGCCGCCGACAGCCCTCTCTCTCTGAAACCTTATTTCACCTCCTCACCATATTATTTCCACCCGCCGTCCCAAACCTTAAAGTGAGAGAAAGAGAGAGAGAAGGGAGAGAGAAAAAATGGGTAAGGCAGCGTAAGGGGGCAATCTTCAAGTCCCACACCCACCGCCGGCAGTGCCTTCCCACACACGTGGCCGGCAGCGCCTTCCCACACACGCCGCCGATAGCGCCTTTCGTCACCCAACCATGTTGCAGCCCCTTCCTCACCCCATCACGGCTTTAACTGCCGATGTTCTCTTCCCCTGCCACATCACAAAACCACCAGCCATCACCTTGCCAAATTTTTGGCCACCATCGTCAGCTAGTCTCCATGGCCGGTGACCATCACAAACAACTATCAAAGGCCACCCACCATCTCAAACCACCACCACCATGCGAAAATTGATGACTCATGCTCTCTCCTTCCACCACATCTCACAATATCCAAATTAGTGCTAGTGGAGAACGAATGAAGAGAAAAGGAAGAGAAAAAGAGCAGAGTGAAGTAATGGCATTTAAAAGAAAATAACATTCTAACTCAAGGACAATAAAGTCATTTTATTAAAATCGTTAGGTTTTTTTAATATTTCGTTTGGTCAACGGACATCAATATAATTTCTCCAAACTAATAAACAAGCCGACCAAAAAAAAAACTAATAAACAAGCCTATAATTTCACCTTAATCTTAGGAACCTTACTGTAATTATCCCTTTACTTTAAGTTGTCAATTAATATTTCAAATGAATATTGACTTAGTGTAATACCCCGAACTCCAATAAATTTTAACCAGTTACATTTAAATTAGTTTAGCGATAATTTTTTGAAGACCACCTTTAGCGACTCTTTTAGCGTGAGACGAAATAGCAACTAATGTAGGGTTAAAGAATCATTTATTTTTTACTTTAATTAGAGTCACTAAAGAAAAAGAACTAATTATTAAAAAAAACTAAAACTTTACCTTGTTAATTTGATTAAAGAGGGAGTAAGTAAAGAATTTAAAGGGAGGAACTTCAGGGTACACCACACAATGATAGAGTGGAAGACAAAACAAAAGAAGGGGAGAGGTCTCAGGCAGGTTATAGAGAAGAAAAGAAAGAAAAGAGAAGGAGAAAGAGGAAAAGAGAACTGCCGGCAAGGAATTCCTGCGATCGTAGCATTTTTTCGGTAAGTTTTCTTTTCAAGTTCAGTTTCTTTTTGAGTAATGGGTATTGTATTAGTGTAGAATAGCTGGTTAGACAGGAAGAACCGACTGCCGTGAGACAGTGGCTGTGTTGAAACTTAGAAGGGAAAAAAAAGATTTGAAGGTGTAATGCAAATAGATATGTATCTACATCTATTATGTGTTTGTGTATATGAGTGAACTTGTGTGAGTAGATAATCTGATGCACGGTTTCAATAAACAAAAGGAGATAATTTGATGCATGGTTTGAATAAAAAAAAAAAGAAAGGAGACCCACTGCCGTGAGGCAGTGGGTGTGGAAGATTTGTGCCATATATGATGTTTGTGTTTATATATATGATGTGTATAAGTGTGAGTGAAAAAGTAAATGGGTTTGTGAGGTGTGTGAAGGGGGAAGCTATGGTTGTCCGTAACTGTTTATGTTCTTGGTTCAAAGGATAGTGGGTAGATGAATTAGGTGAGAAATTATGTGTCTAATGTGTTTATGTGAGTTTGAGTATAGTTTTGTTTATGATTATATTTCCAGTGTGTGTTTTTGAGATGTAGTAGCTTGTGTTGGGTAAAAACAAAATTGCTTGGGTGCTTCGGCAGTAGCGGAGAAGAAAGGTGTGTGTTTATTAGGTGTTATGGTGTGTGTGATTCATGAATAGTACTCGTAAGCGTCAAAGATTAAATCCAAGCTAGCAGCCCTGTTGTGATTTTTAAAAGCCATTTAGAGATTTATTTAGGCAAAGTTTAAATAAGAGACCCCTGTTATTTTGATGAGATCTACTTTGTCAAAACGTTTGGGATTTTTTCGTAGTCCCGAAGAGCGTTAAATAATTTATCAATACTAAGAAGTTTCCGATTTAATTAGGGTACCAAATCAAATTATTTTTATCCAATATTTGTAATAAAATATTATGTTACTAAAATGGTTTAGGGTATAAACTTTCGTAGGGTTTCGAGGTTTTTAGCTATTTTTACCAGAACTGGCCTTCGAACGCTTGTTTCGACTAGCGATTATTTTTGAATGGATTTTTTTTCTAAAATCCTTTTTAATAAAAAAATAATAAATAAATAAATTTAGTATGCTTAATAGAGTGTTTAAAGTATTTTGAAAATTTTTCAGAGCGAGAGCGATCAAGGGGTATTTTGGTAATTTGTCACCGAGAGGGAGTTTTTGATAATTTTACCTATCGGAGGGCTGATTTGGTAAAATTCAACTATAAAAAGAATACTTTAAGGATCTTACTTATAAGGAAGATAAATTTGTGATTTAGACATGGAAGGTATTTTGGGTGATTTTTCGTGAGAGAGGTAATGGAAGTTTGGCATAATCGACGAGCGGGTCGTTTTAGTAGTAGGTATGAGTTGGTGCTAGGTTTATAATATCGTAGAATAAATTAAATTCTAATAATATGGTTGTTCCATTTAGGTCAACACTGAAGAGTGTCCAGTTAAGACTAACATAGCTTGGACCGAGGTAAGGGATTCTATCCTAACCAAACTCATAATTGCTTCATATGTTCTTCTGATTTGTTATTACTATTCTTTTGGATTCTGTTATTTTCATAAAGTCACATTGTTTAACATATAAACTCTTCGTTGAGCCTTAAAATATTTATTGAAATTCTTATCGGTGCTCATTAATTATTGTCCATCGAACATTGGATAACATGTTGTTGTCATTTTGCATATTGACATGAGAATTTGCATTGGTGTGTTCGGCGGGAATTAGTGGGTATTGGAGGATTCGGTGAAGTGGTGTGGGCTAGTGTCTTGATGGACTAGTCGGTGTAAAGTGTTAGTGAGCATCGCCTTTGTGACTTTGCTAAGTGATTACCCTGCACTGCCTGCGGGGCTTTGCAATTACTCATGTTCAATATTATTGTGATTGTCTGCATCGTGTCTGAAAGTCATATCGATATCTGATTGAATTAGTTATAATCATTTTGAAAATTCTGAAAATCATCATCGAATTGTATTTGTGAACTAAACCTTTATCGTTTTGCATCTGTAAATTATTTCAAAATTTCTTCGTTTGAGCGACCTTATTGAGCTCACAAAAGCTCAATCCCGTTTGACTTCCTTTTCGCAAGTGATAACCCATAATAAATCGCATTGGGTATGGATTAGATCTTAGCCGAGCAAGGAAAAAAGAATTTAAGTTTTAGTCTCAATCATTAGAACCCATGCGAGGGTTATTATTGTTATTTAGAATTGTTGACTTAAACTTGATGTTTCAACTATGATAGTACGCTAAGAATATTATTTTACTCAATGGTTTAATTGCCCTAACTGGCTGATGGTTCTAAATTGGTTGAGTTTGAGGGTTCTATTGTCTTACTATATATGATCGAGTAAGTGTTAACGTTCCGAAAATCCCAAGATCTTACACTTAGCATTTATAATAGTAGAATACTCATAATGGTGACATATAGAGCTAAATAACGAATATGATTGTGGTTAAAATTAAAAAGTGATGAGGCTATGATGTATCCCTTTTGAATTGTAGATATTATATATGAGTATAATTCTTTAACTTCAAAAGATTTTGAGGTGTTACAGTTTTTCGAAGGTTATTATAATTATTAAGTAAAAATCTAGATGGAATAATGTTGCATTTCAAATTTAACTGGAATTATGTATACACCTTATTACTTTCAAATAAGTTATTATTTTCTGCAAAAATAAATTTGATAGAATGACCACATAATAATAATAATAATAATAATAATAATAATAATAATAATAATAATAATAATAATAATAATAATATATTATTATTATTATTATTATTATTATTATTATTATTATTATTAGTGTGTGTGTGTGTGTGTGTTCTTTAATTCTTGTAAGATACTAGTAATGATAAAATTAAAGCGATAAAGATTACGTGTCTTTGTTTTGAAGTGTTGGAATTATTTTCTGCATCTTCAATTACTTGATGCCAAGTTATAGTTTTATATCTACTAAGTTTTTTTATATGAAAATATGATATATATGAATTTTTATATCCATATTAGAGAGTACTTTTAAGAATATAATAATTAAAATCAAGTCCTAATAAGTTAGTTCATTAATTAGTTAAAGTTTTAGAATGTTTGGTATTAGTTTTTCAGTTATAAGGCTTACTGCCATGCAAATTAACTTATCAAGAAATAAGGACCTCATCCAAGATAATATTATTTTAATTTGTGAGATATATAAATTTATTTATTCATATTATAGAGTGGTTCTAAGAATACAATAGTCATATCATATTTTTGCATCTTAAAGGTTTCAAATATCCTCAAATATAGTAATTAAGAATTATCCAATTTCATTGCACTTTTTTCTCTAATACATATGTAATTTCTTTTCAAAATCTCATATATGCTTATACAACCACTTTGTTGATCGTCCAGTCTTATAAAAGCAAAATATTACTAGAATTTGATTATTGATTTTATATATTATGTAAATAATTTTTACAATGACTATGTTATGTTTAAATAACCATACATTTATTACATTACAATAAACTTAAATTAACGGTAACATAATTTTTTTCCTTCCAAATATCCATAAGTTATATTTTTTAGATACGTGGTTTTTGTCTTTATGAGAGAGTTAGTTTTTAGAACAAGATAGTCAAAATCAAATCTTAAAAAAATCATATAATTAGAGTTGTAGAATTAGTTTTCACATTATATAAGGCTTCCTCATTTAGACCTTATATAATTCCAATAAAATTAAATTAACTTAAAAATAAGGACCACTTTCAAAATAATATTTGCATAAATTTAGATACATTGACATGTTTGCTATATAACTTTAAGTCCTTTTTAACTATCAAATTTATGAATAAGCATTATCAATATTACAATTTTAATGATTAATAATTGTACTGTCATTTTTTGTTTGTGTAATTCCATCCAAAAAATAACGTCAATTTTTTTTTATTTTATCAAAAGGATTCTAAAAGCTACTATACTATATTAACAAATTTTTACATCAATTACGGTAAAAAAAAAAAAGTTCTACAATTTTTTTAAAAAAAATTATAATTTTTTGTTAAAAAAATCAATTATTACTTTATTTTTATTCTTTCAATTTCAATTGTAGCATCATTTTTTTCTCTTCTAAATCTAGTATGTTATTTTTATTTTTAAAATAGATGAATTTTTATAGAGTACGGTTTAAGGATACAATAGTCAAAATTAAGTCCTAATGAGTTTAGTTCATCAATCAGTTAGAGTTTTAGAAGATTTAGAATTAGTTTTTTTAATTATATAAGGGTTAGTTTTTCAAGAAATAAGAATCATATCCAAGATAATATTCTCAATTCTAACATCATGTTTTTTCTCTTCTAAATCTAGTGTGTTATTTTTGTTTTTAAGATATAAGAATTTTTATATTAATATTAGATAGTGGTTTTAAAGATATAATGGTTAAAATTAAGTCATAATAAGTTAGTTAATCAATCAGTTAGAGTTTTAGAACGTTTTGAGTTAGTTTTTCAATTATTTGAGGCTTAGTAATATATAAGTTAATCTATCAAGATTTAAGAAACCTATCAAGAAATAAGAACTATATCCACGATAATATTTTTGTTCCCAACCTATTCTGGTCGTACACAAGGGCCCAATAAGGGTCCTATTTCACGCGAATACGTCAGCGGATTCAACAGTCAATTCTTCAACGCTTTGAACCTATCAAAGTGTGCACGCCCAAGTCGCGTGCATTCTTTGCTTCACACGCCTCATGCGCGACTTAGTCACAAATTATTTTATATCAACGTCACTCACGGTAGCACGTTCGTCACACCAAAATCACCCGAGAACCTTTTCATCAAAAACTTCGACCGACGGGGCAACCGGAACGACTGGGTCAAGGGGCAAAGGCCTTGGCCACCCCATAGGGTTGGCCTCGGCCTCACCCAAGGCCATGGGGTTGGCCTCGGCCTCACGAAGACACCCTGGCACCCTCGCAACGTCCGTCGTCCTTCAACCTCGCTCCGGGACAGTATCTGTGCCAGGGTGTCTTCGTGACTGGCCTACATGCTCCAGCACTGGGGGCTTCGTCGCCACCCTATAGACTAACCCCCTGGTTGTTCCGAGATGGGAGCAGGTCTTTAGAGGGCATCGTGCCTAGTCCTCCTGGCAGTTGGGCGTCGGGTCTTCCCCACCACTACTAAGGCTGTGGGACTCTGCAAGGGCTTGGATTGGAGGTCAGATCAAGGGGGTTCTCTGGCCACACAGACGCTGTCGGAGCCAGTCTTTCCAGACAGACAGCGACATTGTGCGGGGCAGACCGAGTGAATATGTGATTCGATAGTCCGTGGAGCACCGGTAGCTGTGGACCCCCCCTGATGACGTGTCACTCCCAGAGAGCGCCACGTGTAGCGTGATGACATCATCATCTCAATCTCTATAAATAGAGGTCTTGAGAATTCATCAGACAGTTGGACATTTTCAGAACACTTTCACTTTCTCACTCTAGAATCCTAGAGAAAAAAACATACAGGACCCTAACTCTGGACTTAAGCATCAGACTGTGACTGTCGTCGTATATTCATCCTACACTATCGCCCTCGCAGCACTGCCACCCTCAAGCTCTGTCTGGGAAGCCCTTGGTCTCTGCCTTTGCTCCGCCCTTCCTGTGTCCCACATCATCACACTTGGCATCTGACTCGGACTGCATTCCTTGTGGTACCTCCACATCGACTGCGAACCCACTTTCCTTGGCATCAATTTTTAATCCTTAGTGATACTTATAATAGTTATAATTATATTTCACATTCAAAACAAAATGTAATGACATGTTAAGAAAAGAAGTCATACCTCTGTAATGATGTGTCGTGCAGATAGACTCACGCTTCACTTATTATATATTACTGATGCCAATGAAAGAGGGTTCGTACTTACGTGGAGGTGCCACAAAGGCTGCAGTCCGAGTCAGCTTCCAAATATGCAAAGTGGGAGACAGTGAGGGCAGAGAGCAAGGCTTCCCAGACAGGCCATGAGGAGTGGCAGTGCTACCGAGACAAGGCTATGAGAACAGGGGCGGCAGTCGACAGTCCAAGTCAAGGTCCGAGTTGGGGTCCAATGCTACGGTCCAAAGTTACAGTCTAGAGTCACAACAGAAATGTATTTCTCTCTAGAATCCAAGAGCTCTCAAGTTCTAAAGTGAGAAAGTGATTTTTGTCAAATGAGAAAATTCTCTTCAGAATGAGTCCAAAAGTCCACTATTTATAGTAAATAGTATACTTATGTCATAAAATTCCACTTGTCATCCCCAGGGAGTGACACGTCACTAGGGGTCCAAAAATGCCGGTTCTCCATTAGATTGCCGGTTCCCAGTTCCCAAATTCGCACTACCTACCCCACACAGCGTCGCTCTACCTGTCTGAGAAGACTGACCACACCACGCTAGCATGATCAGAGTAAGCCCGTTGCCCCAGCCACCAGTCCAAGCCTTTAATGAAACCCACAAGATGCGTCAAAAGACGCGTAGAGAACCTGACAGTGGCAAGGGTTGCCCCTGTGACCAACTACCAGGCAGACCAGGCGCGATGTTCCTAGTTCCCAAATTCATGCTACCTGCCCACACAGCGTCGCTCTACCTGTCTGAGAAGACTGACCACACCGCGGTAGCATGATCAGAGTAAGCTCGTTGCCATAGCCACCAATCCAAGCCCTTATTGAATCCCACAAGATGCGTCAAGAGACGCGTAGAGAACCTAATAGTAGCGAGCGTTGCCCCTGTGACCAACTGCCAGGCGGACCAGGCGCAATGCCCTCCAAAGACCTGCTCCCGTCTCGAAGTGACCCGGGGGTCATCATCCTAGGGGCATCGATGATCACCGGTAACGTGAGTGGACATGGTCGCAGCTCAATGCCTAGTGTTATGCAAGTCATCCCAGGTGGTGATAGCTTTATGGTAACGAGCCTATCCCACTGCGAAGGGTCCTCGTGCCGAAGCACTACGGCGGAGCCCCCTGAAATAAAGACGGCGATAGCTTTATGATAACAAGCCTATGCCGCCACGAAGGGTCCTCTTGCGGAAGCACTATGAACGGAGCCCCCCAGAATGAAGACAACGATAGCTTTATGGTAACGATCCTATCCCACTACTAAGGGTCCTCGTACCAGAGCACTACAAACGGAGCCCCCAGAATGAAGACGGCGATAGCTTTATAGTAATAAGCCTATCCCACTGCGAGGGGTCCTCATGCCAGAGCACTACGAACGGAGCCCCCCAAAATAAAGACGGCTATAGCTTTATGGTAACAAGGATATCCCGCTGCAAGGGGTCCTCATGCCGGAGCACTACGAATGGAGCCCCCTAGATTGAAGACGGTGATAGCTTTATGGTAACGAACCTATCCCGCTACGAGGGGTCCTCGTGCCGGAGCACTACGAACGGAGCCCCGCAGAATGAAGACGGCGATAGCTATATGGTAACGAGCCTATCCAGCTACGAAGGGTGCTCATTCAGAAGCACTATGAAGTGAGCCTCCTCGGAATGCTGCGCACTCCGGAGAGTGGGTCGAAGCATGTTCCACATCCATGGCGGGGGCGCATGGTGTGGTGAATAAGTGTGATGGCCGGAGGCCTATAACATGATTGTGGCTCATGGGCGCGGTACCTACAGCACGAGACATTGATTATGGCGCATGGGTGCGGTGCCTACAGCACGAGACATTGATTGTGGTGCATGGGCGTGGTGCCAACGACACGACACATTGATTGTGGCGTATGGGCATAAGACATTGATTGTTTCGCATGGGCTCAGTGCCTACAGTAAGAGACATTGATTGTGGCACATGGGAGCGGCGTCGACCATCTCGAGACCATACCTGGTGCTAGGGCACATGTCATGGAGATGGCGCACGAGCACGGTGAAGTGTGTATGGTGCCCAGGGGCACAACATTATAAAAGATAACCTAGGGGCACGGCTGTATCAGCAGTGTGGCTCACAGGCGCAGCGGAGTGAGTATGGTGTCGTGGGCACTGTAAAGTGACAGAGAGCCCGGAGGCACCGCTGTATCAGCAGTGTGGCGCACGGGTGCGGTGGAGTGACGTTCGGGAGATGGGGGTGGCGGAGTGGCTTCCGGGCGACGGGGGTCGCGGAGTGACTTCTGTGCAACAAGGGCCACGGAGTGACGTCCGGGCAACGAGGGTCGCGGAGTGACGTCCGGGACCTTGAAGAGTAATGAAGATTCTAAGTATGGAAGTCAAAGGCCAACCCTTTGGGGGAAGGCCAAGGCCAACCCTTGGGGGAGGCCAAGGCCAACCGCAGAGGATGGCCAAGGTCGGCCTCAAGGGGAAGGCCAAGGCCGACTTCCTTCGGTAAGAGCCAAGGTGCATCGACGGGCGACAAACGACGTGCGACGGTCAGATCGTGATGAGCAGTCGCGCAAGGATGAGCTTCTTGGTGGCGAAGTCATGTAGAAAAAGTGAGAAGTGCACGTGACTTGAGTGTGCACATTTTGGCCGGTTAGAAGCGTTGAATATTGCATGTTGCTTGTGCGGACGTGTCCTGAAAATTGGGACCCCTTGTGGGCCTTTAGGTGTGACCAAAATAGGTTGGGAACAATTACTAGCCCAGTTACCCGAACCAAGCTAGGGTCGATTTATAAAATACAGTATACCATAAGGTCTTAAAGAGTGTATTAATGTGTACCACATATCGTGAGATAAAAAAGACAATAATTTTATTTAAAAAATTCTTACTTGGCTATAAAAAATAGATAGCGACACGGTTGAACCGTTAGATACTTGGCTTGTTCAAGCTTTTACTTTAAGTTGTCAATTAAAATTTTAAACGAATATTGGCTTAGCACTTAAAGTAGTAGAGTAGTCATGCTTGTACCATATAGAGCTAAATAATAAATATGATTATGGTTGAAATTAAAAAGTGGTCAGGCTATAACGAATCTCTTTTGAATTGTGGATGTTATATACAAGTATAATTTTTTAGCTTCAAAAGTTTTTTAAGTGTTACATACTTTTCGAAGGTTATTATAATGATTAAGTAGAAATCTATATAGAATAAAGTTTGCATTTCAAATTTAACAGGCCTTATGTATACGTATTATTACTTTCAAATAAGTTATTATTGTCTGCGAAAAAAATTTGACTGAACAATCACAAAATATCTAATATTTACATGTGTGTGTGTGTGTGTGAGTGTGTGCGTGTGTGTGTTTCTTCATTTCTTGTAAGATGCTATTAATGATAAATTAAATTGATGAATATGACTTTTCCTAGGTTTGAAGTGTTGCAATTATTTTCTCCATCTTCAATGACTTGTCGCTAAACTATAGTTTTTATATCTATTAAGTGCACTGATAATTTTTTTCCATGAAAATTTAATTAAGGATAAATAAAAAAATTCATTTCGTTGTCCGTAAGGCCCTATGCAAAAGCGAAGTGGTTAATCGTTCTTTTATATAATTAAATAGATATATTATTACATTCTCAAGATTTTAAATGTTCTCAAATATAGTAATTAAGAATTATTTGATTTAACGGTACCTTTTTTTCTAATACATACGTGATTTATTTTCAAAATCTCATATATACGATGTAAGCACTTTGATTATTTTACAGTGTTACCAAAGCAAAAAACCATCCTATAATTGTACTATTGATCTTATATATTATATTAAAAAAATTTTGGCAATATTTATTATGTTATAATGAACTTAAATTAACTGCAATATGATTTTTTTCCCTTCTAAATCTCATATCTGATTTTTATTTTCTAGATACATGATTTTTTAGTACCATATGAGAGAGTTAATTTTAAAGATACAATACTCAAAATAAAATTCCAATAAATTAGTATAATTTTTTTTAAATTAGTTCTCAAATTATATAAAGCTTCCTAATATAACCCTCACATAGTTTCTGCAAAACTAAATAAACTTAGAAAATATGGATTACATCCAAAATAATATTTCCATACCTTCAGATACACTAACATGTTTAATATATAGCCTTAAATTATTTTCAACTATCAGATTTATGAATAAGCTTTATTATTAATATAATTTGAATCAATAATAATTAGACAGTCATTTGTTGGTCGCATGATAATACCCAAAAAAAGATGCTCAGGTTTGTATTTTACTGAAAGAATTCTAAAAGTTATATATTATATTTCATAAATTTTTGCATCGATACGTTAAGCATATATTAAAGTAAAATAAATATGAATCAATTGTTACATTACTTTTATTGCTTCAATCTCAACTATGACATCATTTTTATCATCTTTTAGATCTAATATGTTATTTATATTTTTTTATATATGAATTTTTATATTCAAATTGGAAAGAGCTTTTAAAAATACAATAGTTAAATTAAGTCCTAATCAGTTAGTTCATTAACTAGTTAGAGTGTTAGAATGTTTAGAATTAGTTTTAAATTATAAGGCTTACTAAGAACCACATCCAAGAAAATATTACTTTTATTTTATATATATACGAATTTATATATTCATATTATAGAGTGGTTCTAAGGATACGATAGTCATATCATATTTTTGCATCTTAAAGGTTTTAAACCTTCTCAAATATAGTACATAAGGATTATTTAATTTGATTTCAGCATTTT
The DNA here is from genome assembly GCA_033070095.1 of Escallonia herrerae. Classification (NCBI taxonomy): domain Eukaryota; kingdom Viridiplantae; phylum Streptophyta; class Magnoliopsida; order Escalloniales; family Escalloniaceae; genus Escallonia; species Escallonia herrerae. The sequence continues at coordinate 106,163 of JAVXUP010001155.1, read as the reverse complement.
TTTCCTAATACGTATGTGATCTTTTTGAAAAACATCACATATATGCTTATATAGTCACTTTGTTGATCGTCCGGTCTTATCAAAGCAAATAATTTTATATTTTATATATTATATAACATATTTTTTTTCTTCTAAAGATGCATAAGTTATATTTTTTCGATACATGACAAAGTCGGAAGTGATGGTACACGGTCATTGGCGAAGGGTCACTCGGTGGTAGCACGCGACTTTGGGCGACGGGCATCACAGAGGCGGTACGCGGCCTTAAGTGACAGACGTCCGACATCGCGAGGTTGGTGTGCGAGCATTGGTAAGCATCACAAAGATGCAAAACCACGTGAAGACAAGTGCACGCGGGATGAGAGACCAAAGGCCAACATTCGGGGGAAGGCCGAGGCTGACCCTAGAGGGTGGCCCAGGCCAAGGCCATTTTCCACAAAGGGAGGTCCAAGGCCACTCCCCCCTTTTGGTAAGCTTTGGGCAAGCCGAGTTGGTGTTTTGGTGGACAACACAGAGTTTGGTGGTTAAGGTATGACGAGCGTGTTGTCGTGAGTCGTACCCACGTAACGAACAAGGTGCCAAAGTAACACACGAGGCATACAAAGCGAACAATGCACGAAAATGACTTTGCGCGATAAGTGAATAACCGGGGGGGAGGCCAAGGCCAACCCCCATAGGGTGCCGAGACCGACCCCATAGGTAAGGGGGAGCCGAGACCGACCCCATAGGCAAGGGGGAGGCCGAGGCCGGCCCTATGGGGTAGGCCAAGGCCTTTGCCCCTTGACCCCGTTGCTTCGATTGCACAGTCCGCGGATGTTTTTGGTGAAAAGGTGTTCGGGTGGGAGCGGCATGATGATCATCTACCGCGAGTCCGCAAAAGCGAAATAATTGGAGCCTAAGTCACGCATGAGGAGTGCGAAGCGAAAAATGTACTTGACTTGGGCGCGCACACTTTGACCGGTTCGATGCGTTGAAAAATTGACCGTTGAATATGTCGACGTGTTCAAGCGAAGTGGGACCCCAAGTGGGCCATTGGGTCCGACCAAGATAGGTTGGGAACCAGATATATGAATTTTATATTCATAATAGAGAGTAGTTTTAAGGATACAATACTCAAAATTAAATCCTAATAAGTTAGTTCATTAATCAGTGAGAGTTTTTAAAACGTTTAGAGTTAGTTTTTCAATTATATAAGGCTTAGTAGTTTAAAAATGAACTTATCAAGAATTAAGAATCTCATCCAATATAATATTATAAACCTTTAGTGACACTTAGAAAAGTTATGATTCTATTTCACATTGAAAGCATAATGTGAGGACTTGTTAAGTAAAGAAGTCACATTTATGTGATGAAGTGTCGCACAAAGAAGCTCTCATTTCGCTTATTATATATTATATAAATAGATATAGACTAGTTCAGCAACTCAGGCAAGGTCCGGGTAAGTTCTATTTAAACGCTAGGAGTAAGATTGAGTTTTAATATATTTTGATAGGGTGAAGGTTGGGTATTTAAGCATCATGTCGATTGTTTTAAAAATTACGATTTATTCGTATTCGCTTGAAGTGAACCATTAAGTTCAAAACATATTATATTCATACATTTCACATATAAGTACTATCATAATCAAGAGAAATTCAATGAAAGCATAATTCCAAAATTGTTTCATAATAGTAAAGCATGCTATAGTGTATGAATCATAAGTTCGAAATAAAGTATTCAAGAAGTGAAGCATATAATGAGTAATCAATTATTTCATATAAATTAGTATGTTACTTTGTTCTTTAGTATTTTAGGTACTAATTTTGTTTTTGTACGAAAAATTTAAAACAAAATTATATCTACGCTATTTATTTTGCTTACGATATCAATATAAGTGTGACACTTTTTTTTAGTTTTCCAAGTTATGTGGCGCATCATTGATCAACAATTTTATTTTATAAGTACCTCTAATAGAAATTTAAATTAGACATCTATTACAGCTCTACAATGAAATTTAAAGTTTATAAAAGAAAGTTAAGAAAAAGGCACAAACAATTTTTTGAGTAAATTATTGTCTAGATTGAATAAACGAACTCAAAAACATACAATGAAAACCTTAGAGTAAAAATGAAAGTAAGTGGAGCTATTTTATTTCCTTTCAGAGAAAGAACCTTTTAAAATGTAAAAATAACCCTGAAAAGAGAAATTATAGTGTTACATTGGCAATATCTGTATTGTAATTGCTTTATAGTCATGTTTGGCGCTTTTTCGACCATCCATTTAATTTTGAATATTTTCTAAGATAATTAATTTAAAAGTACGTGTGCATTGTACAGTTAATTATTGTCTGAATGATCATAAAAATATCATATCATTTTACAAAACCTTTTTTTTGTTTGAGACTAAACAATTATATAGCAGTAAATATTTGTACAGTTGTCTAAATTGTGATAGATCATAATGTAATTGTATAAGGTTACAAAATTCTTATACTTCTTCTTTGACTTGTAAATTTTTCATTAAGTTCTAAGCTTATAGTACATTAAGGTGATTATAGAAGTTTATAAAGTTAGAATATCACATATTTAACATTATTTTTTTTAGATTACCCTATATATACACATGAATTAAAACATAATGAATTAAAAATCAATTGCAGTCATTTGTATTGGAAAAGAGAAATCCTAAAAAAGGTGCACAAACTATAAAATTAGTAATTTACTGTGTAGACATAAATAGGCAACTAAAAAGAGATATTGGAACTGAAATGGAAGCACGTATTAATTTTAATTCATTTCAGATAATGAATTATTTTTACTTACCATCCAAATAAATCTCTACAATCCTTTATACAAAACAGTTAATGATCGATAAATATGTTTAGTCTCATTTTTGTTGACACCATAACTAACAATTTTTAAAAATACCTTTTTAAAGTCACTAAATAAGTGCCACTAAGAGTAGACAACGACCATTGAGTTTCACTGTATGGAAGGTTGTAGGCATCTTCCTATGACTCGTGTAGTGGCCAAATTTTTTTTAGATAATCATAATTTTGAAAGATAGAATTAACCCAATAAAAGAAATAGCGTAGCATTACGGTAACAATCTCCGTGTTTAATTGTTTTACTTTAACATCATGTTCAACAAATTTTGGAGGTGTCGTTTTGATCTGTTTTTGAAAATTTTCTAAAGTAATCAATTTGAAAATATGTTATATTTGACTCTTTGTTTTTGGCATTCTAAAGAGTATATGATTTCTACTTTAGACTTTTTGTTACTATTTTAAAATCAATTTGTGAAGTAAGTGCTATTTCCGCATTTCAAAGATTTCTAAAAATTAAGTCATATTCGCTTCGTATATATTGCTTATATGAAAAGATGTTAAGGTATTAATCTTTATTTTCAATAAATAATCATCATACTTTATATTTGTGAGATTCTATTTTGTTATTTTAAAGTACAATTAAGGTATTAAGAGTCAAAATTAAAACCTAACATGTAAGTGTATTCATTAGGTAGTGTTTTAAAAACTTTAGAGTTAGTTTCCTAGTTTTAAAAGGCTTACGAAGATTGGGCGAATAATATCCACAATTTTTTTAACAATAAATTATAATACATAGTTAATAAGTTGGGGTGAAAAAAGAAAATGACCAAAAAAATAGTGCGGCATGTCGCATAAGTAAGAGTGGTAAAAAAGAAAAAAAACTAAAAAAGCTAATGTATTTGAAAGCTCAATGCTATATAATTAAAATTATAGAACTGTTTTTCTAGTTTAAAAGATTCATAACAATTGGAGAAATAATGGTCACAAATATTTTAATAATAAATTTTAGTAAAGAGTTAATAAGTTGTGTAAAAAAGGACATTAAAACAAATAATGACGTGACGTATAAGTAAGAGGGGTGAATAAGAAAAAGAACACTTAGAAAAGTTTTTTTTCACGTGTTGCTTCTGTATAAAGAAAAATAATCTTTTAATTTGTGACCTAAACTTTTTTTTTTCCATAAGTGAGTTATGTTTGAGTGTTTATATTATTTAAAGTGTTTTTGAGGTGTTACTAGTCAAAATCAAGTTCCAATATGTTGATACATTGACTATGTAGAGTTTTAGAACGTGTAAAACCAATTTTTACTCTTATAAGATCAATTAGATTTATGGTAATTATACCTTTGAATTTTTCAATAATAAGTTACAATAAAATGCCATGACGTATGTGTGACTATAATACGTAGAGGTAGAAAAGGAGTGGAACACCAAAGGAAACATGATGACGTGTAATTTATGTTTTCTTTATGTTTGAGTTTTTATTTTGTTATAAAAAGTGCTTTTGAGGTGTTAATTGTCAAAACCAAGTAATAATATATTGATACTTGATTAAGTAGAGTTTAAGAAGGTGTAAAAGATATTTTTTACTCTTATAAAGACTACTAAATTTATGGTAATTATACCTCTGAATTTTTCAATAATATAATAGAAAGTCAAGATGCATGTGTAACTATAATAAGTAGGGGTAAAGGAGGAACTGAACACCAACAAACATGATGACATGTAATATATGTTTTCTTTGTGTGTGAGTGTTTATTTTGTTATTTAAAGTATTTTTGAGGAGTTCATAGTCAAAATTAAGTCCTAATATGTTGATACATTGATTAGGTAGAGTTTTAGAATGTGTAGAATTGATCTTTTAAAATGTACGGAATTGATCTTTAACTCTTACAAGGTAAACTAAATTTATAATAATAATATTTTTGAATTTTTCAATAATAAGTTATAATAAAAAGTCACGATGCATGTAAGACTTTAATAAGTAGAGGTAAAAGAAGAATGAAATATCAAAATAAAGATGATGACGTGTCACATAATTAAAAGAGGGTAAAAAGGAAAAAGAACATTAAAAAAAGCTTATGCCTCACCTCCACAACGCACAATATTTCGTCTATTATATATAGATTGATTCCGAAGAAGCAACGGCTGCACATATTTATAGGCGGCACCAAGTTCGCAAAAAGAGAGGGGGGGGGGGGTACAACAAGTATGCCTTCAGGTATGTTTTGGTGTAAATACTCATCAAAGCCAATTAAAAAGTTCGTAATTATGTTTTGTTCTAAAATAATGAGCCAACTCGATTATGAAAGATATTGCTTGTAGGTTACTGGTCAACTCGTGTTTGAAACTCATTTCAGTTTTCAGTTATTGTTTTCAGAAAAAAGCGAAAACGAAAACCTCGTTGAGTTTTCTTCTTTTTTTTTTACAAATTTGAGAGGTTGTTTGATACAATTTTGTGTAATTGATTTTTACTTTTGTGTTTTTTTTCTATTTTTTCTCTCTTCTCTTTCCTTTCATTTTCAAATACTTGAGAGCTTCTTCTGAGCTCTTATGTTCAACAACCAGAAGCGCCCCCACCACGACCAACACATTTCCTCTGCCATCGTCCAACTACTACTGTGGTAGTAACAAAGTAGCTTGCAAATTAGAGCTTCATTGGTTTGCTTAAGGCTTGATTGGGTCAATGGTTTGATGGATTTGAAATTTACTTGCACAAATCAAAGATTCTAGGGCTAATCGATTGATAAAATCTTTGATGATGTTTGTTGTAGGACAATGGTGGTCAGTATCATGGTGGTTTGGATTTAGAGGAGTGATGGTGTCATGATGGTGATTGATGTTAGAGGGTTTGATGTTTGGCAGTATTGGTCACTACTGCTACCGGTGGTTGTGGTTATCAGTGGCTATCATGGTTGGCGGTGTTCGTTGGTATTGGTCACTAGTGTTGGTGGCGACGTCAGTGGCTATGGTGGATGGCGGGGTTAGCAAGTTTGGTGTTCATATGTCGATTAGTGGTGGTGGCAGATCAGCGATCAATGGCTTTGATAGTTAACGGTGTTTATAGTTTGGTGTTTAGAGGTGTTCGTCATTGGTGGCGGGGTGGTAGAGGTGATGGTGGAGGTCAATGGGTATGGTGGTAGGCAACGTTGGTGGTTTGGTGTTTTTAGGTGAAAGATGTTGATCATGAAGATTGAAGGACGTATAGACATAAAATGCTTTCAGCAAAAGTTGAAAAGTGGATCTCAAAAAAAAAAAAAAAACCCAAAACTGAAAACTCGAAATGGAGTTTTAAAAAATAGTCTCATTCTGAAAACTGGTTTATAAAACTAAAGGGAAAAATCAGTTAAAAAAAATGTTTCAAACGTTACCTCAGCTGATAAGTTATAACAGGAAGCTGGCAAGATGTGAAAACATGCTGGCCAAGTGAGCCACTCCGAGACAGTCTTTTAACTTATTAACCATAAAATATATACCATCTTCTGCTTATCAATACTTTCATTCATCGTCAAAAAGTAAAGTGTAATTAACACCCCGTTACTTTTCTCAGTGCAACAAGTTCTACCAATTACGAAGGGTAACTGCAGAAAACAGTAAACAGCAAACTCAGATTAAATATGTCGTGCAACAGAGTATCTCGAGCTGTGCCTAGGTTGGAATCACATGCCTTTTCGTTTCACGCATCTCTCCAAACCCGTGTGTTGTCCATGTGACTCCCCCTCTCCTCTCCAAATGTAGCCATGCATGTTTTACGAGTTGCTCGAGGTATAGACTAACAAACAGCGCGATTTCTCTAATCACGTACCACCAAAGATGGTTTGGCAACAACTTTACAGCCTAATCAGAACAAAGAGAAGGTCAAGTAAATTGAAGTTGCATCCTGGTTCTAACCTCAGAACATGACACTTTTCTTCTCTGGCTGTCGAATGTGACACTTCATTTACAATATTTATCTACTTACTAGTCCGCGGCAGGTCATTTGCAAGGAATGATGGACGAACCAAGGTCCCCGGGGGGTGAACAATGATACCATGCCATGTGAGCATCCTTCAAAATGGGGACTTCTCTCATGCTACCTCGTGCAACACCAACTTATCAGTTGATGCCGTCCATATTTTTCTATGAAGCGATAGCCATACCATCGAGGAATTTCACTTTCCAACTAGCATATCACATATCTGTAAAACATAAAACGTGAGCAGTCCATTACAATAGCGCATACTTTGTCCCCCAACTTCTTCTTGCGATGTAAATTAGACAACTTTTTCGCCAACACACACTAGTCATACTTGCTTCGACATTTATAAATGCACAACACAATTTGAGTGTGATCGTCTATTCTATTATTGACTCTCTTTACCCCTAAAAGAGACCTTGTCATAAGCCAGCAAAAGTATCTCCTCATTTTGCCGATGGGGAACCTGGAAATACAGTGTAACTCTGTGCAGATTCTCATCATCCCATGTGTTTGAGCTCAGTTGGGGAACTAGACAAACAGTATGTTTCTCAACTTGCGAGGCTTTTGAGCAAACAATTAGGGGTCAAACGTATGGAAATCGAATCAAGTAGGGGTGCGTACGCATTTGCTTTCGCAAATAATGACAAAACTCAAGATGCAGACCTGACATCATGTTATGTGCATGCAGCAAATAATAGTTAAATCAAAAATTTTCTTTGTTCCTCGTGCCAATTTTATCCCTTCCAGCTTATGTTCAAATATCTATGAAGTGACAATTACTTGATCTCTTTTTTCGATCTCAAGTTATAGAACTTGAATATTTTGTTTGCACCTAAGAGAACCATAACTTTCGGAAATTATGCAGTCATTTAAGGTTTCCCTCCATGAATTATATTAAATTGTAACATAGCTAGACAGATATACTCTTTAGCTCTATCGCATCCTTCCTCTCAGGCATTCCATCTATGCCATGTCTCTGTTATGTCATACGTTGCACATTTCGGGTCATATACTCCAAAGCTTTCGTTAAAACACCATACTTTCAAATGCTACCTACCAAAAAACAAAGTAATCGTGCACTCCTAGACAGGATCGACGATTGAGTCAACTCCATAGAGAGGAGACTTGAAATTCACTGATCTCTACTGAATCATTTTACATTTTCCGGTAAGCTAACCAAGCAGACTTCTACATTGGTCAGTAGACTACAAAGATGTCCTAAACATTCATAAAGTCTCTAGAATTAGATACTGCAGATGTCACTTACATGACCAAATCAAAAATTTCTTCAGTGATGCTCCTGCAGCAAAAGGGCACATAGAAAATTTGATACCAAACAAAAGTCCAACTTTACTAGGCTCTTCCATCATTAGCATGTGCAACAACTATACCACATTTTTACAAGCTTCCCTGCAGTTGATTCAGAATCATCTCAGCTCCATCATCATCGTCATCAGTGCTTCCTTTTTCCATTGGCAGTTCATTAACAGTAATCATCCCATTAGATATGGGTATATATGACATGTACACTTTGTCTTCAAAACAACCCTTTTGCGTCAAAACACCCAGCAAAACCTCCTTGCTCGCCATGTCATCTTCTTGCTGGCAGAACTTGAGAATGGAAGACACATTCACAGGCTTTGGCTTCCAAAAATTTGATCCCTCGGCCAAAGCAGCTTCATTTAAGCAAGACACTGCCTCAGAAATCCTCCTCTCTCTAATATGGCCGGCCTTCTGCAAGAATCTCCCACGTAGTTGAATTCGGCTTCCCTCCCACTTTACTCATTTCGTCAAAAAAGACCTTAGCTTTCTCCAAAAACCCTTTTCTGACATACCAACCAATTAGAAGATTTCCTATTCTAGGATCATAAGCAGACTTAACTGACAACCATTCCTCATAAATATCTTCTGCACCTTGGATATCGTCCAGCCTGATGAAAGCAGAAATCACAGCATGGTAACCTAAGTTCGGAATGTATGGGAAAACTGATTTGTAAGTTTTCCACACCCGATCAACTTCCTCCTTGTTACCAGCATTACCATAGAGGCTAATGAGTTAATGATAAGGAATTCGATCCCGACAGGTGATTCTAGCCTCAACCTTCTTTAAACAGTCTTCAGCTTTTTCCATCTCCCCCAGCTTAATATACATTGTGGCCATTGTGCTAAATGTCGTCCAATTGGGGTTGATAGTCCTATCCAGCTTCATCTGTTCGAATATTTGTTCCATTTTATCTGCAGATCCTTGAGATCCACGAGATGATAACCAGATATTGTAGGAATATATGTCCAAAGCTATTTGTTTCTCCATCATCTCCGAAACCATCAGCTCAACTTTATCATAATCTTTTAGGTTCATGTAGAGAGTCATCATCACATTGAATGGAAGTGCATGGCTGGCGTAACCTCTCTCTCTCTCATTACTGATATCAAGGATTCAGCCATTTCTCTAGATTTAGCACGCACATATGCATTCAACAGAGCTCCATATACTCGTTTATCCTTTAAGGCATCAGGTAACTTCTGAAAGTAATCTTCGGCACTTGAAACACCGTGCACCTTGGCGACTAGATCTAATTGAATTGCAGTATCGCTTGTAGAAATTCTAAACCTCTCTCCTCTGTTGTTCATCCACTCATACACCTGAAGAATGCATATAAGATATTAAAGACGGTAAATAGCACCCAAGTTTTGAACGAAATTTCTTTACAGTGCACTCCAATTATCAATTAGGGTGATTTTTTAGGTTCTCATAAAGTGTAAAGCTTAACGTCACTGTTAGACCTAATAATATCAACATTATAGATATAGAACAACAAGAGTATTCCAGCCACACTTCAAGAAGTAAATAAGGCATTGTCATGAACCATTGGTCCCAACCATCTAGAACCGTTGGATCAGGGGGAGCCTGATGTGATGGAGGAGGGGCTAAGGGAGGCAGGGATTTAGTTTATAACATATCCAAGTCCTTGATGGTCGGGGACCATTGTTCCTGGACCACACAAATGTATTTGTACACTTGAATATAAACATTTCAGTGCTAAACAGACATTTTATTCTACGCAGTCGATGTATCAAAACTACTTTTCAAAGATAGTCCAAACCAACACCTGCACGTCAAAGAACTTAACAACCAAGGAAGGCTGTTTATCATCTCCTATGGAGAAAACAAAGTATATCATTTGTTGATACATCCCTGCAACTTCCTGGAACAAAATTTTGTAAAGATAGAGTCAGCCCAACCTCCAGCTGGAGCTGCAACGACCACCTGTCTTTTGTTTCTCTTCATTTAACATCTCCTGCTCTCTCCACCCCCTCTTCTCGCTTATCTCCTGTCTTTTACCACCCATTCCCTCATCAACTTCACCATCTCCATCTTACCTCTGGGTTAGAACCACCACTAATTAGCTGTTATGTGTCAAGTTCAATGAGAACTACTAAGTTGTAGCAAGACAACCACTTCAACATATTCACCAACAGAGTAACCGATCTCAAAACATTTTTTTCAATCATTCTCAGTTCCAACCACAAGGGTAGCATCTCATCTGAAGTCAAACCCTTGTACTTAAATCTCCCTCTCAAACTCTGTTCTCTTTCTTCGTTCCCTTCTCAGTCACTCATTTCACCATCACAATGTCTTTCAAACTCGTTAGCCTTTTTCTATCCTTATAGATATAGATTCATCACAAGGTTAGTCTTTAACCCAATTCTCTTGGAGCAATACACACACAAATACACATCCGGCATGCAAAATTAAGGAAAAATGGGCTCGCTTAGAATGAAAAGAGTAGGTGAGTAGGTAACCCTTTCTGCTATTGTATCTATTGCATTTCCTCACGATATCCCATTCTATTTTGTGATATCAATGCATCAACGTCAATATCTTGGTGGAAGTACGGGATAACCCTTTCGAAGATGCTAAAGCAACTCACAAGTAAAAGCACATTACTTAAGCACAGACGTGTCTTGCCCATGTGGAATGCTTAGACGACACTGACGTGTCTTTAACCACCTCCTGCCCACAAATCCAGCAACTAACTCCGATCCTTTCCACCCCCAACCAGCTATCTCCAATCTTCCACGCCGCCGTCATACCACCTCACCATCCCGATATCCCCATTGTGCCAAGAAACATATTACCTAGCCCACCACTCAGCACTAACATCCATCTGACCATCTCCACTAGAAACCCACCTCCAAAGCATATCTTCACCAGCGCATTACTAAATAAGGATCTAAATATTCCTGATCTACTGCCACTTCACTGTTGGCATTTCTACTTGCCACCAATTTTCTAAAAATCTTACCTCCACCTATTTCTATTAGACAGAAAATTGGAGGAAAAGGCAGTAGAAATGGACAAAATTTATGGTTGTGGTCAACCTGGAGTTTGCGAAGGTGCTTTTTTCTACAGCCACTAGCAGCCTATGTTAATTTTGGAACCAATATTTTGCCAATTAATATCAGACTATCTGAACAAAATATTTAGAATTTCTATTTCTTCACACTTTGTGCTTGGCGGCCTGGGGACTTCTTGAGATCTTGGTTAGTATGCCTTTTTTTACGTAGGAATTTGCTGTAGACTTTATGAATTCAGAAAAACCCAGTTTCTAGTAAACACTGCAAGACCAGAGCTTTTGATGGCGTTTTCATCAGCTTCTCTGCAAGATCTTTGTTGGTAAGTAGTGTTCTGTTTCTGAGGTGGATCGACGGTTGCCCTACGGCAGTAAATTGGTAGTCACTGGTCTATGCCTTCTTTGGTGCACAGTGGATGCAAGAGATCCTATGGGCCTATGCATTAGAAGATAAGTGACAAGTCAGACCACATTGAGAGTACACATCGGTCCGTAAGCTAAAATTGGTGCATTCATCTCACCCTCTTCTATATTGGTCTTTTTGTTACAATGCACAATATTGCACATTTATCCTGACAGGAGATAGCCAGAAAACATCCTGGAGCTGATTACCAGTGGCAAGCTCTTCATGAGTAACTATAAGGTTTCTTATTTTATCATAATGAGCTGGAGGAGGCCGAAAAAGGAAGACTCAGGTCGCAACAATGGAGCCCCCTGAGTCACCAATGGAGCCACCACCCCCCCCCCCCCCCCCCCCGCGCCCCCTGCCCCTCTCTCTCTGTGTCTCCATCTCTAATATCACCTTTGTTATACTCGTAGGTCGAAGCTCTCTTCGTTATGTGAAAGCAACTTAAATACACCCCACTGCCTCTCTTAAGCCTGCATCTGATCGAGCCTAGCACGTCAGAACGGTTCCATACTACTCATATGCACGTCAGCACGTAACTATCAGGCATAATACTGCAAAGTGTATGCAAATTTTGAGGCTGATAGGTTAATTTAAAGTCTTTTTCATGTAGGTAGTGGAACTGTTCTGATAGTTAACTTTCCACAAAAGACACCAGAAGCTTCAAGCAATCAAACATGCATGTAGAAATGTAAAGATTCCATACTACATGATAGCCTGACAAGCTTTAACAATTAAAATGGGGGCCCCAATGGACAAGGCTCCTGCCATGGACCACCAACAACATAATTTAAACTCGTGACCACCATGAAAATCCTAGACACGATGATTACTAAAATTTAACATCCAACCACTACCCCAAAAAAAAAGGAAAAGAAAAAAGAAAAAACAAGAGATTCCTCTATAAGAGGGTATGTGACAAATGCCTGAAGGACAAAGGCTAGGTGGGCGCTCAAAGTAGACATGTAAATGCAACTAGGGAATCTTATTTCTAATAGTTTTGTAAGTTTTACGCACTTAGGCCACCCTTATTATAAGAAACAAAAGTCCTTAGGCCACCGAAAGAGGGATACCCCAACAATACCCATATTTACACACAGACAAACACGTATAAGCAGGGGCGGAGCATGGATACTAGTTTGAGGGGTGCCTGGCATGGGTGGGTGGGGGAGGTTGGCAAGTTTATATGGTAGAACTCATCAAACTATCTTGTCAATATGTTAGATGTCATGATACAGTTGACAATTTATGTTATTTGCTTTGGCCATTGGGATCACGTAGCATTAGATTTTGGCTTCTTTTTATTGATATTTTGTGTCTGTCATCCCGTTTTCTTTTCGCAATTTAATTCCCCTAAAATTAGGTAATCATATTGCATCAACAAATACGAGGACTCTTCAAAAGTACCAGTCAACTAAAGGTTAAGGTGAACTATTGTTAACTATTGAGAATGGACTTATTACCACATTTTGTGAGAACCATACTACAGGTTACATGACACCGTAGACCAGTTGTAACTGAAATAAACTACCCTCAGTGCTAACCATCTAGAATATTCTGTTATATAACTTGATAACGACCGTCTTACAGTATTTACGATATTGAGCTTCAGTACCATGGAAGGCAGCGGCGAAAGCTCCATGATAATGTGCATTACAAGGCCGACACAAAATGCCACGTTCCCAGAATACATACTTCTCGCTTACAAGCTAAGCCACTACGAAATATTGCCATATGAAAACCGTAGTTGTGCTTGAGATTGAACCCACTATTATCAAACTTTATTGCTAAGAAGTGCAGGTCAAAAGTGGGAATTCGAAGGGAGGAAAAAATGGCTTAAGGTCAGCTACTAACTGCAAATATGGTTACCTCTGTTCTGAGGAATAACGGGAAGACAATAAAGAGAACAAATCACAAGATACATAATTATCTCTAGAGACACTGGTCGCTGCATTATCACACTGGAGATAGATTCTCGTTGTAATAAAGAAACAACTGATTGTCTGATAAGCTATGAAGCACGGGTGCTTCAAAAGGGTAGGAGTATCGGGGTCGGGTGCGAATCAGACACGGGTGCGCCTCGGGTGCGCCTCGGGTGCGTGTCGGGTGCGCACCCGTTAATTTCTATTTATTTTTTCATTTTCAGAAATTCGGGTGCGGCTCGGGTGCGGCTCGGATACGGTTCGGGTGCGGATCCGACACTTCGGGGTTGAAAACATAATATCCAGAAGATAATTTCGGGGGTTGATACACAAAACTTAATTTATTTGGGGGTGAAAACATAAAATGAACAATACTTACCAAATTAGGGCACACGGATCTCTCGTCTGATAGAGAAAGAGAGATCGCAGCCGCGACATCCCTCGACACACCGGCGACCTCCCTCGACACCGGCAACCTCCCTCGACACCGGCGATCTCCCACGACACCCACCGAACAGCCGCGAGCACCCACGACACCGCCGAACAGCCGCGACCACCGAAAACCTCCCTCGACCTCCGGCGACCATCGGGGACCTTCGGCGACCAGCCACGACACCACCGAACAGCCGCGACCACCCACGACACCGCCGAACAGCCGCTACCACCCACGACACCGCCGAACAACGGCGAGCACCCACGACACCGCCGAACAGCCGCGACCACCGAAAACCTCCCTCGACCTCCGGCGACCATCGGGGACCTTCGGCGACCACCCTACTCACCTCCGGCAGCTTTGCTTCGAAGGTATGTCTAATGTCTCCACTGTCTTCAATATTTTGTTCTTCACTATCTTCAATATTTTTTTGAAGACTTGATTTCACACTATCTTCAATATTTTTTTGTTCTTGATTTCTACTTTCTACTAAGACTTGAACAATGTGGAACGTGGAATGTTTTTGTGTAATTATAGTCTCAATTCTCAAATCAATTTTTTTTTTTGATTTTGCTGTGACAGTGTATTTTTTTACTTGGACTATTGTGACTGTTTTTTTATTTTATGATTAAGGTTTGAAGGCTTAAATTAAAGCCAAATATGTCAACAACTTCAGATAGTATTGCTACCCCTACGCATGGTCTTGGTGATGATGAGACAAAACCATTGTGGAAGTATGTGACTAGGCTCGAAAAGGATGGTAAAGGAGGTGGAAATGTGAGATGGCAGTGCAATCTATGTGGCAAGGCGTCTAATAGCTCGTACACTCGGGTTAGGTCTCATTTGTTGAAGATTAAAGGAACGGGAATTGAACCATGTAAAAAAGTGACACCTAATGAGATCAACCACATGCGAAAATTAGAGGATAACGTGCTTGAGAAAATAAAGCAAAGTGCTCTAAGGATTCCGCCTTTTCCACCAAGTAACTCTTTAGGTGGAACAAGCACATTTTTCCAAAGCGGTATTCCCCTTAAGAAGCGAAAGGGTGGTACAAGTGGAAGTGCCAGTGGAAGTGCTAGTGGAAGTCAAGAAGGAAGCAATCCAATCATGGATTGCTTTAATATTGCTAAAAGAGATCGCTTGCACTCCGAGATTGCTAGGATGTATTCTTCCGGGGGTTTGCCATTTCACCTAGCTAGGAATCCATACTACGTGAGTTCGTATGCATTTGCCGCCTCTAACTCTCTTGTGGGTTATTTGCCTCCGGGTTACAACTTGTTAAGGACAACTCTTTTACAAAAGGAGAAGGCAAATATTCAAAATTTGTTACAACCTATTCGAACCACATGGAAGGAAAAGGGCGTGAGTTTTGTGAGTGATGGATGGAGTGACCCGCAAAGGAGGCCGATAATTAATTGCATGGCGGTAACGGAAGGTGGGCCTATGTTTCTTAAGGCTGTGGATTGTTCGGGGGAGGTTAAGGACAAATTTTTCATTGCCGCTTTGTTCAAGGAGGTGATCAATGACATGGGTCCCGAAAATGTTGTCCAAGTAATTACGGACAATGCTCCTAATTGCAAGGCGGCCGGGCAATTGGTAGAAGCACAATTCCCTACTATATTTTGGACTCCTTGTGTGGTGCATACATTAAATCTTGCCTTGAAAAACATTTGTGCGGCAAAGAATGCGGATAACAATCAAATAACTTATGATGAATGCTCTTGGATCACGGAAGTTTATGGCGATGTAATGCAAATCAAGAATTTCATCATGAACCATTCCATGAGTTTAGCCATCTTTAACAAGTATTCTACTATGAAATTGCTTTCGGTGGCCGATACAAGGTTCGCTACTGTTATTGTGATGCTTAGGAGATTCAAGCTCTTGAAGCAAAGTCTCCAAACTATGGTGATTAGCGAGGATTGGTCATCGTATCGGGAGGATGATGTTGGAAAGGCAAGATTTGTGAGGGATATGGTTCTTGATGAGGTTTGGTGGGATAAGATCAACTACATAATTGCTTTTACTTCTCCTATCTATGACATGCTTCGACAATGTGATACGGATACGCCTTGTCTTCACTTGGTTTATGATTTGTGGGATACTATGATTGAGAAGGTGAAATGTGCAATATATAGAGAGGAAGGGAAGAGGAAGGATGAGTGTTCTACCTTCTATGACGTGGTTCATACCATTCTTGTCAATCGTTGGAACAAGAACAACACGCCACTTCATTGTATGGCACATTCTTTGAATCCGAGGTAATTTTCACGCTATTATAAGCAAAGTTTAAATCTGAATTTTTTAGTAGTAAAGCGTGAATCTGAATTTTTTTTAATTTATTTGTTTAACGTGTTTATGAAGGTACTATAGTGATGAATGGCTTAGTGAGGATCCCACTCGTGTTCCTCCTCACAAGGATGCCGAGATTTATATTGAAAGGCAAAAATGCGTGAGGAGGTATTTTCCAAATCCGACGGATCGTTCAAAGGTCAATACTGAGTTTGCTCAATTTTCTTCTAAGAGCGAACACTTCAGTGATATCGATTCCATCAATGACCGGGCTATTATGAGTCCTCATAATTGGTGGTCGTGCCACGGTCCCCATGCACCTATGCTCCAAACTCTAGCTTTGAAACTACTTCAACAACCCGCTTCGTCGTCTTGTGTTGAGAGGAATTGGAGTACTTACTCCTTGGTGCATTCGTTGAGAAGGAACAAGTTGACACCACAACGTGCGGAGGACTTGGTTTTCATTCATAGCAATCTCCGTCTTCTCTCAAGAAGATCTCCACAATATGCACAAGGAGCTACAAAAATGTGGGACGTTGGAGGAGATCAATTTGGTACTGTGGATGATGTTGGTGTACTTGCGGTTGCGGAGCTTTCACTTGATGAGCCGGAGTTGGAGGCCATACTTTTTACGGATGATGGTGATGGAGAGATAGACGAAGATGAAAATGTTGTGTTCATGGAACCCTTAGATACTTGATGGAGTACTTTGTTTGTTTGATAGTTTGAACTTTGATGCTATGTTGCTACTTTTGTTATGAATATGATGTATTTGGTGGTGGTTATTATGTATTTGATTTTGATGGTATTGAACTACTGTTGAATGGTATTGTATTTGATTTAGAATTTAAATGCTAGTTGTACATAGTAAAAATATTTATATATCATATATTATATATATAAAAATATATATAATATTTGCCGTATCCCCGCCGCACCCGTATCCTAAAATTTTCAAAAATGCCGTATCCGCGTATCCGCACCCGTGTCGTATCCGCACCCGCACCCGTACCCGTGCTTCATAGCTGATAAGTTTTTTGTTACTAATTCTACACATATTCTCTGATGGATCCTACTTATGATCACACTAAAGTTATAGTTCAAAAAGACTAATGGCATTCTTATGATACATTGTGAGAATCATCAATAAGAATCTTTCAGTTGCATTCTGTTGTGATAAGCCACATCTGAAAGAATTAGGTCTTTATCATGTAGTACGAATGCATATTATTTTTTAAAAGAAATAGATACAAGGCACATATATCTTCCGATTTGCAATAAAGAGAATATTTCTTGTCTATTTTCTTATCGGAGGCAATATGCGCCACCCATTAAAGCTAAGCAGAGCAACTAATGTCTTGAAAGTAGGAAGATGAGATATCGGTACTTCAAATTGATTCCACATACTTTAGAGCAAAACAAACACATGGAAATAGATAAATTAAATGAGAACAAAAAAATATTCAAGGAGCTAGTTTTAAGCAACAGGATCAAAATTTCCATATAACACTGCTGTCTACAATATCAAGCAAACAAGCTCCCCTGTAAGTGTGTCGCAAAAACATAGATCAGAAGGTGCCAGTTAACCTAACTGGTTTGGCAAATACTCCCTGTGTCCCGAAATTATTGCTCCATTTGACTTTGCACGAGTTTTAAGAAAATGGGCAAATTTGTTTGTCTTTCCCATTCCACCCTCATCACCTGAGAACCTGCCATGGCCCCACCGAGTTATCCTCTCTCCTCTTTGTCTCTCCCTTCCAACAGAACCATGTCTCATTTCACCGAGTCACACTTCCATCCAATAACCATGTCTCATTCTTTCTCTGATCTTTTCCTGTGTTGAATTTGACTGTTTGACTATTATCGACAGGGATGGGCATTACGAACCTTAGGCTGAATTTGATTCATGAACCCAAGGGAATCTTATTGCCCAGGAAAACAACTGCAAAATTTGATTACATAATTGGTTTATATCTTGCCAAAAATCACTTTTCTGGAGATTGGTGTTGCAAATACACAAAATAAACAGGAAAATCTATACCAATAGAAAGCAAATAATGGTGCTTTTGTGTTTTTGGCAAGATTTGCAGAAGATTTCAACACCAGTCATCCCCCTCACGCCTAGGCATCACCAAGTCGTACGCCTCCACAGCCAGGCGCTCGCCTAGTCCCACGCCTCAATGGCCAGGTATTCACCTAGTCCCATGCCTTATGTTACATGGACTCTTCAAAATGTGCGAAGTACCCGTGTGGGCGCTCGAAACTTGGACATCGGTATAGGATATGTGTTTGACACATTCCATAGGATATGTTACTAATAGCATTATATTATAGTGTATCTTTTAGTTCGTTAGTGCTTTAAGATGATCTCAGTGTTAATATCAAAAGATATACGTAACATAAGACGCATTGTAAACTAAGGAAAAACTAAAAAACAAGAACAGATAGGAATATTTTGCTATGTCCCCATGTCTTTGGTTTTGAAAAATAGACGAATCCGACACTTGGACAAGTATCCGACACGGACACTTGTACCGACTCCATGTAACATAGCCCATGCCTTAACGACCAGGCGTTGCTTAGTCCTGTGTCCGACCACCTTCTTCGGTGATGGTTGCAACATCATCATCCACCAACCATCATCCCAACCAAATCAACTGGACTCAAGCCTGACCTCTTTCATTGCCTCAGCCACGATGGACACCACCACTTTTGCACAATCACATCTTTGCTACCTCAATAGCCATCCAAACATCAAACAACACCCCCCCCCCCCCACCTTCTCCCTTCACAACATAGATCCAAGCAATAACAACTGCCAGTCTCGGTAATCAGCATAGTCGGCAGAACAAGGATGAGCAAGGCACCACCAATTTCCAATCATGGTGTTGCTAATGATGGATTTGATTATCAAAATATAGTTGGTGAAGATGGAGAAACAGGAGAGAAGAGACAAGCAAAGAGGTAAGGAAGAGAGAGAAGGTGGTTTCTGGAGAGTGAAAAGAGAGTACACGAGGAGAGAGGAAAATAGAAAGGGTAAAATTGGAAAAATGAAACTAAAATTTCTCTATTTAGACAACGAGCAATGTTTTTGGGACAGCCTAAAATAGAAATATGGGCGATAAATTTGGGACAAAGGGAGTATTATTCAAATTGGATAGCCATAAAAAAAGGGCTTCCTTTATTCGGACACACATAAAGTGAAGGAAAAGAAATTGAAGATCAAATTTATGCAAGGTTTCTAGCTTGGATAAAGACTGTAATATGCAGGTTCAAGTGTACCAAATAGGCTCATTCTACAGCCCGAAGATTGTATGCAGGTTTCAATTGTTAATTTTGCTGAACTTCCCAACATCCAAACCATAATTTTCCACCTGCGTTTCTAGTCCAAGTTCATTTTGTGTGCCGTTCCTAACCGTTTGTGTCTCAACTAGTTACAAAGTCTTTAAAAAAAAATTCCTATTGAGATGCATAATAGAGCCAACCCATATAGAACATATCCAACAAACAGCTTACTTTTATTATCTAAAAGATACATCAGTGCTGACAAGAGCTTTCAAAAAATTATGAAAGCAGTGAACTGAAAGACTACCGTAATGCAAACAAAATCCCTATTTATTTGCCTCAAGATGTTGCAGCTATGAACAGAATCCAGTGCACATAAATCCATCAGACCCAAGTTACACGGAAAAGGTTATAAACATAAATTAGGTTCTAATTTCCAGATATTAGTGAAATATTAAGAGCAAGATCTCAATAGACAGAATCAAAGGGCTTACATTCACAGGCATATCTATTCAACCAAATGGCCAGCAGAAGTCAATAGAAATAGAGACAACTGATCAAATTACTGCAATTTAGATAAAACAAAAGCGAAATGATCAAATTTAAAAAAAAAAAAAAGGAAGAAAACTTGAGAATTCCAGAGTAACATAAGAATAAACTTAACTAGCTAACTCAAACCCAACCAACAAAACATATGATACCCATCAATCGAGACACAATCAAAACATGAATTAAAACCCGTAAGTAGTACTCCCTCCATTTCATTGGATTTTCACCCTTTGACTTCTTTCAATTCCCTAGGATAGATTTAGTGCCTTGTAAAAATCGGATTCAACTCAAATAGCAACTTATAGTAAATAAGTACCTTTTGACAGGTCAAACTACGCTAAACACAATACGTGGGCGTTCACAATTAATATACCTAGCCTAAGAATTTGGAAAAAGTAAAATGGAGACAAAGGGGGAAGGATTAAGTACCTCAAGCGCAGACTTGTAACGCCTGTATTTCCTCAACTCCTTAACAACCCTACAAAGCTCCCACTTTGTGAGCTGCTTGCCCTCATTTTCCGCCTGGTTCAACACACCGGCGCAGCCCTTTTCTGGGTTCTCCATCATCGATATCTTCTTGTACACGACGTTCCACTTCACCACTGGCCGCCTCTCGTAGTCCACTGTGCCGTAGCTGTACACCTGCGATATTGAGCATGTGACGGATGGGAGCTTAATGGCTGGGAAATGGGTTGTGGAAGTGAGAGATATTGATTGGATTGAGAGAGAATAGGAGAGGGTTGATGAGAGAGAAACTTTGTGGTGGTGGTGGTGGTGCAGAAGGGACGGTGAACTGGTGGGCTGGAGCAACATTTTGCAATCAGGGGTTCTGGAGTTTTGTTAAGTTTCAGGCCATTAATTGTGTTACTCCAAAGTTTTGCAAAGTGGATTTTGTCATGTTAGAATATAAGGGCCTCAGGTCTTAAGGTCTGTTAATTCTTTTATGATTTGAATTTTAAATTTAGAATTCAATTTATTCATATTTTTTTCTTTTGGGTTTTTGTTTGGAACAAAAAAAAAAAATTCAAATCAAGTATTCCTATTTTGTATTTGGACAAGAAAATAAAAAGATAATATTTAGACAATTATATCTTTGACTTACGATAAAGAACGAAGTACAGTAAGTAATTTCAAGTATGTTAGTGCCACCACTTGGTGGTCGTGCTGGTGGTCATGGCGGAACCACACCGGGTAGCGGCATTAAAGGTGAAAGTGGTGGGATGGTCAAATGCCGGTAGTGGTGGTATTGAGGTGTGATGAGGTGTAACTGGTGGTAGTCAAGGGACCCCAATGCTAACGCTGGTGGCAATAGTGGTGGTTGCAATGGCAGCAGCAGTAATAGTGGTGGTAGTAGTGGTGATGGTGGTTGTGGTTGTGGTGGCGGCGACGGTGGTGGTGGTGGCAGCTGTAGCGACAGCGGGGGTAGTGGTGGTGGTGGCAGCAGTGGTAGTGGTGGTGTCACGACCCGAACCCACAGGGGAGCCCATGAGCTAAGTTCGTAACCGGTCGCATACCCATTTGAACATCTACTCAGGGCTCTGTCAGGTCTTACTACAGTCTGTATATAAATCTATACTCATGCATTTAACTAACACCTTAATAAGACTTCTAAAATAATACTTATTTATCTCTCAAATATGTCTCTTCTGATTTCCTCCATGAATGACTAACACAAATCATATAAAATCTCATAGAGATCTAAGCTCCGAACAATTCTCTAAATGTAAACAAAATAGTACTACAGTTATATCTGGTTGCTAACAATTTTTCAAAATGGATAAAATTAATCCCTAACCTACCACTCTATCCTCGTTACCCTCATAGTTCTCGGGTTCATCTAAGTGATCACCTGAAAACATTTATAAGAGAATGAGTTGAGGGCCCAATAAGTACATACCATGACCCTAAAATAGGTTTGAGGATTTTAAAATATGCCATGGATTTTTTTTTTCAAAATAAGGAATTCAATGTCACCATAACAAAATATTCTTTATATATATATACATACATATATGCACTTGCACCAAAAGAATCTCAAACTGAAGTATAATCATCAAGAAAGCTGATCATTAGCAACTGCCACAGTTATTCACAACTTGGTATGCTGCTATAATACCCCAAACCTTGATATTGTCTAACCGGTTTATTAAAATTTCAGCGACGATTTTCATACGCAATACGTAGGTTGATTTGCATAGACGATATTTTGTAGGTAACCTTTAGCGACTAAAATTTTAAGAATCATAAGTTGGAAATTATCGATAGGCATTATAAGTGATATTGATTGAGTTTTTTTTAGTGACAAGTATCGTAAATGACATTTTTGGAGACCTTTAACAACAAATTGATGAATATTAGACATTATGATTCTTAGCAAATTTTTTAGAAAACATAAGTTATAATTTAACGATTGCAATTATAAGTGATACCGATTTATATATTTAGTGACGATTAGCATGCCCAAATTTTTATTAGCGTGCCCAAATTTTATCGACAACTATTAACGACGATTAGTAAAGCAGTGTTATAATTTACTTGAAAAATTGTTGTCAACTCTTTAATTTTGGAAAGAAATCAGATAAGAACAAGTGAAGGGAATTAAGGGGGAATTTAAACCTTACCTTAATTTGGCTTTCGGTTACAACCTAATCAAAAAGGAAGGGGAGAGAGGGAGAGAGAGGACATTACAGAGAAGGATGTGGTGTGCTCGTGGGAAAAGAGAAAAAGAGGGGCTGCGCGAAGCTTGGCGTCGGGTTCCGATGATCGGATTAACTATTCGGTAAGACTTTAACTCCCTTTTTTCTCAATTAAAGTTATTGTTTTAAGTGAGTAGGGGCTAAATTTGTGGGTGGGCAGCCGTAGCGGTGAGTGTGAGGGTGTGTCCATGTGTGTTTTTGGGAGTATTTGTGTTGCGTATTGTGATAAAAGGGATAGTGAAATGGGCAGCCATGGCTACCGTGGTAATGCAACAGGGTATATATATGTGTGTGTGTGTGTGGGGGGGGGTGTGTTTGAGGAGAAGAAAGGGCTGCCAAAACAGCCCCACATACAACTGTGCATAAGCGTGTATATATGGTTGTTTGCATGAAGGTGTGTAGAAGTGGTGAGAATTAAGTGCACTGGTACGTGAGTGTGTGTGTGTATATATATATGCGGCTATGTGAATGTGTGTGTATGTAACATGGGTATAGGAGTGAATTCGGGTGACAGTAAGAGAAAGAAGCTGCCAAGGCAGCTAATGTGTATATGTGTGTGTGTGTGTGCGCGCGCGCTTGTGCTTAATGTTTGTGTATGCATATGGGCCTCTGTGTGGGGTGCGATAGTGGGTGCTGTGTGTGTGCGTTGAAGTGTATGAGTGCTCATATGTGTTTGTGTGCATATGTGTGCATGTGTGAAGCTGCCGAAGCAGCTGTGTGTGTGTGTGTGTGTGTGTGTGGTTGTGTGAGCTGTGTGCGTGAGTGTGGGTTTGCTGTGTGCCTATGAGTGGTGTGTGTGTGTGTGTGTGTTTTTTTTTAATCCAACTGTGTGCGTGAGTGCGTGTGATGGATGTACTAGTGGAGGTGGAAAATGGGTAGATGTGTAAGGTGTGTACGGGGGCTGGTTTAGAGCGGCTGCATTGCCGTGAAGAGACAATGAGGAAGTGGGTTGTGTCTAGAAGTTAAGCTTGTTACTATTAAGTAGATTGTGCGAGGAATATAATTTGGTACATTATCTGAAAAACGTAGCGGAATTAGAATCGTATTTAATTGGTTGAGTTTGGAATGAAGTAAATATAGTTCAGTGAGTTTCGTACTATCCAACACATAACCATTTTGAGGTTGAGTATTGATACCCAACGGCATCCTAGTTTATAATATGAAATCTTTTAGTACGGTGACATACTTGAAGCTGCTTTCTTGACTCGTATTTTTGAGATTATATTTGCATTGGTGACGATTGAAATGTTATCTCGATCTTGAGGTTTGAGAGCTTGGGACTTTGAAAGTAATGTTGGCACTTGAGGTTTGAGACATGAGAAATTTGAAGGGATGGTTCCTTATGGAATTGGTTATATGCGATTGTGTATTTTTGAATGCTAGTTATTAAAAAAAAATTCTTCTGGACATAGGTTTTGAATTTAAGTGTATTTAGAATGAGAACTAAGTTATTAAACATCAATGTCATCAAGTTCGTGAGGTTCTAAAACCTTTAGAGCACAAGTGATGATTCATTAGGTTTGAGATTGATGTTACCACTTGTTGAGTATTCGTAAGACATGAATTTTGGCACAGAGTTTAAGCTATTACGATGTTGGGTACTTAGAATTACGTAGTAAAAACGTATTTCCTAGGCATTGTAAGTATTGTGAAGTACGAGGCCGAAATTCTTTTAGCAAGTGGAGAATGTAATACTCTGGCCCCGAATTAGGATTACGGTAACCTGGTATGAATTTACTTGTGTTTTAGTGACCATTCTCACCATTTATACGATTTAAGAGGATATAGGGGAGACAAGGTTGAATGTTAAGATGTTCTAGTATGGTAGAGCTTGTGATTAAAGGGTATTGATATTTGAGGTAATATTTAACGGTGGGTTAAAGTGTGTTAAGAGCAAATATGTAAGTGTTGTGCTTGTAGGCCTTTAGCATACATGCTTGGTGAAGATGTTTGAAATTGTATTTGGATGGTTTGTCTAATGTCTAAATATATCCAGGTCCATCAGTACTAGATGTGTTATGACCGTTGACGCTGGAAATCGGACATGATTAAGAGTATAATATTTAGAGGACATCAATCTCATGTACGTTCAATTTCGAGGAGAAAATTTTTATAAGTGAGGAAGAATGTAATACCCCGAACCATGATATTGTCTAACCAGTTTATTAAAATTTCAGCGACAATTTTCATACGTAATATGAAGGTTGATTTGAATAGACGATATTTTGTAGGCAACCTTTAGCGACTAAATTTTTAAGAATCATAAGTTGGAAATTATCGATAGCCATTATAAGTAATATTGATTGAGTTTGTTTTAGTGACAAGTAGCGTAAATGATATTTTTGGAGACCTTTAGCGACAAAATTGATGAATATTAGACATTATGATTCTTAGCAAAATTTTTAGAAAACATAGGTTATAATTTAACGATTGCAGTTATAAGTAATACCAATTTATGTATTTCGTGACGATTAGCGTGCCCAAATTTTATCGACAACTATTAGCGACGATTAGTAAAGCAGTGTTAGTAATTTATTCAAAGAATTGTAGTCAAATCTTTATTTTTGGAAGGAAATCAAATAGCACAAGTGAAGGGAATTATGGGGAATTTAAACCTTACCTTAATTTGGCTTTCGGTTACAGTGTAATCAAAAAGGAAGGGGAGAGAGAAAGAGAGAGAGAGAGAGGACATTACAGAGAAGGATATGGTGTGCTCGTGGGAAGGGAGAGAGAGAGAGGGGCAGCACGGAGCTTGGTGTCGGATTCCGGGGATCGGATCGACTATTCGGTAAGACTTTTACTCCCTTTTTTCTCAATTAAACTCACGGTTTTGAATGAGTAGGGGCTAAATTTGTGGGTAGGCAGCCGTAGCGGTGAGTGTGAGGGTGTGTCCGTGTGTGTTTTTTGGAGTATTTGTATTGCGAATTGTGGTAAAAGGGATAGTGAAATGGGCAGCCATGGCTGCCGTGGTAATGCAACAGGGTATATATATGTGTGGGCAGGTGTGTTTGAGGAGAAGAAAGGGCTGCCAAAACAGCCCCATATACAACTGTGCATGAGCGTGTATATATGGTTGTTTGCATGAAGATGTGTAGAAGTGGTGAGAATTGAGTGCACTGGTACGTGAGCGTGTGTATATATATGTGCGGCTGTGTGAATGTGTGTGTATGTAACATGGCTATGTGAGTGAATTATGGTGACAGTAAGAGAAAGAAGCTGCCAGGGCAGCTATGTGTGTGTGTGTGTGTGTGTCTGTGTGTGTGCGCGCGCGTGCTTGGTTTTAATGTTTGTTCGTGCATATGGGCCTGCGTGTGGGGTGCGGTAATGGGTGCTGTGTGTGCGTGTTTGAGTGTATGTGTGCTAGTATGTGTTTGTTTGCATATGTGTGCGTGTGTGAAGCTGCCAAAGCAGCTGTGTGTGTGGTTGTGTGAGCTGTGTGCGTGAGTGTGGGTTTGATGTGTGCTTGTGAGTGGGGTGTGTGTGTGTGTTTTAATCCAACTGTGTGTGTGAGTGTGTGTGATGGGTGTACTAGTGGAGGCGGAAGATGGGTAGCTGTGTAACGTGTGTGGGTGGTGGCTGGTTTAGAGCAGCTGCATTGCCGTGAAGAGACAATGAGGAAGTGGGTTGTGTCTTCTTTTGTGTGTACCTGTGTGCTAAATAGGGTGTATATTTTGGAGTGTTTATTAGTTAGTGGACATGTGTAGAACGTGGGTGTGAATTGTTTTTATTTTTATTTTTATATATATAGAGAATGTATTCTGGGTTGATAGAAGTGGGAAGATAAGGACGATGAGCTAAGGAAAAATGGTTGTACAATAAAAGTGGTACATTATGCTTACACAGTTGTACCATGTGGCTATTGAGTATCTTATTATTATTGAAAAATGTTGAAACTTTTCAATAAGGTTTTTAGGGCAATATTATAATTACTGTTAAAATTTCAGATTTTTCTGATATCTTTTGATATTTTTAATATTTTTTGAAATTTCAATTTTTCCAAAATTGGTTTGGAGCCTTTAAAATTCTTAATAAATTCTAGAAAAATTACTGTAATGCTTTTGTGATATGGATAAGTTTCGGATTAAGTTTTGTAAATTTTTAGAGTTGATTTATTGCTAACTCTGTATCGTATTTGATTGAGCAAAACAGATAATTTAAAAATGGTTTCGAAACTTTTTAAATCCTAATCTTAGTTTCAATATTCTTCCTATATATTATGAAGCTATTATGAAAATTATGGGACATAGTTTGCAGCTTGAAATATTAATAGCTATTTTTGGGCTTTTCTTGTATTTAAAGATATTATTTTAATTCAAAAATATTTTAAAAATCAAAAAAAATTATATTTTTTCTTTTTATAATGTTTTAAGTTATAAAAGTATTTTATTATAATTTAATTTCTATTTGGAGTATCGCTACCTATTAGGGAGGGCGCGAGGATTTCAGTTAGGTTAGCCGTGTACGGGAATCGTTTGAGTTGCGCGATTCCGGGATTTGAAGTGAGCGCAGTTTGGGTAGTTGATACTAGGTCTATAGTATATTATTATAGATTATGTTCCAACATATGGATTGCCAATCTAGGTTTATTCAAAGATTTTTGGATCGAGGTCAGTTATCATCGCTTAGTTTGGATCGAGGTAAGGAATTCTATCCGAACCCCATTTCGTTATTCTGTTTTCAAATATTTAAAATATCAGTTTTACAGAATACATTCATTGTTGATTTCTATGATTCTATAAAAATATTTTTTTAACTACCCATGAAACCCAAATTTGAACCATTTAGCGATCATTTGAAATTCTGATTCACAGTTATCTGTTTATTGATTCAATGATCGTAAAATATTTTTAATTTTATTTATTGATTCTCAGTGTTAACATGAGTTAGTAACCTCGGAGTTATAAGGATGGTCTGTATTGTTAGAGTTATAAGGAAGGTCTGTTGGTTGGGTTAAACTAATACCTAGATGGACTAGTCAGTGTACATATGCATATGTAAATCGTATCGAGCACTGTCGGGGTGGTTTTGCTATAATGTACTGTTCATGTTCAATGTTTCCTATTTCTCTTTTATTTCAACTAAAGTGTTTTGAAATAATTATTGATTTAAGGGATTGAGTTAATACTCATCCCTACGTTTATATTGAAACGCTATGGTTTTCTTTGAAAACCCTCTTAAAATTATTATTTGATTGTATATAGAAAATCGTTTGAATCGCTTTGTTTCTCCATTTTCAAAATTGACTATTGGTTTAAATGTAAAATCGTTTGTATCGTTTTCTTATTTTTAAATCATTGATCGACTTTACTGGGCTCTCGAAAGCTCACTCTCCTTTGACTTCCTTTCTGCTGGTGATAGCCAGCATTAGGTTGAGATTTCCTACACGGATTAGAGTCGAGCGTAAGGAAGTGAATTTAGGTATTTAGTATTGATCATTAAGAACACTGGGCGGGTAAACTTCTCTAGCTTGTTGGTTAGATTTAAATTGATCTGAGGAATTATAATGATTAGATGCTCTGACATAGGTTTTCATAGTTAGTTATTTAAAATCGAGGTTTTTTATGTCCTTAAG
The DNA here is from genome assembly GCA_033070095.1 of Escallonia herrerae. Taxonomy (NCBI): domain Eukaryota; kingdom Viridiplantae; phylum Streptophyta; class Magnoliopsida; order Escalloniales; family Escalloniaceae; genus Escallonia; species Escallonia herrerae. Next base: position 77,890 of record JAVXUP010001155.1, on the reverse strand, counting down.
TAGTGATTGTTGTAATGCTCTGGGAGTTCTGGGTGATAACGCTTCGGAAAAGTCCGGGTGTTAAAGCTTCGAATTTTTGGGGTGTTACAGTTGGTATCAGAGCTCAGGTATATGATTATGTAGACTTTAGAAGCAAGTGAGAGGAAGCCTAGGTTTCGATATTATGGTTAGGAAAACTTTAGTAACTTAGTTGAACCTTAGTACTGTCTAGATATCAGAGTTGCGTAGCGGAAGCGTGGTGGGCCCATAACCCACATGTCCCAGGCAGGTTATATGATTCTCTAGGCTTGTAACTAGGCTAATGGGAGCGGAAGTTAGAACTCCGGGTTAGATCCTTGGGAGTGGAAGTCATATGTGATAATTGCTTAGTACTTTAGTGCACCATATACTAGAAGTTAAGCTTGTTAATATTAAGTAGATTGTGCGAGGAATATAATTTAGTACGTTATCTAAAAAACGTAGCGGAATGAGATGCATATTTAATTGGTTGAGTTTGGAATGAAGTAAATATAGTTCAGTGAGTTTCGTACTATCCAACACATAACCATTTTGAGGTTGAGTACTGATACCCAGTTAGTTGGGTATGGAATCCTAGTTTATAATCTGAAATCTTTTAGTATGGTGACATGCTTGAGGCTTCTTTCTTGACTCATATTTTTGAGATTATATTTGCATTGGTGACGATTGAAATGTTGTCTCGATCTTGAGGTTTGAGAGTTTGGGACTTTGAATGTAATGTTGGCACTTGAGGTTTGAGACATGAGAAATTTGAAGGAATGGTTCCTTATGGAATTGATTATATGCGATTGTGAATTTTTGAACACAAGTTATTAGGAAAAAAAAATCTTCTGGACATAGATTTTGAATTTAAGTGCATTTGGAATGAGAACTAAGTTATTAAACATCAAAGTCATCATGTTCGTGAGGTCCTAAAACCTTTAGAGCACAAGTGATGATCCATTACATTTGAGATTGATGTAACCACTTGTTAAGTATTCGTAAGACATGAATTTTGGCACATAGTTTAAGCCGTGCTCCGCTATTACGATGTTGGGTACTTAGAATTACGTAGTAAAAACGTAGTGCCTAGGCATTGTAAGTATTGTGAAGTACGAGACCGAAATTTTTTTTAGCAAGTGGAGAATGTAATACTCTGGCCCCGAATTAGGATTACTGTAACCTGGTATGAATTTACTTGTGTTTTAGCGACCATTCTCACCATTTACACGATTTAAGAGAATATAATGGAGATAGGGTTAAATGTTAAGATGTTCTAGTATGGTGATTAAAGGGTATTGATATTTGAGGTAATCTTTTATGGTGGGTTAGTGTGTGTTAAGAGCAAATATTTAAGTGTTGTGCTTGTAGGCCTTTTAGCGTACATGCTTGGTGAAGATGTTTGAAATTGTGTTTGGATGATTTGTCAAATGTCTAAATATATCTAGGTCTATCAGTACTAGATGTGTTATGACCGTTTAAGCTGGAAATAGAACATGATTAAGAGTATAATATTTTGAGGACATCAATCTCAGGTACGTTCAATTTCGAGGACGAAATTTTTATAAGTGGGGAAGAATGTAATACTCTGAACCTTGATATTGTCTAGCTGGTTTATTAAAATTTTAGCGACGATTTCCATACGCAAGACGTATGTTGATTTGCATAGACGATATTTTGTAGGTAACCTTTCGCGACTAATTTTTAAGAATCATAAGTTGGAAATTATTGATAGCCATTATAAGTGATATTGATTGAGTTTTTTTAGTGACAAGTAGCGTAAATGATATTTTTGAAGACCTTTAGCGACAAATTAATGAAATATTAGACATTATGATTCTTAGCAAATTTTTTAGAAAACATAAGTTATAATTTAACGATTGCAGTTATAAGTGATACCGATTTATGTATTTCGTGACGATTAGCGTGCCCAAATTTTATTGACATCTATTAGCGACGATTAGTAAAGCAGCTTTAGTAATTTATTCGAAAATTGTAGTCAACTCTTTATTTTTGGGAGGAAATCATATAAGAACAAGTGAAGGGAATTAAGGGGGAATTTAAACCTTACCTTAATTTGGCTTTCGGTTACAGCCTAATCAAAAAGGAGGGGAGAGAGGGGGGGTGAGGGGGAGAGAGAGATAGAGATAGAGAGACATTACAGAGAAGGATGTGTTGTGCTCGCAGGAAAGGAGAGAGAGTGAGGGGCTGCACGAAGCTTGGCGTCGGATTCCGGTGATCGGATTGACTATTCAGTAAGACTTTTACTCCTTTTTTTCTCAAATAACCTCATTGTTTTAAGTGTGTAGGGGCTAAATTTGTGGGTGGGTAGCCGTAGCGATGAGTGTGAGGGTGTGTCCGTGTGTGTTTTTGGGAGTATTTGTGTTGCGTATTGTGGTAAAAGGGATAGTGAAATGGGCAGCCATGGCTGCCGTGGTAATGCAACAGGGTATATATACATGTATATATATACAGGTATATATATATATATATATATGTGTGTGTGTGTGTGTGTATGGGTGGGTGGGTGTGTTTGAGGAGAAGAAAAGGCTGCCAAACAGCCCCATAGACAACTGTGCATGAGCGTGTTTATACGGTTGTTTGCATGAAGGTGTGTAGAGGTGGTGAGAATTGAATGCACTGGTACGTGAGTGTGTGTATATATATTTGCGGCTGTGTGAATGTGTGTGTATGTAACATGGGTATGTGAGTGAATTCGGGTGACAGTAAGAGAAAGAAGCTGCCAAGGCAGCTAGTGTTTGTGAGTATGCTTGTACTTAATGATTGTGTGTGCATATGGGCCTGTGTTTAGGGTGAGATAGTGGGTGCTGTGTGTGTGCGTTTGAGTGTATGTGTGCTCGTATGTGTTTGTGTGCATATGTGTGAGTGTGTTAAGCTGCCGAAGCAGCTGTGTGTGTATGTGTGTTTGTGTGAATGAGTGTGTGGTTGTGTGAGCTGTGTGTGTGTGTGTGTGTTTGCTGTGTGCGCGTGTGTGTGTGTGTGTGTGTGTTTTTTAATCCAACTGTGTTCGTGAGTGCGTATGATGGGTGTACTAGTGGAGGTGGAAGATGGGTAGCTGTGTAACGTGTGTGGGTGGGTGGCTGGTTTAGAGCAGCTGCATTGTCGTGAAGAGACAATGAAGAAGTGGGTTGTGTCTTCTTTTGTGTGTACCAGTGTGCTAAATAGGGTGTATATTTTGGAGTGTTTATTAGTGTAATGGACATGTGCACAATGTGGGTGTGAATTGTGTTTTTTAGAGAATGTAGAAAGCTATTGCCCAACACCCTTTACACACACTCACGGCGCCGTGGACTCACACCCATGACACACCCTCATACCCACGCACAATACACTTCAGAAAAATACACACCCACACCTCGTTAAAGCTACCGCCTCACGGCAGTAGCTTGTCCTCCCTGCCAAACACTCAACTCACGTGAACAACACACCAACACCACTTCTATCTTCTGCCCTTTCTTTCCCATAACCCACTGCTTGTTTAGTCCATTTCCTTCTCTTCTATTTTAAAGACCCATTTCATACAAATATATATATATATATATATATATATATATCATCACAGCTATTATCTCTTGGCAGTGGCTTCTCACTTGCCCAACCCACACTCACATGCATTCATACACACATTCACACAAATGCATATTCACGCACACACTACTGCACATTCACTCCACGGACCACTCACAATTTACCTTGCACCTTTCACACCCACAAGCTCCCATCACACCCAACTGCCTCACAGTAGTGCGCCATTGAACCCACTGCCCCACGGTAGTGGTGTTTTCCCTGTACACAAACACATATCTTTTTACACCAAAAAGAAACAACCACCTACTAGACAAATGCATACACAGAAAATCAACCCAAACACAAAACCGTCACACGCTGAAAAATCTTAGCAGCCCATGGTTCTCTCATCTCACACCACCACACTCAACACCCATGGTAGATTTCCTTTGTTTGCCCTTAATCTGTAAACCATCAATACACAAAAGAGAAATATTAAAAACATACCCAAAAAAACTCGCCGGAAACTCTCTTTGATCCCTTCCTTTCTTCACTATGTCTCTGTATCACTTTCTCAAAACATATCTGACGAGCTAGAATATAACCTTGGACGGCTGCTCCAGAATATGCAGCTCATATATACACATAAAACCCTAACATGAAAAATTACAATAACCCCCTACACATTCATGAGTCGTTTAAATTTTTACCCGAAACTTTTTATTATTCTAGGAAGGTCCAAAATAATTATTTATGATAATTTTATGTGCTAGAAAATTTTTTATGAGTTTGTTAAATGACCCTGCTTCACTAGTCATCGCTAAAAGTCGCTAGAAAAAATATCGATGCTAATTAAAAGTTTGTCGCTAAAAATTTTATTTTAGCCCGAAAAAGAATAATAATAAAAAATTGATAATAAAAAATATCTTGGGGTATTAAATGTGGCATCAGTAGTGGTGGAGGTGGTGATGGCAGTAGTGGTGGCAATGGCGGTAGTGGTGGTGGCAGTAATTGTGGCGGCGGTGGTAGTGGTGGCAGTCGTGGTGTCGGGGGGGGTGATGGTGGCGGTAGTGGTGGTAGTAGTGGTGGTGGTGGCGGCGGTTGTGGTGCTGACAGTTATGGTGGCGACGGTGGTGGATGCGACGGTAGTGATGGGGGTGGCAGCAGTGATGGCAGTGGCAATGGTGGTGATGGCGGTGGTTACAGTAAAAGTGGTATGGTGGTAGCGGCAATGAAGACGATGGTGGTGAGTTAATTGTTTGAGAGATCAAGAAAAATGTAAGATATGTAAATTATTATTTTTAATTCAAATAAATAAAAAATCCATGAAATCAAACCATTTTCATCCGATTTCAATCTATAGAAACAAATACAGTCAAATCCCATGAAACCCCATTTCCCATTTTTTTTTTCTAATGTTCCAAACAACAAAATTTGAGTATTTGAAATGAAATTTCATCAATTTCATAGTTCCAAATACACTCTTATTTTCCAATCCTAAGTATTTCAGAAGATGCCTTTTAAGATTTATTCATTTATTTGTACTACTCCTTGAAAATAGTTTGTGTTATAATGTGAGAACCTAACATTTCACAAGCTTTGATTATAAATTTAAGTATGATTAGATGTATCACTGTATGTGAAAAGGATCATCATGAACTATGCATGATAATGTGTTTTAATGTATGTACATACGTTAAACACCTTGAATGGAGTAATGTGTCTAAGAATGTGAACGAAATGCAAGAAATGGAAAAGAATATGTATGAACATTAATGCAACTGTATTCGATATTTAGAAACTTTAAATGATCACCTAGAATGATCAAAAATGTTTTTAAAAAAATTTGAAACGAAAAATGGTAAAGACTCCAGCAAGGAGTAACTAGTTGACCGGACTGCGTGTGAATTGTTTTTGCTTTTTGTACAGAATTATGCCACCTCGTGCTACTTATTATCGTCATGCTTGTAACGTGTCAACATACTATCGTGCCGCTTTGTGCCTCGAGCCTCGTCATGCTTTGAGTCTTGTCGTGAGCATCGTCATGCCTGACTTCTCCGCCTCTTCACCACCACTTGACACCTCCTACTTGCTTCTAATTTGGATTAAGAAAAGCCTAATTGACATGATTTAATCATCTTACCATGTTTTTAGAGAAAATTGCAAGAAAGTCAGCCAATAACTTCATAAAATTTAGGTAAGTCTTATTCTTGAAGGGGAAGCTTCAAATTGTATTTTGAATGTGTTTTGAGGAGTCTTTGAAGGTGTTTCAATATAAAAAATTGGTTCTTTCATCTCTTCTTTATGGTAAGATAATTAAAGGTGTTTAATGAGCTTTTAAGATATGAATATGTATATATTTTGTATTAGCGTAATTCTCTAGTATGAATTCTTTGTCAAACTTTTAAATACTTGTTACAGACTTGTTAATAAGTGAACCGGACATGTTTAGCATATTGGAGAATATGAAAGAACTTAAATAGGTTATGATACATGTGAATTTGTGGGATTAAGTTAAACTAGACATGGTTGAAACATGGTTTTGAACATGTTTGTTAAGTTATATAAGTGAAGCTCATTTTTTGAGTACAAATGACTTTTATTACATGTTCAAGATGTTGTGAAGATGATGTTATACGATGAAAGTGACTAAACATTTGATAGCTAAGTTTTATGGTACAAGTCTATGAAGATTACAACTACATTTATGAAATGATTTGTTTGCTTACACATGAGCATGTTACATCCTTTCATTATAAGGGATAACTGATATATTATTGATGATTATCACGTTACCCCTTTCATATAATTAGATGTTGATTTGATTATGTTTGAGTAGCGGAGCATTATTTGAGCCGAACAATTGTAACTCCGGCTACTGCCGGAGGCAATATCGGTGTTCATTTGTTTTCAGTTGCTTTGCCTTTGGCTGAGGCAATGGTTATGAACTTACATCCTAGGCGTGATGAGATAAGGGTGGACTCTTGATGGGGCTAAATTTGGGAATGACAAACTCTTTTAATGCTCAACTAAGTGAGAACATTTGATATGTGTAATGTGTACATGTAGAATTGCTTAATGTGAATGAATTGCAATAGCATGCATTATCAATATTCGTGAATTAAAAGTTACCTTGAATGTCTTTGATTATCTTATTGCACCAGTGGACTGATGGGTTTTAACCATAATATTTTAGATCAAGGAGTGGTCCCTCGAAAGGCAAGGAAAAAATGTGAGGCACGGTGAGAAGATGGACAAGGGGACACTTGTACATTTGTGAATTAAGTTGTACTTGAAATAAACTAATATGTCAACTCTGAGATTTGACAGAGAGCTTGCTAGGTGTAGTTTTTAAAAGTAAACTTGTTAATGTTGTATGATATGGTTTAATTTTCAAGTGAGTTAGAATGAGTCACATTATCAGAATGATTTGATTAGCTGACTTGTCGTAATACTCCAGCCGGTTTAAGATAACCCTAAGTTGGGGCGTTACAATTATGGTATCAGAGCGCAGTTAAAGGCTGGGATAAGATGCTAAGGCCTTGTGTTGCCAGCGATTATTGAGTATTGCATATTATGTGGGGGTACCTATACGGAGTTGTGTGTGTAGGCCTACAATGGAGCGAGAGCGTGGAGAGCAAAATCAAAGAAACAATAGAGAAATGGATGATAGAAGAACTCAAAGAAGGAATATTTCTGAGTTTAATGCTGAAAGTCAGGGTGGGCAGAACCCACAGGTAAATGTAGAAGAACACTCCACTGGAAAGATTAATCATGTGAAATTTTGTCTTTGATCAAAGGAGAGGAATCAACTCAAGATCACTTGATAAAATGCAAAAAAATACAAACCTTCATTCATAAATGGTATTTGCATCTCGCTAAACAATCATTAAAATATATAAAAGGCAAACTTTCATTTATATTTGGTAGTTGTATCTCGAACGAGCATCCTGAAGAACATCTTAAAGAAAAAGTGATCATCGACATCCAAAAAAGCAAGGGCTTGGCACTTTTAAAGATGAAGAGTCGAAGGAGAGATTGGGCGGAAAAACACACATTCCAGGCACAATAATTAAACGAGTATCGTGAGTATACATCTAGACTAGGGCCTTTTTCTATTCGTTATTTCTTATACTTGCTTTCAATATGAAAATGCTAGCTTTTGAGTATGGGTATGGTTGCTTTATACTTTTTGTATTTCTTTCCTAATTCTAGTGCTTTCCTTTAACTAATTACTAAACTAAATATTCCTCTTTTCATGTAATTTGATGAATATAAAATAGTTAAACCTGTTGGTATTTGTGTTTCTAGAAAATTGGTTGACATTCATTGGCTTGAAAAAGAGAATGGACAATTTTGTTGTATATTGGATGTAGAATATGAGTTGAGTGATGCCCAGATGTATTTGTTTATGCAACCCCATTTTGAAAATACTTTACTATGAAATTTCATCATAGTAGTGAGCTTGTTGCTGAACCAACAGTAGCCTATGTGGAGGGTGTAATCATACAGTTTGACCATAATGGAGATAAAATGTAAAAAATTGACCCATTACAAAATTAGGTTATTTACCACTCAGTTGTAACTCTTATGTTCTCTTGCACCTGATTTAAAATGGATGGTTGGTTGGTGTTAATCCTTTACGAGCAACAAATTATGAACGTTATAATTCTGATGTTTGTAAGTTCAGCAATAAAAATCAAATTATAGTATATGTATTTTCTAAGGCAAATTGAGGCCTTGTGAATGATGCAGAAGTCATTAGAATCAAAATCTTAAGGATGTTAATTAAGGCTCTGTTTGGTACCCTTTCCGTTTTCTATTTTTTCTTCAATTTTGTAAACTAGAGAAAAAAAACGCGTTTGGCACGCAATTTTCGTTTTTTTTTTTTACTTCAGTTTTGAAAATTAATTTTTAAAACAAGACTGTTTTTGAAAACTCCCATTTAAGAGTTTTGGGTTATCATTTTTGGTTTTTATTTTGACACCACCACCACCCTCCCACCGCCGGCAACTGTGGACGGCCGATAGCCACTGCTGGCCACCGCCACGCCCCACCACTGCCACCGCAAATCACTACCAAAGAAAAATTCAAAATAAAAATTAGGTAATGAAACACCCAAAAGAGAAAACTCAAAATAAAAAGGGGTAACCAAACACCATTTGTTTTTGTAAAAAATTAAAACTAAACTGGTTTTAGTTTTTATTTTTAAAAATAAAAAATTAAAACTGGAAGTGATTTCAAACGCTACCTAAAATGTTCAAGATGGTTTTGACTCAAATGATAATGTTGTTATACGCGGTGAAGATAGAAACTGTTGTAGTGATTATGGTGAAGATGACATAGTCAACTTAGATGATGATGTGGGAATACTGGTAAGTCAAAAGGGTAAGGATCAAAAGAAAGGTGATAAAGAATACTTGAAGGAGACGGGCATATAGTTGAGAGGAAGTAATGAGGGTACGGACGAGATGTAAAATGATTAGGGTAGAAATGATGCCTATATCCCCCTAAAAAGATATAATTCAACCTTGTGTGGTGGGTGACGGTCCGATGAACCCAATAAACCTACTCAACCAAATGAAATTAGTGAATGACTAGACAAGAAGAGGAGCTTGATTAAGAACCTATTTAAACTTTAAGTAGCTTGTGGTGGCCGTGGTGGTGGTGGCAGTGGTAGTGGTGGTAGTAGTAAAGGTGGTGTGAGGTAGCGGCAATGAATACGGTTATGGTGGGTTAATTGTTGGAGAAATCCAGAAAAAGGCAAGATAGGTAAATAATTACTATAGACACTCCATTTTTGTTGCATTTTTAATTAATTGAATAGTGGGCTTCATCATATGTTAAAAGGCATTATTGAGTTCAGGCTTAGTAATGTAGTTTAATTGTTTGCTTAAGTTCAGTTTTATTTAATTAATTTGGTCCAGTTTAATTGTCCAGTCCATTGCATGTCTTGCAGTCAGTCCAATCCATGTAGATTAAATATGGCCCATGGTTTAAATTACCTTGATTGATGTATTTTGTCTAGATGATTTTAGAAAAATAATCCATAATTTATCCTTAATATGAAGATCAAATCAATCCAATTTATGGATAAGAAATGACTTACCCTGAATCTGTGTAACATCCCCGAAAATCCAGAGCTCCGTCTCCCCGAACTCTCGAAATTTTAACCTACCAGTTCAGTGAAACTGCCAAATCCTATTCACTAACATATACTTCAAAACATTTAATCTGGTATTAACTCAAATTCTTCAAGTACAAGATTACAAATTTGCTTGAACTTGAACTATTAAACCTAGGTTCTTTACAACCTGGAACATTTATAGTATGAGTTGACAGTACCGACCCATGCAGAGGTCTTATTATACAGTAGTGGTAGGCTCACCGAAATCTCACACAACTCTAACTCATTCCCCAACATGCTACAGCTTATCATCACCTGCAGAAGGGAGTCAAACGAAGAGTGAGCTTTTGAGAGCTCAATAAGGACATACAAGGACTATCAAAAGTTACAAAACGATTCCAAAGAATCCAACTGATGATGATCCAAAATACTTCAAACGATAAAAAACTCAATGATTTCCAAAATGATCAAAATTCATCATAAAGAAGACCAAAATAGACAATAACAATCATGACGGGTTCCAAAACGATCAATAAAAGATCATCTTCAAAGCCATCACTCCAAAATACAATGATAGTTCACACAAATGATTTGAGACAATCATTTCCAGTCAATTCCGTAACAGTCACGGTAAAATACAATGTCAATAAAATAAAATAAATGTTGATCCTGGGCCGTTGCGATACCACTTAAGCAAGTATGGTGTACACATGGATGATGTACTAGTATAACTAGTCCCACTGGGTACTACCTGCATTCAATGCAGGATTCAAACCAGCCTTATAACACCTCCTCACATAACGGTTTCCTAGGACAACACAAAATCAACAATATTAATGAACATTAACATAAACTCAAAATTACTGAAATCAATTCGGGTTTTAATAACAATAAATATACTGATATAAGTCATCACTCAGAATTCAAGAATAACCACAAACAAACAGCAAGAACAATTACGAATAGTTATCGTATTTAGGCACAACAACTCAAAGAAAGAATGCAAACATATATGGAATATGCCCAGTATGCAATAACAGGCAAGCATCGATAAGATTTCTAAATAATCGATTTATGTTCAATATTGGGGTTTTCTGGACAATAACATGCTGATATTAATACGTAATTTAGTATTTGACATTAGTCATAAGTAATCGAAGGAGTATTTACGAGTACGAGTTATCAAAATAAGAGAAATTCTTATCCAGGGTTCAGATAGAAGCCCTTACCTGGATCCGCTGCTAGATTATTCTAACCAGAAAGTCTTTAACTTTACCCTAAACGGAATAATTAAAACATCAGAACACAGCCTGCGGTTCAATATTATAACTTAATACGGACTCACACATATTCCAAAAATGAACCTCCCTAACTGGGTATGTAAAATTGCCAAAATGCCCATGGGGTGTAAAATTACCAAAAACATCAAATCTCTCGAATAATCTTATTGTATGTGAATCACTCAAATAACCTTACTGTATGTTAATTTACCGAAAACACCCTTTATTGGTAAAATTATCAAAATACCTCATCAGGGTGACAAATTATCAAAATATCCCTTCTCATCCTTAAATCGCCAAAATAGTCTTTCCGTAAGTGAAATCACTAATATATCTTTATTGTATGTGAATTTATGGAAAAATACCTTTTTACAGGTAAAATTACCAAAATACCACCTGGTGATAAATTACCAAAACACCTCCTAGGGGTTCGCGGCACCGAAAAAATCTCAAAACACTATTTTTAGCATCCTAAAGTCATTTTTGAGTCAAAAAGTATTTTAAAAAATTTTCGCCCGAAAATCCAGAACCGGAGTCCGGGCCGATCGCTCAAAAGCCAGATTGCCTAAAAAAATATCTATAGGTCTCAGAATGACACGAAATTTTTGATATTGAATACTATTAGTAAAATAAGATTTTCCTAAAAGTTTTAGATTAAACTGACTTACTTTGTTATGTCAAATGATTCAAGATTTTTCTCTAATTAGTACCTTAATTTAACATCCTTTGCAGACACCGAAATTTCCAAAAAAATTTCAGAGAATACCTCTCCTAAAAATATCAGGAGTTACTGTTTTGGACTTTGCCTAATTTTGATCCTAACTATTTATAAAGAGTTAGATTAAAAAATGCCTAATTAATTTCTACCTTTAGTGACTAAAACAATCATTATTCACATCACACACTATTACACCTAAACTGTACCCACTTGTCTTCTTCCTTGCATTGCCGCACCCAACCCATTACGTAGTTTCACCCACTCTCTGCTAAACATATCCACCCACACGACAACACTAACCTACACCTAATTACACCTACAACACACATTAACACACTTTACACCCATAATAATACACACATACACACACTTGAACAAATACACTAATTGTCACTGATTGTCACTCAACTCACACTTTCACACACAAAACACACATACACCCCCTCGGTAGCCCCTAACACGCACACAATTCCATTAATTACACCACCACACGCACCCATACCTGTTTACAAACACAAAGCACAAATGGATGTTCATTAAAACACACACCTCACACGCACACTTACTGCACGCAGCACAACAGCAAGCTGCTGCTGTGTTCCCCTTCCCCTTCATCCTTTTTCACGCACACAGACATAACTTAACACTCTAACACACACATCCCACATAATACACACACAAACACACTGAAATTACTCACACAACCACCCACAAACTCATGCACTCATAGTGGACACACACACTGCACCTACAATTTCACATTAAAATCACACACGCGTGTGCGCTCTCACACGCACACACGTACACACTAAACACACACATCAACAGAAAATAAAGGTTATCTTGAAGAAATCTTTACACTTTTCCCCCCAGTTTCTCTTCTCTCTCTGTTCTGCCAAATTTCGCAACCCCTAGAGTCCCTTATTTTCTTTTTCTCTCAGTTGCTATTCATCCCGTCCTGAAATTCCCTTTTTTTCATTTAGGATAAAATTAGATTAAAATTAAAAAATAGATTAGTCATCACATAAAAAGAGTAGAAGGTGGTAACCACTAAAAGGGTTCTCTCTAAAATTTTGACACATTGGTGCCTACTTTTTCAAAATTACAAATTGGCCCCCAAATATTTCCATAGTTATAAAATAACCCTAAAATTTGTTTAATTACATTAAAGCCCCAAAATTTATTACAACCTCCATTAATTTAACTAAACATATACCGGCACCTATTTTATTATTTTTCATCACTAAAATATTATTTATAATCAAGCCCCAAAGTTTTCCAAAATCACAAAAATGATCCCAAAAGTTTTTAAATTTACATTTTTTGCCCCCAAAATTCTTTTAAACTTCCATACGCTACTGATACCCAAGCATTGCTCAAAATTATCGCCTATTTATTTTCTGGTCACAGATGGTTATTTTAATCAGCTCCCCAAAGTACCGGATATTCTCCCTACCATATAAAATTTTTGTTCTCGAAATTTGCTTTCGGATATCTTATCACGTGTAACATCTAGGCACTACACTTTTGCTGCGTCACTCTGATAACTATCACATAGTAGCTAAGCTACCCCTGATTTTCGCATCCAAATTCCTGTCCCACAGATACGCAAATGCAACCATTTAAATTTCACATCATAATGCTAAACTCAAACCTGTCAAGTTATCACTTGCACTTTAACCATCCGTAACTTCACGGATAGTGACTCAGCTAATACGAAATTACTGAACTATATCTGCATTGCTCTGAATTCTGTATACAACGAATTGAATCAAACTCTAAGACAACAGGCTTGCATTGCACTTTATTGATACTATACCGGAGACTATATCATTACTACAACTTACTTAATGATTGTAAGCTAACCTCAAGTTTGAGGCGTATTAAAATGTTAAGCGATAGCCACATGTGACTTGCAGTCTACCAAGGCCATCAGGGATAATCAATCGTTATAAGCCCTCGTACATTACAACATACAGTAGAACTATAGCCACTAGACTTTCACTGCGCAGCCTAATATGTAACATCCTAAAATTTTCCAGAATGTTAACACTAAAACAATCGATGACACTAAGACCATATTAACCTCACAATAAAGTGGGTAGTCATCATCAGAGGAACTAAACCGTTTATCAAATCAAACTCTCGACTAACTGTTATAAATGAAATTTCCAAATCTAAGTCTACAAATTTTAAATAATACTATTCACCCACACAGGGATTCTAATGGACCATATAATAAACTTAAATTCAGTAGCTCGCTCGCCTCTGGTCCGGTTTCAAGTAATCTAATGCTGGTTACTACCTGCAGAAAGGAAGCCAAAGGAGAGTGAGCTTTCGAGAGCCCAATAAGATCGATCAAAGATTTAAAAAAACGAACGATTCAGACGGGTTTTATCTAAATTCAAAAGAAACTTTTAAGAGCATTTTCAATAAAACACAATATTTTGATATAGATGAACGATTCAAACGATTTTGATATTCAAGTCAAACAATATCTTTTCGAAACACTTGTAAATGAAAACTCAATTATTTCGATATAAACATAGGGATGAGTATTAACTTAATCCCTCAATTAATAGTTATTCAAAACACTTTATGTACAATAAAACATGGATAGAAAACATTGAACATGAGCAGTACACTATAGCAAAGCCACCCCGGCAGTGCTCGATACGCTTTACATTTGCATATATACACTAACTAGTCTATCTAGGTACTAGTTTAACTCAACCAACAGACCATCCTTATAACTCCCAGGTTTACTAACTCATGTCAATATTGAAAAGAAATAAATATAATTTGATGATGCCGAAAATGGTTCGATGATACGTGGAGGTGCCACAAAGGATGCGGTCTGAGTCAGCTTCCAGGTAGGCAACGCGAGAGACAGCAAGGACGACGTAAGGGCTGAGGGCAAAGCTCCCCAGACAGGTGGTGAGGACTGGCAGCACTGCGCAGGCAGGGCGACGACGAACAGGACTGACGTTCTACAGTCGTGACAAGGGTACGGCGTCAAGGGTCCGTAGACGGGAGTCCAAGTATATTTCTCTCACTAGAATTCCAGAGAGAATGTCTTTTTAGAGAGAGAAAGTGAAAAGTCCAAATGAGCCAAAGATCCTTGAAAAAGCTCCAAAGTTCGCTATTTATAGGCAAAAATGTGCATGTGTCATAAGTTGACATGTGTCACCCCCTGGGAACGACACGTCGCCAGGGGGGCAACGCACTGACCCTCCGTTGGACTGCCGGTTCCTAAGTTCGTGCTGCCCTGCCCTTGCAACATCTCTCTGCCTGTCTGAGGAGACTGATCATGCCGCGGTAGCATGGTCAGAGTAGCCCGTTGCCCCAGCCTCCAGTCCAAGCCCTTACTGAATCCCACAGGCCTGGCAGAGGTGGGGAAGACCCGACGCCCAGCTGCCAGGTGGACTAGGCAGGATGCCCTTCCGAAGACCTGCTCCCATCTCGGAGTGACCCGGGGGTCATAGTCCTTAGGGGTGCCGACGCGAGCCCCCAGTGCCAGAGCACGTAGGCCAGTCACGCAGGCACCCCGGCGGAGATAGTGTTCTGGAGGAGTAGCCTATCCCGTGAGCATAAAACATGATTGCAGCGCATGGTGCGCGGTTGAGTGCGGGCGACGAGGGTCGCAGAGTGATCTCCGAGCGACAAGGGTCGTTGCGTGGATGGCGCGTGACCGTGAGCGACGGTTGTCATGGCGACAGAGCGATCACAAGTGGCGGTCGTCGAGACTACGAGCGACTATCATTGCGACGAAGGAGCATGGTTCGAGAGCGACGGTCGTCGTGACAACGGAGCACGGTCAAAGGTGACGGCGTCGGTATTCAAGGCAGGTGGCCGACCCCTTGGGGTGGCTGACCCCCCAGGGTGGCCGACCCATTGGGGTGGCCGACCCCCAAGGGTGGCCGACCCCCAAGGTGGAAGGCACGCCGAAGTCGCTTCACGAATGGTTCACGTGACTTGAGCATGCGTTGCTTTGACCGGCCCTCGAGCGTTGAAAAGTTGACTGCTGACTGGGTGATGTGTCGTGCAAAGTGGGTCCCTTAGCGGGTCCTGGGGTGCGACCAGAATAGGGTATGAACATAATTGAAAATATTTTTACGATGATTGAGTTAATAAACAGATAAGTATGAATCAGAATTTCAAACGATCGCTTCAAGGCTCAATTTAAGGTTCATTGGCAATTGAAAACACTTTTATATCAATCGTAAAGATAAACATTTAATGCAGTTTATAAAATTGTTATTATCAACATTTGAAATCAGAGTAATGAAAGAGGGCTCAGAGAGAAAATCCTTACCTCAATCAAAGCTAAGCAATGCTAATCACCCTCGATCTAAAAATCTTTGAATTAACCTAAATTGACAATTTATTTGTTAGAACACAATTTATACCTAATATACTATAAACCTAATATTAGCTACACACCACGTGCTCACTTCTAACTCCAAAATCGCTCAACTCAAAGCGCGCCTCGCATGTGGCCAACCTACCCGAAAATTCCGTACACTCCTTAATGCGCAACAGTATTCCAAATTCATTATAAATTACATTAATACACTTTTATAGCTTAAAACATTATAAAAAAGTCAAAATATGAATTTTTTGAATTTTTGAATTAAAATAATTTCTTTAAATGCAATAAAAACCCATAAATTCTCAAAATTGCTTCTAGCTGAAAATAAAGTTCCATAATTTTTGTAACAGCTTTAAAATATGTATAAAAATTATAAAAATAAATCAAAAATTAAAAGGCATTAAAACTATTTTTAAATTATTCATTTTTCCAAAACCAATTGGATACGGAAACCGTAGAAAATCAACTCCAAAATCATCAAATTCAAACTGAGTCTTATTTATACTATAAAGGGATTACTTTAATTTTTTTCAGAACATTTTGAGAATTTAAGGGCTCCAAAAGCATTTTATGAATCTGAAATTACAGAAAATATTAAAAATTCATACGATTTCAGAAAATTACAAATTTGCCACAATTTCTAATATAGCCTAAAGTATCATATATTAAATTTTTACGCGTTAACAATCATTGTACGACACCTTTTGCATGCATCTCGCTTAACGCTAAACTGATACTTATTATTTCACAATTGCAGTCAAACAGCACTACACTTCAAGCCACCCCTCCATACTCACACACCACAAATGCTCACAGTACACTCACTATAACAATTTACTTCGGGTCTCCTTGCACACACAATCACACACATGTTTAAGCACACATTTTACACAGCATATACACACGCACTTCACTCTCACAGATAGTTATTGACCCATCTTCTACCCCTCAAACACACACAAACTCTCACTCAGTCACCACCTTTCTTTCTCTTTTTTGCTAACTTATTCTTCACACTTAGTCACCATACACACATACATATCACACACCTTCACGAAGTCACACACATATAAATACATGCTGACACAACCCTCCGAAACATCACCTATATTACATCTCACAAGTCACAGCAAAGTCACCCCCACTTCAGTTCACCCCATCAGTCAACCTAGTGTTTAACAAGAACCAAAAACCCAAAAACACAAGCATAGTTTAAAAGTCACCAAAGAAACCACTTCTTATCGATACATTTCCATTTCACAAACCCACAACACACTTGATATTCAAATACTTGCCATGCCTCATTATTCTAGATGAAGAACAATATCTAGTGAACAAAAACTCGTCTTCAATTGTTCTCCACACCAATAGGGTTGTCTAGAAGTTACACCATCACCATCTTTACAAAAATAGCACACAAATCTGCAGAACTGAAAGTCCCATGCACGCACAATTGCACCTATAAGACCTTCCAGAGAGAACTAAAAGTCCCTTTGGCCCACTTTCTCTTTGCCTTTATTACTCTACCTATGAAATTGACCCTCGAGATAAGCATCCACATCAAGATCTCGCTTCTAAGTAGCTTTGATGGTCGGATTCCTCTTCGATGGCTTCTCCTTCAACAGCAAAGTGGGATGTTGCTGGGGCTCGTCCATGTGTAAAGACCTTATAGGACTCCCGTCAGCATCAAACTTCTCCTCAAACATCTGGGAACCAATTTAAGAGCGCCTGATCCAAGTGACCCGAACTTCATCTTCAGTTTGAGGACAAAGAAAGCTTTGTATTATACTCTGAGAAGACTTGCCAGACTCAAATATCTCCGGGCTCAATCTGATAACAGCACGAGCTTTCCCCTTTGTTTGCTCCAGAGGTTGTGGCTCACAAGCACTTGGGAAGTCCTAATCAAGTTCCTCCCTTAGTTTGCCTTCTAGAGCTAATAATGTTTCATGAACACGGGCCCAAAGCCAACAGATGTATGCGCTCGTGATTTTTCCTTCTCTGTTTGCCTGAGATCTGTTTCTTTCTTCTCTCTATTTTTTGTTGCTATTTTATGTTACTGTTCATTTTTTTTTCATTTTTGTTCTCTTCTCTTTTCTTTCCTAATTCCCTTTTCTTTTGTTTTAAATCATATAATTAATTTATCATTACATGTCATGAGTCATCAAAAAACAAGGAGGTGGTGGCATCAACGAAGAGATTTTCTCCAAAAATTTGACACCTACGTATGAATTTTCCAAAATTTGAAAAAATGGCCCTTCAAGTTTCTAAAATTGCAAAATGGCCCCAAAATTTTTAAAGTTTATATTTTTGCCCAAAATTATTGCTTGTTTATTTTTGGGTCACAGATGGTTATTTTAAGCTCTCAAAGTTCAGGATACAATTTTACCTTAAGTACTCAACAACATAATTCAAATAAGCGAATTCCTGTCACAATGACTACTGGTGTCAAATCATAACAACAATAGTCTAAGAAAATGTCATCAACATGGCATGCTAATCGAAACAATGAATTATCATATCAGAACCGCATTATCTTTACTTGATTGACTTATAGCCAACGCAATTCGCAACCTCCGACTGCAACGAGCGAGATCACCTAGTCAAATAATACTTTACTCGTTAAACATCATTCAAACATATATGCATACTTTATTTATCCCTTCCTATTTAACCATTCATAGCGTCTTATGACAGGTAGATAATCCGATCTGATTATCGGATCCTTAAGCCATCCTTATCAACTCATTAGCGATAATAAACCCCCCCATTTTAGACGTATTAACACCATTCCTCACTTTTCACCACTCGAAAGCTTAATAGCGCTCTCTCCCCAAAATTTAACGTCAACATCACAAATTATCAAAATATTCCCTGATGGCCGCTAGACCACCAACACCCCAAAATTGCTTCCAAACCACTTTTTAGATGTATTACATCTATTTCTGGACCAAAAAGTTCTTAAAAAAATTTTATAGAAAAAATTACCAAAATACCCCCTAGGTGGCAAATTACCAAAAAATACCTTGGTGGTCCCTACCACCCCAATATCCGAAATCAACTTTGAAACGATTTTTCTGATGTCTTACACCCCTTCCTGGGCCAAAAAGTCCTTAGTGAAATTTCATAGAGAAAATGACTAAAATACCCCATCTGGGCAGCAAATTACGAAAATGCCCCTGGAGATTCTCAGCACCGAAAAAATCTCAAAAATACTTTAACATGCTATTTTAAGCATGTCAAATTTATTTTTCAGCTAAAAAGTATTTTAGAGAATTTTTGTCCGAAAATCCCGAATCGATGTCCAAACCGAGCTTTCAAAAGCCGGTTCAGCCAAAAGTAACTATCAACTTTGGAATGGCTCAAAATTTTGGAAAATGAAATGTCTTAGCATCTTAGGGTTATCATAAAATTTTCACACAAAACTGTGATGGTTTACTATTTTTAAATTCATCAGGAAGTTTCACGATAACCACATCAGTTAACCCCCTTCCCGACCTCCAAAAAATCTGAAAAATTTTTCACATTGTAGATTTTATAAAAATAACTAAAGCCTTTTTTTCCTTCACTTTAGCAGATTCTACCCCAAGTGACTTTTGAAAATTGCACCATAGACTACCTAACCTTAGCCCTCTTTTAGTTATATTTAGTATTAAATTTCACTGCTACAACAGTACCCACGCACACCTAGCACCAGCAGCCTGCTGTTGCTGCTCCCTCTTTACACAACCCTCTTTACACAGCCTTAATCGCCACCCCCCAAACAATCCCTACTTCTCCTTTGTGCAACATTTTTTTTCTTTTCTTTGTTTAACAATCCTATACACCTTTTGATTTTTTTCACAACCATACACATTAAACCCACATATGTTTGAAGTTATAAGCCTCATCAAAAGTATGCAAGAAAGAAAGCCTAACATATTTCAAGGCTTGAATTCATAAAATACTAGTTAGCATGAAGAGAGAGGGAGCTTACCCTAGGGATTGGTTTTTCTTCTTCTTCTTTCTCTTTCCCTCTTTTTTTTCTCCTTTCTTCCCTTGCCCGAACTCAGCTTCTCCTTTCTTTTTTTATTCCACCAAAATGGTTACAAGACCATTTAGTCTTGGCTTTTTTCTTACCAAGGAGGTCTCCACCTCCTCTTTGCTTATGCTTAGTCATGCATGATCTTTTCCTTTTTTTTTTGTTTGGTCCTCCAACCGACTCCATCTATTCCATCTTTAATCCCTTTACTTTGTTTAGTTAAAGGTTACAAGGATATGTTACTAACCCCCACTTTTAAAATTAACAACTTAGCCCCTTAACTTTTCCATATTTACACTTTGACCCCATAACTTTCATAAAATTACATTTTGGCCTCAAAGCCAAACTAACCCCTCATTTAAATTTCTACTACTTAATTATCGATAAAAAAGTGCTACCAATAAAAATAACACCCTCAATTAATCTAATTCACGGCTATATTAATTTAAGGCATTTTTAGGGTATTATATAGAAGTATTTTGAAACAACCATAAAATTGCGCAGAAAATTGGGGGGCCAAACCGAAAGATTTTGTCTTTTAGGTCGATTAAAGTCTTTAACTAATCGGCAGGTTTTTGACTTTTTTAATTTCAAAAATCCCAAAGTCTTTGACTAACCGATCGGTTCTCCTGCCGAATTTTCAAAAATTGCCTGACTAACCAGCTGATTTTCAAAATTTTCAAAATTCCAAAGCTTTCAGCAGTTTTGACCAGCAGACCAATTTTTGACTTTTTTTTGTAAAAAAAGAAAAAATTTATGCATACTTGTGTGCCCCATCATCCTCATAAATTTGCGGTTGTCTACCGGGCATTATCACATGATGTATGTTCATTCACCTGAGGGCGTTGTTATCCAGTATTTGTATATCTGCATGCTGCTTATGCATGTCCTACATTTGATCCTTGGGTTATTAACTACCCAGATATCTAAAACCAATTGCTCTATCTATCAGCTCTTGAACGGTGCAAGGGCTAATATAAGATTTCGTGTTTATTGCCAGTAGCTTCTTGTTCCTAGATCTCTTAATCTACTTCCACATTAACCCCATACACCCAGATTTTCACGTCAAAATTCACCTTCCTTGAATTTGACATACAACTTAGCTTTCTTAAAATTTGTCAAACTTGCCATTGTGCAAGTTCTTCTCTGCCCTTAATATCGTTCATAAGGTCATCGATAAGGCGACGAATCAACGACCAAGTACTCTCAAAAGACTTGATTCCTCAAATTTATAACAGCCACAGGGCCTTAAATAATTCACCTGGAACCACAAAAAATTATAATGTCCGTCTATGTCCCTAGTTACAATCTTGACAACTTCATCCTTTCTCATTCCTTAACTGGTGATGACCCGTTCTAAGGCCAGTCTTAGAAAGAAACCACTTAGCACCCAACAAGTGATCGACATATCATCTATGTCAGGCAATGAGTAATTATTCCTGACTGTCACCTCATTCAACTTTTGATAACTGATACATAATCACATAAACCTCTTATTCCTTTTTGCTTCAATGACCATCACTCTCATTTAGATCATCCCCGTGCAATATACCATGGCATTTAACATTTGAAACAGTCTCTTTTGATTCATCTTTGACCTTAGCTCAGCTGCTTACTCATATATATAAGGCATTCTGCAATTGCCTTAACATAGTCCACATCCTCAAGACTCAATCGACATCATCTACATTTTTTATCTCCTCTTCTTTGTCCTGATCTTTTTTTTTTCGGACTGTTTATCATGTACTTACTTCTTATAATTATGTCCACTTTTCTAGTTTCGATCCTAGATTCTACCTTCCGCCCTCACTCCCTTCTCCTTCTTTCTTCTTTTTTTTTCAAACCTCTTCATTCTCTACCTCTATCGCTTGGTTTTTCCTGCTACTTCTGTAGCATTTCACCATTTGAACCTTCTTACTTGTCCCTTTTTAAGGATTATTTTCCAAAGCTCCTCATTTTATTTTGCATTTTTTTTGTCATCACCTGATGAGGTCAAATAGGCTAACTCACCAAATTCCCTAACATCCTTGTCCGCCTTTCTATCCTTCAACTTAGCACGAGAAACGTGTCTCCAACCTACTCGGCAATTTAAGCAAAAATATTTATCACCAACATGTTACATGTACCTGTTTCGGGTAACACAGGCCAGATAAGCTAATTTCCTTAACTTGTTTTTGCCCATTCTCAATAACTTAGAACTCTTCTTGTATATATGACTAGCAAAAATCATCTTTTTGATGGTTTTCTCCATCTCGTTACTTCAACTATCTTCTTCATCTCTCACATTCACATAGTTGTCTATACTAGACCATTTCCCTCCCGTGGGATTTCACCTAGGAGGGCATCCTGATAGTCTCAAGATCTACCTTCTTTTTTTCCTTTTACTGGGGCTGTAGCCACTGGTTGTACATTAAGAACTCCCACAATCTTTTGTAGAAGTCTCGCTAGCTATTTCTTAAGGTCTTCTAGACCTAATATACTTCCTGCTTAGTTCTTCCACCTACATCCTTGACATTCACCATAATCATTTCTATTGAGGGCCCCTCTCGATTGAGAACCCTCTCTCTCTCTTTTTGAGGAAGGAGTAACACGATAATTAAAATTACACACCATAATATTAACCTTCACGCTCAAGAAGCTAATGGTTTTCATCATTAAACAACCTTTTTCTATAATAGTATGTAAATACTACTGGTTCCCCATCAAAAGCGGACTCCACCCCTATTCGTACACCCTATCAACCTCAGAGAAGCCATAATACTCCTTTCACAATTTCAGGCTTCAATGACTCTCTCTTAGAATCAATCGTTACTTGTCTTCAGGTATTGACCTATTAGGAGGGCAATCACGAATAACATGTCATATTTTTCCGAGTGACCCGCATATTGGTATCCAACGTCTCCCTTAATATCTAATTTGATACTTACTTCATGTCCCCTCATTCAACTTTCAATCTCTGTATTGTTTAGTTAACATCGCTAATTTGGGACTAGAACTGACTTGTCGATTAGTCCCTTTTTCCTCATTACTTGGAAGTAATTTCTCTTCCAAAAGTCCATCAAAACTTTTCTCATTCTCACTCTCGGCTCATTTCTTCATTTCAAGTTCACACAATAAACAACTTAGGCCTTCAACCAGACACTTGAAAAGTCTACATAATCATTTGCCTAAGCTCTAATACCAACTTATGACACCCTCAACCCAGGTGACATCACCGAGCTGAGTTATCAATCATAATCATATTCAAAATCCTGTGCTGAATACAGAGCAACTATATCCTCATACTCATACATTATTTGTAATACCCCGATCTTAGGTTTGAATTTTTAGTAATTTTTAACAAATTTTATTTAATTCTTTAGCGACAAATTTTACAAGTAAGAATATTACGTCTTTTAGCGACGAACTCTTGTTTAGCGTTAGTATACTTTTCTTTAGCAACTTATAGCGACAAAATTGGGGAATACTAGAATTACGATCTTAGCGACAAAATTGAAATCATAAGATATGATTTACGATAGCAGTTATCAATAACATTGATTGAGGTATTAGTGGCAATTAACGAAACAATAAGTTATGAACTTTTGGCACGCAATTCTTTTGTTGGCATTGATATTTTCTACGTGACCCCTTTTAGCAACACATAATGGAGCGAGTTAGCGTAACAGTCGTTAATAATTTGCTAACATATAGTTCATCATAAGTAATTTATTTTTGGACCATTTTTCGCAATCGTAAGTTGAGTTAGAAGTTTTAACGACAAATGGGTTATAGGGTTTCTTTGCAATTCTAACTAGGGTTTCATCTCACAAATTTATATATAAGACACAAGTATGGGCAGCCACCCTTCTAGCCGCAAGACTCAATCGGTTCCTGATAGAAGGAGATAGCAGGAGAAAGAAGAGAGACTGCCAACCATTTTACGTGAAAATTCAGGAAGAAAGAGAGAGAGAGAGAGAGAGAGAGAGAGAGAGGAGAGAGAGAAAGAGAAAAGGAGAGCTTTAGGGCTGAAAATCCCAGGTATGATCCCTTGCCCTTGTAGCCATCAAAATGAATAATTCAAACGGATTGTTATGCTATTTTAAAAGGGGATTCGTGGGTGTTTGATTGCTGTGTTTTTCTGAGTGTAATGCGTATGTATTCGACAGGATATATAGGTATTCTTGGCTATGTAGTGGGGCTGCATGTGATGGCAGCCATGGTGAGATTTAATTGTGCGATGTGTTTATGTGTGAAGAAGAAGGGGATGAGTAGCAGCACATGGCCCTGTGCGTGATGGGGCTGTGTTGTTGGCGAAGTGCGAGTAACGGCATGGGAAAAAGAGGACTGCCAAGGACAGCCATGTGAAGGCTGGTTCGGAAGTGCGTAGGGGTGTTTGTATGCAATAAAGGGTGCAAAAGAAGGGGGAAAACAACAACAAAAGGGGCTGCTACTGCTGCTGTGATTTCGTGTGTGTGCAAGGTGGAAAAGAGAGAAGAAAAAGGGCTGCCCAGGTGTGGGTATTTCCATGAGAGGGTGTTGTGATATGTATGTGTAATTGTGAGTGAAGGAGAGGGGAGAAGCTGCCGTAGGGCAGCACGAGAGTGTGGGTTGGCGCTGCGGTGTGCGATGCGTGTGACAGGGAAGAGGATGCCACAAACAACAGCGGAGTGTGTGAATTGTTTATGGTGTGCATGCATGAAAATGCGATGTGCGTGCAGGGAGGAAGGAGCTGCCATCGGCAGAGGGTATGTGGGTGTTTTGTGTGCGTGTGTAGAGGTGTAAAAAGGGAGGAAAACCTGCTGTAATGGGGCTGCCAAAGGGCAGCAATTGCGTGAGGCTGTTGATGTTCGCGTGCATGTCTAGAGGTGTAAAAAGAGGAGAAAAAAAAAACCTGCTGTAATGGGGCTGCCAAATGGCAGCAATTGCGTGAGGCTATTGCTGTTTTGTGTGCGAGTGTAGAGGTGTAAAAAGGGAAGAAAAACCTGCTGTAATGGGGCTGCCAAAGGCAGTGGTTGCGTGAGGTTGTTGTTGTTTTGTGTGTGTGCGTAGGGTGTAACACAGGAAGGAGAAGACTGCTGAAAAAGGGGGAACCTGCTTGAAATGATATGAGTGTTGTAAGATAGCATGCAAGTGGAGGGTGCATGTGTGTTGTTGGTGTAGTAGGGAACGCAGAGATGATATAGTGAGAGTACATGTGTGTAGTAGTGGTGTGTATAGGTGTATGTTAACTTAGGTATGTGTGTGAACTTAATGTGTATATAGTGTATGTAATTGTGGGCTTAGAGAGTGAGCAAGTGTGTAAAAGTGTGTGGGTCTAAGGTAGAAGAGGGGCTGCTGAGAGAGAGAAAGGCCATAGTGGAGGTAAGCTGATCGGGACTAAGGCTGGACAGCAAAGTGTCGCTAAAACTCCATCTTGCCCTATAGTCCTTTGTCCAATTTCTTAAGACTTTTCTAAACATATTTAGACAAAGTACCAAACTAAAACCCCCTTTATTTTTATGAAATCTACGATGTGGAATTTTCTAGCATTTTTTCTAGGCAAGGAAAGGACCTGAAATAATTTTATATCAAAAATAGGTTTTTGAATTATTCAACATAGTAAACAAAATTCTTTTTAACCTAGAATTTTACAGTGACCTAAAAGTACTGAGATGCTTCGGTGTCTAAAATTTTGTCGCATTCCGGTGCCGTTTGACATATTTTTTAAAACAAGGTCATTAGCGTTCAATTTAAGGAGCGACTTAGGATTCCGAGTGGAAAATTTTCCCGAAAGGCCATTACGGTCCTAAAATCACACCTAGCTGTTTAAAATATTATTTCCGGTTATATTGGAGTATGTAACGGTACGCTAGAAGTCAAGGGGTGGTTTGATAATTTTACTCACTTAAGAGAAACTTAATGTTTAGGTATGATTGAGTAGAAATAAATAACATCTCTTTATTATTTAGGTTTTGATAGTCAAGAGCTAGGAGCGACTGTTGATTGAGCTCAAGAACCAATTACTGAGCAAGGTAAGTACTCTTGCCATATTCCTCCGTATACCCTATTTTTCGTCTATGTATATGTACAAATGAATTGTTGTTTAAAGCCTTTCGCACGCTACTGCTTTTGTGTAAATTGTTTGATGAGAAAATACATCAAAATGCCATGGAATGTTTTCTATGAATAGTATTTTAAAGTTGGATTATATATGTTGAATGAGACGGTACCCTGGCTTGGTTGTTGCGCCCCATATCCACGGGAAAAAGTTGGATTGTTGGGTCCTGGTCAACGGGACGATACGTTGACGCACAGTACTGTTGCTCGTGGTGCGCCCTTGCGTCCACAACAATATGTATCCCGGACGAAGGAGGGATTGTGGGCCCTAGTCGGGGGCGCATACCCTGACCGAATTATATTTATCCCGAGTGGAGTAGGGATTGTGGGCCCTAGTCAGGGGGGAATGTACGCTGACCGCAACATACCTATGTTATGATGAACTGTGATAGTTGTTAATGAGCCTTCTTGATGTCATGCATCGTTACTGTGAATCTTGGATGAATTGCTTTCATAAAGTAGGTATATGTATGATATCTATTGTGAAAATATTTATCAGTTTTAAATTTGATGAAAACCTTGGCCTGTTTTTATGAATCCCAAAACCTATTTTAGGGATATGGTATGTGTACTTACTGAGCCCCAAGCTCACCCCGTTTTATAAATGTTTTCAGGCGATCAACTAGATGAACATGAGTATTGCGAGGGAAATGAGAATGAAGCAGTGGGAGATGCTCGTTAGGAGGCTGAATTAAGTTCCATGAGAAATTATGATATTACTGGTTTATTCTAGAATTGTTTGTAGTGTAACTCCAGGAGATTTCCTTTAAATAAATTATATTAGTCATTATGGAGGAATTTAATTGAGATAATTTTGGGGAGATCTATAAGGACCTTTTTAGAAGTCATATTATCGTATTAGTTAATGCATGATATTAGAATCTGTTGACAGGTTTAAATAAGGCCTGGCAGAGCCCTTGATTTGCGTCCATTGGGTCTGCGGCCGGTCACGTGCCTAGCTCGCGGGCCTGCCCGTGGGTTCGGGTCGTGACATTATTAATAAACACTCCAAAATGCGTCCTTACAAAAAATTTTCTTATAAACATACATCATACTGAAGCAGAAGACTTTCAGGTCTTTAAACAACATGAATGTTTACAACCTAATATACGACTGTAGTCATAAGACTCTTAATAACCTATCTCGCAACTCAATCGTTATTCCATCATTCCTAGCTGGTCTTACCTCACACAACTGATCCCCTTGCTCAACTTTTCCAGCTTGTTTCTTTTTCCTTTCTAGAAGGTTCTCCTTGATCAACCTTATAGCCTGCACAATACAACATAAGGAATGAGCGCAAATCGCCCAGTAAAGTGACGAGGAGTATTGTGTACAAATGATTTAAAAGACTCAGAAGAATAATAATCCTCTCAACGATAGAAATGAATCAAGAGTTCTAATAAATTTTTGACATCAGCATAATTGTCAAATGATAATTTTTCTTTCGTTACACTGAGCGGCTTTAAGGCCCAATAGAATAGCATTACTGCCACCTCCTCATGGACAAGACTGACCGACAGACAGACAAACAGACTGATTGCCTATGCAAGTGAACACTAAAACAAAAAATTGAAAAGATAAACATCATTAAAATACAAGTCATTAAAATCATTAACATCAAAAGAAAATCAAATGCAATGCAACTCAGACACGACAGACTAGACTTGACTGGACATGACAGACTCAACGCGCATGCCCTACATCCTCTTTGCCAGTGATCATGTTTCACAGGCCATCCTCCTCATATTGATGTCCCATTTTATGGGATGTTCATCTCAGTCTCAAGTAAATAGAAGAGACACTGTCAACAAGCAGGGAACTCATTTAGAGTGTTTTTCCTAACCACGTTACAGCCAAGCAACAAGACTTCATCAACGGGGCAGACTAAGGGAAAGTTTATTTCACCTTACGTCCTCAACAACACAGTTTAACAAGGAATACCGGATCAACAGATCAACAGGTGTTCAGACATAACAGCAAGAGTTCAACGTGACATCATCAACATGGCAGACTTGGGAGAAGATTACCGCAAGCCATCAACAACGTCCTTACATAAAAGAAATGTCGGTTATCAATAAGTGCTGACATATCACAACAACAACGCAACGATCTCTATAGCATCATCATCAACGATAGGGCGGACTAGGGAGAAGTTGCCACAAGTCTTCAACAATGTTCTCAAAGAGAAGAGATATCGGCTATCAATAATTGCCAGCATCTCACAACCACCACGCAACAACCCCTACATGATACCATCATCAACTTCAGGTATGCTAATCGAATCAAATCATAGCATACTAGGACACGCATCATCCTCATTAAATTCTATCAATAGGGCGGATTAAGGAAATTTATTCTACCCTAAGTCCTCAACAGCACAATTCAATTATACATATACCGGTCGCAATGACTACCAACGTCCAATCACAACAATAAGAATTCAACAACACATCATCAACATGGCATGCTAATCGAAACAATGAATTAGCATATCAGAACCGCATTGTCCTTACCTGATTGGCTTATAGCCGAAGCAACTCGCAATCTCTAATCACAACGAGCTGCATCACCTAGTCAAATAATACTCTGCTTGTTAGAAATCATTCTACATATACGCACTCCTTAGACCCTTTTCCACTTAACCGTTCATAGCATCTTACAATAGCTAGTTAATCCGATTCGATAACCGGATCCTTGACGTTGCCTTACCAACGCATTAGCAATAGCCACTATCTCATTATTTCAATGTACTAATACCATTCCTCACTTCTCACCACTCCGAACTCTTAATTACGCATGTTCCCTAAAATTTAGCGCCAACGTGGTAATTTACCAAAATATCTCCTGATGGCCGCTACACCACCAACACCCCCAAAATAGCTTTAAAACTCTTTTTAGATGTACTACATCATTTATAGACCAAATAGTCCCTAAAAATTTTAAAGGGAAAATTATCAAATACCCCCTAGCGGCCATCACCCCAACAAACACCTCAGAACTTCTTTAAAATAAAATTTTAGATGTCTTACACTCCTTTCTAAACTAGAAGTCATTCAAAAAAATTTATAGAAAAATTTACCAAAATACCCTCTCCGTTGAGCGGTATATTATCGAAATGCCCTCGGGGGTTCACGGCATCAAAAAAATCTCAAAAGCACTTTAAAATGCTAATTTAAACCTCCTTAAGTCATTCTTGAGCTAAAAAGTATTTTAAAAAATTTTCACCCAAAAATCCCCAGTCGATGCCCGGACTGAGGGCTTAAAAGCCCGTTCGGCTAAAAATAGCGAACGACTTCAGAATGACCCAAATTCTTTGAAAAAGAAACTTCTCAACCTCCTAGGGTTCCCATTAAAGTTTCGTGCAAAACCACGCTAGTTTGGTATTTTAAATTATATTGTAAAGTTTCAAGGTTCTCGTATCAGTTAACCATCTTCCAGTCTTTGGAAAAATTTGAACTTTTTCCCTGATATAGATCTTCTAAAAATAATGAGGGTCTCTTTTTTTCACTTTGGCAAAGTCTAATCCCAACTATTTTTAAAAAATCGAGGGAATCTGCCTAAATTAATTTCCTACTTTTAGTGACAAAAACAGTCACTATTTGAATTACTACACACACTAAAACACCTCAGCCCAGACACACCTTTCTTCTTCAACCTCCAGCCGAAATGCTCCTCCCACGCACCAATGCACATTCTTCACAAACACCCACAACTTCACTTTCAATCCATTCCACATCATTAAAACCCCATTCTAACACTTTTAATTACATTCTAATGCGTACTTAAACATCCAATTCACACACAACTCACACACTTATACACACACCCAAACACCCACAACCAAGAACACGCACCTGCACCCACTAAACACCCACCAACTCACAAGCACAGTCCCACGAATTTCATCCCCATCAATCCTACACCCCATTAAATCCCTCCATACACTACTCCCTCCACAATCACTCACCCTCCATCTGCGCACGAAGAACGCATGCACACAGTCTCACACACGCGCGCACGCACAAAGTGAATACACACACTACCACACATAGAACACACAATAGAATACTCACTAAAGGGCCAGGAGTTACCCTTCTCTCTTGGTTTCTACTTGCAAATTCCTGACCAACCCCCCTGTTTCCCTTTCTTTTCTTGTTCTGTTCTTATTTTTTTGCTTCTTTCTTCTGGTCTTGTTTCTTTCCCGAAAGGGAAATGTTTCCCCTTTTGTCTCTTTCTCTCTATTTTTTTTCTAAAGACTATCCACTCCATTTTTATATTATTATTTTTTGATTAGTCACCATACCAGGTAGTCATTTCTCATGTCTCGATTACTTTCCTCTTGACAACTAGGCATTAATTTTCAAGAATTGCAAAACAACCTCTCAAGTTTTCAAAATTACATTTTGACCCCTCGACTTTAGAGAATTGCAATTTGACCCCAATATCACCCTAATCCCTCCTTTATCCCCTAGCACTTCATTATCATTGAAATGACAAAATGTAATAAAATATGCATCCCATTCACCATATTTTCTAAAATTATATTTTTATCCCCCTTAACTTTCTAAAATTATATTTTAACCTCCGTGGCCCACACTAACCCCATATTTAGCTCCCTAACACTTAATCATCACCAACATATTGCTACTTAATAAAAAATAGCACTCTTTAATTAATCAAACTCACGGTTAGATTAATTTTTGGTATTTTCTGGGGTCTCACACGTAGGCCATTTGAACCCATTGTTAAGTTCAAACCATAACTATGTGTTATGTCTGCATTCATCTTATGTATATTTACGTGCTATGTGTTTAGGTGAAAAATTATAAAAACAAAGTAGAGGTCGTGTAATATCCAGCACTCTTTGGAGCGATTTAAAATAACTATCGGTGACCAAAAAATAAATGGGTGATAATTTTGAACGATGCTTGGGTATTAGTAGAGTATCAAAGCTTAAAAGAAGTTTGAGTCAAAAGTACAATTTTGAAAACTTTTGGGGCCATTTTATAAATGTAAAAAACTTTGGGAGCTATTTCGCAATTTTAAAATTTGGTACCTAGGTGTCAAACTTTTAGAGAAAACTCTCTTAGTTAGTGCCACCTCTACATAGAGATTTATACTGGTTCGGCCTATATCCAGTCCCTGAGCACTCCACACAAGGAAGACCTATTCGAGCCTTTCACTAACTAGCTAGCTTTGAGTGCTAGCTCAAACCGCAGTACAGATTCTAAAACCCTTCTAAGGTTTTCAACAATTTACAAATAAAAAGTGATTTATAATTGAGATACAACAACAAACTCCTTCTTGAGTAGATATTACAATGAATACAATAGGACCAAGCTTACTTAGGTGGGAAGATCAATAATCTTTCAAGAACTAAACCAAGAAGCTAGATTTTCGAAATCTGAAAGTATAAACTCACTCAAAGAAAATAGATGAAAGAGTGAAAAAAGATGAGAGAGTATTTTCAAGAAGTGATAGAGAGTTTTTTTTTTTTTCAGAGATTAGCTTTTTTAGCAATAAATGCTCTCAAGACCCTTTTTGATATCAGAAGAGAAAAGGACCGTTAAAGAGAGATAACTCAAGTTTTGCTTCGAATGAATAATAAGTTGATTCGAATGAAAATCAACGCTGAAGAATTCGGTCGAATGAAAAGTTTGACTTCGACCGAAAACTTTGTGAGAATACGAATGAAAGGCATTGAGGGATTGCTTCAAATGAAAGGCACCGAAGGATTGCTTCGAATGAAAAGTCACTTTGCTTCGAATGAAAACTTTTTGCTTCGAACGAAAAGTCACTTTGCATCGAATGAAAATATTTTTGCTTCCATTGAAAACTATTTTGACTTCGAATGAAAATCATTTTTTGGCTTCGAATGAAAACATTCTTCACTTCAAATGAAAACTTAAATAACAGAGACTAAAGGATAGCTCCGAACAAAAACATGTTTTGCTTTGACCGAAAACTATTTTGACTTTGAATAAAGATCGTTTTTGGCTTCAAATAAAAATCACTTTTGGCTTCGAATAAAAACGCTTTTTGGCTTGTTCTTTACTTAATTTACTGGAGATCTTTAAGAAAGACTTAGTTACAAGAATGAATTTACATGCGGATAAAGTATATGTTAAGTCTTGATTCAAATCTTCGTTCAGGTCATCGTCCAAGTCTAAGTCCAAAGTCCGTAGTCCATTTTTAGGAAACATTGCACACCAATGATTGACTTATGTGAACCTGAAAATTAGCTTAATGACTGAGTTAGATTAATGTTAGGAAAAGTAATGTTGCAATTATCAAAATCAATTAAGGCCACACGAATGACACCCCATTCGTAGAGGGAGGATAATGGAGGTGGTGGGAGAGGGAGAGGGAGAGGGAGAGGGAGAGGGGAGGGAGGACCGTGGAGGCAAGGAGAGGGAGAGAAAGATCTTGGTGGCGGCGTGAACTGAATCTCGGGGTAAGGCCGTGGGTTTGGGCTATTTGTTGGTGATGATCATTGTTGGGGTTTGCTGGTCGATGGATTTGGATGGTGAAGGAAGAATGAGAGGGGGTATGGTGGAACTGATGGAGGCAAGAATGGCGATTCTGGATGGTATGTGTAAGTGGGTGTGTGTGGGTGTCAATCGCCAGTGGAGGAAAAAGTATTGAGGTGGACTTAACGGTGCTTGGTGGTGGGTTGTTGAGCCGTCGAGTAGTGGTTGTGTTATGATCACTTGTGGTGGTGAGATGGTGGTTATTAGTGGTTTCAAAGTGTGCCGACCTTTGATAGGGTGGTGTATGGGCAATGTGTGTGGGAGAAAGAGAGAGGGGAGAGAGAGAGAGAGAGAGAGAGTAATTGTCGCCCACTGCATGACTATCGATCTCAAATATGTTTGGGGTAGGTTTCAGTAGAGGCGATGGTGGGACTATTACGAGGCAGCAGATGCAGACAAAGAACATGTGAGTAGACCTGGCAAACGGATAAACTCGCCGCTACGTGTCAAACTAGCTTGAATACTGGTAAACAGGTATGGATATAAATTATTCGGGTGCAAACCAACATACGATTAGTCAAATCATGCAGCCGCACCCAGCCCACCCGATCCTGATAGACTCGCGGGTAACCCAACAAATTATTGTGTTAAGATAGAGTTAACGTGTCTCTTCGCCTTTCGCTATCTTCTTCTCTCCAAATCTAGATCGAATTATATTTGGCTTGACCCCTTTCAAATGAGGGTATATAGGCAACCTTCATAGAGTGCATCCATTTTGCAGTCCAGGTCTATTCATGTTAGTACGAAGGGAGTCATGTACATTCCCTATTTTCCATTCTAGTTTAATGTCGGGGGGCATTTGATCTTTATTTTAGGTCAGTTCCTGAAGGTCACGCACATTGCTCTTTCAAATCTAGTTTGAAATATGTATTGCTTAATTCCTATTGCACTGGGATATGTAGGCAACCTTTGTCCAATGCAGCCATTTTCCTGTCCAAGTCATTGGTCATGGGTTTTAACCCATAGTTCAAGATTAGTACATGACGGTCACGGGCGACTTTCTTTCTAATTTCATGCCCAGAGTCCAAATCCACGTCTAATGGTAGGCATTCGTAATCCAGGTTGGCACAAAAATTGTGACACCCCCAACCTTAGTGATGTCACCAGAGCTGGGTCGTCAGTCCATGACCACATTATACACCCTGTCGATACAGAGCAATTCTAAAAACATCCTTGAACATACATA
Source organism: Escallonia herrerae (assembly GCA_033070095.1). Taxonomy (NCBI): domain Eukaryota; kingdom Viridiplantae; phylum Streptophyta; class Magnoliopsida; order Escalloniales; family Escalloniaceae; genus Escallonia; species Escallonia herrerae. Next base: position 44,056 of record JAVXUP010001155.1, on the reverse strand, counting down.
AGGTTTCACAAAAAGCCATCCTTACAAAAAAATTTCATCGTAAAGCTCAACATGAGCACAGGGGAAATATTTACACAAAATGTCTAGTTCCCAAAATGCGCATATCGCCGTCTTACTTTTCGGTCTATTGATTAAGCGCCTTCTCCTTCCCTTTCCTCGAAGTTTCCCCTACTTTGCCCTGACTGCCTGAAACATTACAGGTAAGGAATGAGCGCAAATTGCCCAGTAAAGATAATACAAGGAACAACGCAGACAACGAAGTGAAAGCCTTGGGAGAAATGATAATCAATCTCAACGATATCAATAATCCAAAATTTCAAAGGATGACACAACATCAATTCATGGATCAAGCAACATATTTTCTTTTCTTTTAGTCAGACTGAGAGGCTTTAAGGCCCAACAGAACAATATTATCACCGCATTCAATGAACTGGACTGATCGAACTGACTACAATGCACGTGAACACTAAATCGCCAAATTAAACATCAATAAAATATAAGCCATTAAAATCACAATGTCATAATAAAGTCAAATGCAATACAGACACCGATCGGACTGACTGGACTCAATCGACACGACTGACTCGAACCGCACGCCCTACATCCTGTTTGCCGGTGATTATGTTTCACTGGCCCTCCTTTCACATAATGTCCCATGCTCCGGGTTGTTCATCTCAGTCTCAAACAAATAAAAGAGACAGCAAGCACAAGAAGGGAACTCACAAAGAGTTGTTCGTCCCCAAACCACGCTATTGTCAAAGCACATAATACAACAACTGAACGGACTAAAGGAACTGAGTTCACCCCATGTCCCCGATTCAACAAACTACTTAACAAGAAATTTCAGTCAAGTATACGACCGAGGTTCAACAAGGTAACCCGAAATCATCACTAAAGTATTTTAGAAAATTTTCGCCCGAAAATTTCGGACCAGTGTCTAGATCGAGTGCTTAAAATCCCTTTCAGCGAAAAAATAGTAAACGACCTCAGAATAGCCCAAAATCTTGGAAAAATAAACTTCTCAGCATCCTAATGTCCCCATAAAATTTTCACACCAAAACACACTCGTTTGATATTTTAAATTATACTATAAAGTTTTACAGTTCCCCTTATCGGTTAACCCCTTTCCGGTCCTCGAAAAAATCTGAAAATTTTCCCTAATGTGGATCTCCTAAAAATTCCTGGGGTCTCATTTTGTACTTTGGCTAAATCTGGCTCTACATATTTTTAACATTTATTGAAAAAAATTACTTAATTTATTTTGGTCTTCAGCGACGATTACGGTTACTGTTCATGATCAACACACACAATGTCACGTTTTTCACACACACTACTCTTCTTCAACCTCACACCCGAACCCACACCGCCATGACCCCCCTCCCTTCATCCACGGTTACACCCCTTCTTCCCCATTTCTCTACCTAAAACCCACATCCAACATCACCAACACCTAAATTTATAACCTAACTCATCTAAAACACACACAATCACACATGAACACACACCCAAACCACACACACTCAAGAACACACACTCACGCACCCCATGGCACACACTAAAACACATTGCCACCCACCTACACCTAAATCTCTCATCATAACTGCTTTCGGCAACACCTTCCAACACTCATACGGCCCCAATTCTCCCATTCGCCCAAACCAACACCCTCATACTCGACATACACATAGTTACCCACACCACCCAAGCTCCCCGGTGTGCATAGGTTACAAAACACACGCACACAGCTGCAAGATACACACAGAACACACACCAACTCACACGCACAGACCCACAGTTAGTCACATTCTCATCGATCCACCAACCCATCCAAACTTCATCACCCTACCTCCTATACCCTGCGCACAAGGAATACACACAGTTCAATACATACGAACTGAAATGGGTAGAGAGATTACCCTTTGCAAATTCTGTAATTTTTTCCTCCACCACTTACCCGAGCTAGGTTCTCTGTCTGGCTCTCCGATTTTTTTTGTTCTCTTTTCCCTCTTCTTGTTCACCGAAATCCAACCCATCTTTTTTTTTTTAATTTTACATTCACTTAGTCACCACCCTAGCATGAGGTGGCAACTAGTAAGAAATTCTCCTTGAACACTTGGCATTTGGGCATGCTTTTAAAAATTTATGAATTGACCCCCAATAGTTTTCATATTTATAGAATGACCCCCAAACTTTATGAAATTAACTTTTTGCCCCTCTAAATTAGAAAAATTCCACCTTAGGTTTCTACCGTCGACATTAAGTAAGGAGGTCGAACTGACCGATCTCCTTTACGAATACAACGGCGTGCTTCTACCGTCGACATTAAGTAAGGAGGTCGAACTGACTGATCTCCTTGTATAACCACCTTAGGTTTCCCTGGGATCACTAATTGTATTCTCTTACGTCAGCAATCCACGTTAGCGTCATACGCCGCTAACCAGTCCATCCCAAGTATAACATCAAAATCTCCCAACTCAAGGGGTATAAGGTCAGTATATAGTATCTGACTAGAGATCTGTATCGGGCACTGCCTATATTTCTTAGTAACAAAAAGGGCATGTCCGCTAGGTATGTTAACCGTTAATACTGTATTCAACAGTTGCTCAGGTACAATTAGCTTATTAGCGAATGCTAGAGAAACAAAGGAGTGTGTGGCACCCGAATCAAGTAGTATCATAGCCTGACGTGAACATACAGGGAATGTACCTGTCACCACGTCCTCCAATTTCAAGGCTTCCTTCAGGTTAATAGCTTTAGCACGGCCCGTTGTCCGTGGCCTTCCCTCCAGAGCCATCATCTTTAGCTGCGGACACTCCTTCGCATTATGGCCTGGCTGCTGGCACTGGAAGCAAACCCTTTGATTTAGCTTGCAGTCATTTACCCTATGACCTTGCTGACCACATTTGAAACATGCTCCTGTTTCTTTAATACAATTTGTGCCTTCATGCTTCAGTCCACACCACCTACATTCTTTATTTGCCGCTTGACCTGAACCTTGCCCAAACTTCCCCTCCTCCATCCTCTTTTTGAATTTCTTCCCACTATCTTTTGGCCGTTGATGGTTATTATTTCTCTTCCTGCCTTGCTCTTTTCTTTCCTCCCAGGCTTCCTTATTTTCCGCTTCTATTAGCAGAGTTTTCTCCACAACCTCGGTGAAGGTATGTAGCTGAAAACTCTTGACAATTCTTCATAATGGTTGTCTCAGCCCTTCCTCAAACCTTCTAACTTTTTGTTCTTCCGTAATCACCTGATGCATGGCAAAACGTGCTAGTTCATCAAATTCTCGTATGTATTCCTCTACCGTTTTGTCTTTCTATTTCAGGTTCAGAAAATCTGTCTCCAATTTATTCTGCACTGTCACGGGAAAATATTTTCATTAAATACCCGTTTAAAACGCTTTTAGGTAACATAGGCATGGTCGGGTTTTTTTCCCTTCCTCAACTTGTTTTTGCACATCCCACCTGGTACCAGCCGCTCCCTTCAGCATGTGGGTTGCAAAAATCACTTTTTGGGGCTTTCCACACCCTGTTATCTCAAAAGCCCTTTCCATTTCCCGAACCCAAGCCACTGCCTTGATCGGGTCACTACCCCCGTGAAACTCTCTAGGATGAATATCTTGAAAGTCTCAAAATTTACACTCTTTCTTTCCCTCTATCGGCACAGGCGCAGCCACCGCTGCTGGCTGTGCAGCAGGAGTTCCTACAATTTCTCTTAACAGTCCTACCAGTTCTCTTCTTAAATGCTCTATATTATTAATTTCAACTTCAGCTTCCACATGTTCCCCATTCTCACCCTGGCACATGCCGAGGATGCTTCCGTCGGTGGCCTTCTTAAGTTAGGAGCCTCTTCCATTAGGGGTATCACCCGGTTTCGCAATTGACGAGCCATTCCTGACATAAACACAATTTACATTCTTAACTATAACATCTTCTACACCTGTAAGTACAATATTTCATTTCTACAACATACATTTGATACAGACAACAGTTACAACTTATAGTTAATGTTACACAAACATATACATCAACAGTCAACTCTATACATTCCTACACATCTGTAGTCAACTGTATACATTTTTACACGTTACCCCTCCCTCCTTTTTCTTCTCGATCTAAACTGGAGAAAACCTATTCCGTTCTTGAGCGAGTACCATGTACCAATACTCCTCATCGAGAAGCATTTTCTACCGATCCCTCGGCATCGGCCTCGCCGGATGAGTTTCTCGTAACCCATCCTGTGTAATACCCCGAACCTAGGTTTGAACTTTTTAGTAAAATTTTAGCAGCTTTACTTATTAATTATTCTTATTTAGCGGCAAATTTTACAAGTAAAAATATTTTTGTTTTTGGCGACGGTTGACATGAACAATCTGATCGTCAATTACTAATAACGAGAGAAATAACTTGAGAAATTATTATTAAATTAGGATTTAGTATATAGTTATCAGTTTTGGTTATTTCAAATATGACAGAGAAAGTGATTTATGGAAAAAAATGTGGCATTTGAAGTGACTGATTGGGAGAAAAAGGAGGAGACTTTTGAAGCAATTAAAACCATATATGTTTTTAGGCAAAATAAAATAAAAGAGTCAAAAGGAAAAGAGAGAGAGAGAGAAGAAAATGGGAGAGGAGATGAGAGACTGTAGTCGGCCCTAGATCGGCGGCACCACACCTACCATGGGACAACCCCACTGCCGACCATGGAACCCATCACCGGCGATCAACTCCGGTGCTCCCTCACTGAACACCACCGCCCAACACCTCCACAACCACCATGCCGTAGTCCACGTATCGTTGCCACCATCGTCGGGACTCATCACCGGCAGTCTTTCAACGCTGCGATGGCCTTAAACTTAATCGCTGTTGCCATGCCGCCAAACTACCACTGTCGTGGCCAGATCCGTTGTAGTCGTGGACTACCAGTAGCCTTGGTGGCCACCGCGACTTTGGCAAGTGGCCAATCGCTACAATGAGTACCGATGATAGCCATTGACACTCTTCAATCGCCACCGTCAAGCTATCGTGGATCACCATCATCAGCGCCATCTCCAATCAGCCCCTCTCTAAATTTCGGTCACACCCATAGATTGTCGGCATCAAATTTTGATAGTGCCCGCAGCCTTCACTACTGCTACACTGTTCCTTCATCTCCATTAGAGGCACTGCCCACTGCCATCTCCAAGCCGTGCGATTGCTATTTTCGACAACTTATTCGGTCTTCAATGGTCAATTTTGGCCGGTGCCACACCAAGAGTACTGACCAATGACTAAAACAAAGGTCGCTATTAGGGGAGATAGGAAGAACCTTGATGGCCACCAGTAGAATTCTAGCTATAAGATGACCAAACAACGAAGGTAACGTCGAGGCAGCCACACCTACCTTTCAATTATCGTCGCTGCCGGGATACCTTGACCATGGTGTAGAATTGGTTTGTGTAATTGTTTATGAAGCAGGTTTGGTGGTGTTGTGATTTTTAACAACGGTGCTTACAGCGATTGTAGTTGGGTTATATGTGTGCAAACATTGGCGGGTGTACGGTGCATGTTTTTATGCTGGTGTATATAATATGTAGGTGTGATTATTGTTGGGCGATGTGTAATAGCGGTGCTTGTGGGGCACCGTTATGTGGGTATATATTAGCTGTGGTGTGCGGTTATGTATGTGTGGAAATGTGGTGTATGTATTGACAGTTGTTATATGGGGGTGTTGTACAAGTTGGTATACATATATAGCACAAGTGTGTGCACAGGAAAGAAAGTCCATTTATGTCACGCAATTATTGGTGCATAGAGAGTATGTTTGTGTGTGGTTGTATTGTTGGCAAATGGTGATGATCATGGCATTGCTTACCACAGTCAAAATAGTATCGTGGCATTGTTTGCAGTGGTTTGGCCGGAGTAGTTTTGGTGGTGTTTATGGCGGTGTGAATTAGGTAGGATAGAGTGTGTAGTGCGACTAGGTGTATTGCATGTTGCGGAGTACGTATTCTGGGTGAGGAAGCACCACGTGAATGGTGTTGTCTGTGTTATTGATGTGTCGTAATTGTTTGGGCGTAGAGGGTGTGTTTACATAGAGATTTATGGGCACAGGCGGGTATGTGCATGGAGGGCTAGCGGGTATGTGCATGGAGGGCTACATGTGGTGGCGGGTTTGTGTAAGGCGGCAGCGCACAGAGTGTGCATCTGCACTATGTATTGTGGAGTGTGTAATGTGAGTGCGTGCATGTTTGTAAATTATCTGAGTGTGTACGGTGTGCAGTGGTGCACATGCAAAGGGCGTACTTATATACAGGGTGTGCCTGTATGTGTGTGTATTGTGGGTATGGGTGTACATAAATAGCAATTGCGTGAGTTATCAACGGGTATAAAGCGGTGTTATGATTTGACAGGGAAAAGAAGGCGGAAATGTGAATGAAGTGTAGAAAATGTTTACGATGATGGAGAGGAGAGACATTATTTCTTAGAATACTTTGGGGGTCATCAAAAAGGGTGAGTTGTGGGAATGTAAAGGTCGGACTTTGAATAGGCGTTCGAATGGTTGAGGAGAATTCTAAAAGGAATATTGTGTTGATCGACATTGCTTTCGAGTTACAGAACAGATGAGGATATGCAAAGGAAAGGAATGGTCGTACTAGTTCTTTTAGCTAAATGCAGCAGTGTGGTTGTTGCTACAGAGATTGTGAGGTGGGAAACGCGTAGCATCAAGTAAGTGACCCTTTGATTCAATTAGTATTTTTATATACAATGTATATGTTTATCTACTATTAAAAATGTTGTGTTTTTCAGCATTGATCGTTTTAAGTACGTTTAACTGCTCTGGCTTAAATTACCAAAAAGGTTTTAGTGTTTTATTCTCGTCAAAGAAAAATCGGACCAGCATGTAAATGATGTTTTGCCTAGAAACTGTGATGGAACTCGGATTTGAAATGTATTGTATTGACGTTATTGTGAATATTGAACATGTTGATGATTATTGAAAGGATGTGAGGATGGTTGAGAATCAATTGATGAGTGATTTTGTTCACGATGAACCGAAAGGGGGTTTTTGGTTTACTCGATTGCTGTGCCTTATATCCACGGGGGAAGGTTGGATTTTGGGCCCTGGTCAACGGGGCTTGTACGTTGATGCACAGTACTATTGCTCGTGGTTCGCCCTTGCGTCCACAAAATTTTATCCCGGATGGAGGAAGGATTTCGGGCCCTAGTCAGTGGGGCCTGTACGCTGACCGCAACATATTGTTTGAGCTAATATTGGGATTGAACTGGTTGTTATGAAGTTTTGCGATAATCATTATATACTTCAGTTTTTGGTTTCATGTACTTTGTTTTGTTTTACCCGATGATTATCAAATCTATGATTTTTAGATATCTTAATGATGCTACAATATAAAGTGAGTTATTTTCTGACATGCTATGGTCCACCTAGTTGAATCATTGGTTACTTACTGAGCACGTGGAAGCTCATCCCTTACTTATCATTTCAGGTTTGAAAGTAAGGTGATGGTGACGAGCATAGGAAGGAACAATTGGGCACTGAGCTCCAAAGACTGTATTGCTTGAGTCGCTAAAGATTTAGATTGTTGGGTTAGTTTAGTTGTTAACAAATCAGTGTTATGATGAGTGTTAGCATAAATGTTGTATTCAAGTATGAAAATGTAATTTAATTTGTAGACGTTTTAATTTCTGCTGCGGCATATGTTGGTTTTAGCGAGTAAGGCCTGGCAGAGCCCTCGGTTGGAGTCCATTGGGTCTGCGGCCGGTCACGTGCCTAGCTCGCGGGCCTGCCCGTGGGTTCAGGTCGTGACATCCTGCATCATCCGAACCACCCTTCTCCCCGCATCAAAGGTATACTCTTCCCTTTTGTTCACTCGTGCCACATCCTCACGACAACATCGCTCTAACTTTTCTACCTCCTGCCCCTCCATAGCCCACATCTCCTTCGTCTGATACACCAGGTAATCCCTTTCCCTCACCACCCCGATATACCTTCGTTTCCAAAAGTTTTCCACCTGATGTGCCCGATACACAGTGTTACCAACCTTCACAAATCCCACTGGCAACTCAGGTTCAGTCTCTTCCAGTTCCTCCTCCCCATCCTCTGGTCCCAACAAATCTATTTCTGCGGGCTCCTCGTCAATTGGCCAGGGGTCCTCCTCGGGATCTTCCTCCTTCTCGTCCCCGGCCATGACGTGCTCATCAATCCATCCCGCTCCAGCCATAATCTCCTGCAAGGCATATAAACTCACATCAGACTTACAACACGATACCAGTAACTTCGACACTTTTCTGCCCCCGTAAACGCTTAATATTTACGCCCAGTCTACAGGATCATATGCCTATGCTCGGATACCAATCCGTGACACCCCCAACACTAGTGATGTCACCAGAGCTGGGTCATCAGTCATGACCACATTATACACCCTATCGATACAGGCCAATTCTAAAAACATCCTTGAACATACATAAGGTTTCACAAAAAGCCATCCTTACAAAAAAATTTCATCGTAAAGCTCAACATGAGCATAGCAGAAATATTACACAAAATGTCTAGTTCCCAAAATGTGAATATCACCGTCTTACTTTTTGGTCTATTGATTAAGCGCCTTCTCCTTCCCTTTCCTCGAAGTTTCCTCTACTTTGCCCTGACTGCCTGAAACATTATAGGTAAGGAATGAGTGCAAATTGCCCAGTAAAGATAATACGACGAACAACACAGACAACGAAGTGACAGCCTAGGGAGAAATGTTAATCAATCTCAACGATATCAAGAATCCAGAATTTCAAAGGATGACACAACATCAATTCAATGGATCAAGCAACATATTTTCTTTTCTTGTAGTCAGACTGAGCAGCTTTAAGGCCCAACAGAACAACATTATCACCATATTCAATGAACTAGACGGACCGAATTGATTGACTGACTACAATGCACATGAACACTAAATTGCCAAATTAAACATCAATAAAATATAAGCCATTAAAATCACAATGTCATAATAAAGTCAAATGCAATACACACATCGACCGGACTGACTGGACTCAATCGACATGACTAACTTGAACCGCGCGCCCAACATTATGTTTGCCGGTGATTATGTTTCACTGGCCCTCCTTTCACATAATGTCCCGTGCTCCGGGATGTTCATCTCAGTCTCAAACAAATAAAAGAGATAGAAGCACAAGAAGGGTACTCACGAAGAGTTGTTCGTCCCCAAACCACGCTATCGTCAAAGCACATAATACAACAACTGAACGGACTAAGGGAACTGAGTTCACCCCATGTCCTCGATTCAACAAACCACTCAACAAGAAATTTCAGTTAAGTATACGACCGAGGTTCAACAAGGTAACCCGAAATCATCACTAACGCATACAAAGTAGACTAGGAAGCAAGCTAGTCGAAAACCACAATAATATTTCAAATACGAGAGATACAGGCACAACAACCACCGATACCTCATATTCACCATAAAACGTTCATCATACTTCACCCTAACAATGATGGGTATGCCACGAGGAACAATTTCGTAGCATGCAAAGAGCCGTACTATCCTTACCTAGCTGGCTTTTAGCCGACGAGCTTAATAATTTCAAATCGCCGCAAGCAGGGTCACCTATCAAATAAGATTTTACTCGTTAGCCACTAACCATCATAATATAAAATTATTCTACTTTCATCTTATCAGTTATTTACTGTGTTTTATAGCGGTGGGTTACTCCGACCTAACAGTCAGGTCTTTAACTTAGCCGCGCACCACACTAGTGGTGATACCTTTCATTTAGGGATTTTCATCCCATACCCCGCTTCTTGTTATTTTAGAATGCCCAATGAAGGCATTCGTGAAGTTCGGTGTTTGCACGGTAAAATTACCAAAATACCCTCCTCCGTCTAGTTGCAAATTATCAAAATGCCCCTGGGGTCCACTATCATTCCAATCACCTCAAATAAACTCCAAAACAACCGTATAGATGTTTTACTGCCCCTTTTGGACTAAAAGTCATTCGAAAAATTCTACGGTAAAAATTACCAAAATACCCCTCTCCGGTGGCAATTTACTAAAATGCCCTGACGAGGGTTCCCGGCACCAAACAAATCTCAAAAGTGCTTAAAACGTTATTTTTACCCTCTCAAAGTCATTCCTAAGCTAAAAAGTATTTCAGAAAATTTTCGCCTGAAAATTCAGGACTGGTGTGCAGACCGAGCGCTTAAAAGCCCATTAGGAGAAAAAATAGTAAACGACCTCAGAATGGCCCAAAATCTTGGGAAAAGAAATTTCTCAACATCCTAAAGTCCCCATAAAAGTTTTTCACCAAAACACACTCGTTTCATATTTTAAATTATACCCTAAAATTTCACGGTTCCATGTATCGATTAACCCCTTTCCGGTCCTTAGAAAAATCTGAAACATTTTCCTGATTTAGATCTCCAAAAAACACCTGCGGTCTTATTTTTGTACTTTGGCTAAATCTGGCTCTAGATATTTTTAACATTTATTGAAAGAACTGCTTAATTTATTTTGGTCTTTAGCGACCATTACGGTTACTGTTCATGATCAACACACACAATTTCACGTTTTTCAACACACACCACTCTTCTTCAACCTCACACCCGAACCCACATAGCCATGACCCCCATCCCTTCATCCACGGTTACACCCCTTCTTCCCCATTTCTCTACCTAAAACCCACATCCAACATCACCAACACATTACAACACCTAAATTTATAACATAACTCATCTAAAACACACACAATCACACACACTCAAGAACACCCGAACCACACACACTCAAGAACACACACTCACGCACCCCATGGCACACACTGCCACCCACGAATTTACCCACCTACACCTAAATCTCTCATCATACCTGCTTTTGGCAACACCTCCTAGCACTCCTACGACCCCAATTCTCTCATTTGCCCAAACCAACACCCCCATACTCGACATACACAGTTACCCACACCACTTAAGCTCCCCGGCGCGCATAGGCTACAAAACACACGCACACAGCTGCAAGATACACACAGAACACACACCAACTCACACGCACAGACCCACAGTTAGTCACATTCTCATCGATCCACCAACCCATCCAAACTTCATCACCCTACCTCCTATACCCTGCGCACAAGGAATACACACAGTTCAATACATACGAACTGAAATGGGTAGAGAGATTACCCTTTGCAAATTCTGTAATTTTTTCCTCCACCACTTACCCGAGCTAGGTTCTCTGTCTGGCTCTCCGATTTTTTTTGTTCTCTTTTCCCTCTTCTTGTTCACCGAAATCCAACCCATCTTTTTTTTTTTAATTTTACATTCACTTAGTCACCACCCTAGCATGAGGTGGCAACTAGTAAGAAATTCTCCTTGAACACTTGGCATTTGGGCATGCTTTTAAAAATTTATGAATTGACCCCCAATAGTTTTCATATTTATAGAATGACCCCCAAACTTTATGAAATTAACTTTTTGCCCCTCTAAATTAGAAAAATTCCACTTTGACCCCAAGCTACACTGACACCTCTTCCCACTTCTCGCCACTTAATTAACACCAATAGGACGTTACTCGATAAAATAATTTCCGTTAATTAATTAACTTAGATTTAAAAAATCTTTCGATACGTTCAGGGTATCATACCCTCCCCCTTTTAAATAAATTTCGTCCTTGAAATTAAGACAAACCTTGTTCAGCAAAGAGATGCGGATAAGCTGCCGCATCAGTGCTTCAGGTTCCCAGGTGGCCTCCTCTAGCGTGTGATTTCTCCAAATGACCTTAACCACCGGTATTACTTTAAAACGTAACACCTGTTCCTTCTTATAAACCACTTCCACAGTGATGCCAAGGAAAGTGGGTTCGCAGTCGACGTGGAGGTGCCACAAGGAATGCAATCCGACTCAAATGCCAAGTATGTTGATGTGAGACACAGCAAGGGCAGAGCAAGGGTAGAGACCAAGGGCTTCTCAGACAGAGCCTGAGGGTGGCAGTGTTGCGAGGGCGATGGCGTAGGATGAATATACGATGACAGTCACAGTCTGATGCTTAGGTCCGAAGTCAGGTTCTGTATGTTTCTCTCTCTAGGATTCTAGAGTTAGAAAGTGAAAGTGTTCTGAAAATGTCCAACCTTCTAAATGAATTCTCAAGACCTCTATTTATAGAGGTTGAGATGATGATGTCATCACGCGACACGTGGCACTCCCTGGGAGTGACGTCATCGAGGGGTCCACAGCTACCGGTGCTCCTCAGACTGTCGAGTCGCATATTCACCCGGCCTGCCACTCACAGCATCGATTTGTCTGTCTGGAAAGACTGGCTCGCACCGCATCGGTGTTGCCAGAGAAACCCCTTGATCTAGCCTCTAATCCAAGCCCTTGCAGAGTCCCACAGGCCTGGCAGCGGTGGGGAAGACCCGATGCCCAACTGCCAGGCGAACTAGGCGCGATGCCCTCCGAAGACTTGCTCTCGTCTCGAAGTGACCCGGGGGTCATAGTCCAGGTGATGTCCACGATCAATGGTAACATGAGTGGACATGCTCGCAGCTCAGTGCTCAATGTCTGAGGCAAGGGGTCTTCATACCGGAGCCCCCCGTGACTGTGACGGCGATGGCTTTAAGGTTGTGAGCCCATCCTATAGTTGATTGTGCCGGCGATGGCTTCAAGGTTGTGAGACCATCCCGTAGTTGATTGTGCCTGCGATGGCTTCAAGGTTGTGAGCCCATCCCGTAGTTGATTGTGCCAGCGATGGCTTCAAGGTTGTGAGCCCATCCCGTAGTTGATTGTGCCGGCGATGGCTTCAAGGTTGTGAGCCCATCCCGTAGTTGATTGTGCTGGCGATGGCTTCAAGGTTATGAGCTCACCCCTTTGTGAGGGGTCCTCGTACAGGAGCACTACGAACGGAGCCCATCCCATTGCGAGGGGTCCTCGTGTCGGAGCACTATGAACGGAGCCCATCCCATTGGGAGGGGTGCTCGTGCCGGAGCACTAGGAACGGAGCCCCCGTGATGCTGCACACTCTGGAGAGTGGGTTGAAGCATGTTCCACGTCCATGGCGGGGGCGGGGCGCATGGTGTGGTGAATAAGTGTGATGCCCGAAGACCTGTATCATGATTGTAGCACATTGGCGCGGCGACGAACGTCGCGGAGACAATACTTAGTGCCGGAGCACATGTCATGAGAATGGTGCGGCGACGAATGTTGCGAAGCAATACTTGGTGCCGGGGGCAGATATCATAAAGATGGCGCACGGATGCGGCGGCAAATGTCGCGGAGCTATAGTTGGTGCCGAGGGCACGCATGATGAGAATGACACACGGGTGCTGCGACGAACGTCGCGGAGCAATACTTGGTGCCGGTGGCATGCATGATGAGAATGGCGCACGGGCGTTGTGACGAACGTCGCGGAGCAATACTTGGTGCCGGGGGCACGCACGATGAGAATGGCGCACGGGCGCGGCGATGAAGGTCGCGAAGCTATAGTTGGTGCCGGGGGCACGCATGATGAGAATGGCGCCGGGTGCAGCGACGAACGTCGTGGAGCTATACTTGGTGCCGGGGGCACGCATGATGAGAATGGCGCACGGGCACGGCGATGAAGGTCGCGAAGCTATAGTTGGTGCCGGGGGCACGTATCATGAAGATGGCGCACGGGCACCGCGGCGACGAACGTAGTTGGTGCCAGGGGCACGTATCATGAAGATGGCGCATGGGCGCAGCGACAAACGTAGTTGGTGCCGGGGGCACGTATCATGAAGATGGCGCACGGTGACGAACGTCGCGGAGACGGCGCACGGGCACACGTCGGGTGTCCTGAAGATGGAATTTGAGCTGAGTGTATCTGTCATAACAAGATGATGAATGCAACATGTAGTAATGACAAAGTTTGAAGTGATGGTATGCGGTCATCAGTGACGGGTCATTCGGTAGTAGTGCGCGACTTTGGGCGATGGACATCGCGGAAGCGGTGCGCGGTCGCGGACGGCGAACGTCGCAAGGTTGATGTACGAAGAATGCTATGAGGTTGTTGCATGACGGACGTCACGAGATTGGTAGATGACGGACGTCACGAGGTTGGTGCACGACGGACGTCGCGAGGTTGGTGCATGACCGACGTCGAGAGGTTGGTGCACGGCAGACGTCGTGAGGCTGATGCATGACCGACGTCTAGAGGTTGATGCACGAACGTCCGTAAACATCGCGGAGGTGTAAAGACTTGAGAAAACAAGTGCGCGAGGGAGGGGAGGCCATAGGCCAAAGATTGGGGGAAGGCCAAGGCCACCACCCTTGGGGAGGCCGAGGCTAACCCCTTGGTGAGGCCGAGGCCGACCCCTTGGGAAGGCCGAGGCCGACCCTAGGGGGTGGCCATGGCCAACTCCCATGAAGGGAGGCCAAGGCCAACTCCCATGAAGGGAGGCCAAGGCCACTCCCCCTTTGGGTGAAATTCGGGCGTGCCGACGGAAGGTATTTTGATGGGCAATGACAAATCCGAAAGTTGCATTGCAATGAGCGTGTCGACGTGAAACGTACCCACATGACGAAAAAGGGGCCAAAGTCACATACAAAGTGTATGAAGTGATCAAAGTGCGAAAGGGACTTTGCGCAAAGAGTGAATAACCGGGGGGAAAGGCTAAGGCCAACACCCCATGGAGGCCGAGGCCGACCACCCATTGAGGTCGAGGCCAACCGTATGGCCTTGGAGGAGGCTGAGGCCGACCCCATGGGGTTGGCCAAGGCCTATGCCCTTGACCCCGTCGCTCCGATTGCGCCAACGGTTGATGTTTTTGGTGAAAAGGTGCTTAGGTGGTCGCGGCGCGATGAACGTGGTACTGTGAGTTACGGTAGAGTGAAATAATTGGTGACTAAGTCACGTGTGAGGCGTGTGAAGTAAGAAACACACGTGACTTGGGCGCGCACACTTTGACCAGTTCGAAGCGTTGAATAATGTGCTTGTGCGGACGTGTCATGCACAATGGGACTCCAAGTGGACCTTTGAGTGCGACCAGAATAGGTTGGGAACACACGGGTACCTCTAGATATGACAGATTTTCTCAAATCTCTATTGGTTCCAGTTGGATCACATGTGTTGGATCAGGAACATACTTCCTAAGCATCGAAACATGAAACACATCGTGTAGCTGATTCAATTCTGGTGGTAGCTCAAGCCTGTACGCTGCCGTCTCAATCCTCGCCAAAACCTTAAATAGTCCAATATATCTCGGACTCAATTTCCCTTGCTTCCCGAATCACATAATGCCTTTCCATGGCGATACTTTCAAAAACATCATATCCCCTACTTCAAATTTGAGCATCCTACGTCACTTATTTGCATAGCTTTTCTGTCGCTCTTGCGCAGTGCGTATCCTTTCACGGATCACCTTCACCTTATCTTCCATTTCTTTACACAATTCTGTGCAGGACAATCTCCTTTCTCCCACCACATCCCAACTTATTGGCGTATGACATCTTCTGCCGTACAGTGCTTCATAGGGAGCCATTTCAATACTCGTCCGATAACTATTGTTATACGAGAACTCAATCAGGGGTAATTGTTCATCCAAGGCTCCACCAAAGTCAATAATGCATGCCCTTAACATATCTTCCAATACCTGTATGGTACGTTCGGATTGGCCATCTGTCTGAGGATGAAAGGCAGTACTCATGGTCAACTTCATTCCCATCTCTTCTTGGAAACTCTTCCAAAATCTTGAGGTGAACCTTGCATCCCTATCGGATACGATGGTTATCGGCACCCCATAGCGGCTAACTACCTCCTTGATGTAGATTCGAGCTAGTCTTTCCGTAGAATACCCTTCTCAAATAGGAATAAACCGAGTTGTTTTGGTTAACCTGTCTACTACCACCCAGATAGCCATATTCTTACTGGTTGTGCGTGGCAACCCCGATACGAAATCCATCGTAATGTGTTCCTACTTCCACTTAGGTACAAAGAGTGGTTGCAGTAGTCCGGCAACCTTTTTATGATCTACCTTCACTTGTTGACAGGTCCAGCACCGAGATACAAATCCTGATATATCTCTTTTCATTCCAGGCCACCAAAAATTTTGTCGTAGGTCACGGTACATCTTTGTTTCTCCAGGATGGATCAAATATTTAGAGTTATGTGCGTCTATCATAATCTCCATCCTTAACTCTCAGACAAACGGCACAAATATTCGGCCCTCATACCGGTAAATGCCTTCCTTATCGCAATCAATTTATCTTTCTTATTTCTCTCGAAACCCTGCCGAATTTCCCGTAGTTTTTCATCTCGACTTTGAGCTTCCTTGATCTGATCATAAAGTGTCGGTCTGACCTCTATCTGAGACAGGTTACCCCCTCCTTCTCCCCGAACTCACTTCTCAAATCTTCAATGATAGACTTTTGTGCTGTAATCATCGCAGTTAGATTCCCCATTCGTTTCCTGCTAAGTGCATCCGCCACCACATTAGTTTTCCTGGGTGATATTTGATAACGCAATCATAATCCTTAAGGAGTTCTAACCATCTTCTTTGTCTCATATTCAATTCTTTTTGGGTAAAGATATACTTTAAACTCTTATGGCCGGTGTATATCTCGCACGCAACCCCATATAAGTAATGTCGCCATATTTTGAGTGCAAACACTATTGCTGCCAACTTCAAATCATGCGTCGGGTAATTCCTTTCGTGGTTCCTCAACTGTCTAGAGGCAAACGCAATTACATTGCCATGTTGCATAAGGACACAACCTAACCCTTCCTGAGATGCATCGCAATAAATGAAGAATCCTTCTAGACCTGATGGTAAAGCCAGAACAGGCGCCGTCACAAACCTTCTTTTAAGTTCCTTGAAGCTATTTTCACACTTCTCCCACCAGGTAAACTTTACGTTCTTCTTAGTCAGATTTGTCAATGGGGATGCTATTCTCGAAAAGTCCTTAATAAATCTCCGACAGTATCCCGCTAAGCCTAGGAAGCTTCGAATTTCAAACTCCAAAGTCGGATGTTCCTAACTCAACACCGTCTCCACTTTCCCCGGGTCTACAAGTATGCCCTCACGGGACACTTATGTCCCATAACTATACCTTCTCAAACCAGAACTCACATTTCTTGAGTTTGGCATACAATTTACGTTCTCAGAGAATCTGCAATATTTGCCTCAAATGTTGGGCATGCTCTTCCTTACTCTTGGAGTAGACCAAAATATCATCAATAAACACAATGACGCAACTGTCTAGATATTTTTGAAACGTTCTATTCATCAAGTCCATAAAGGCTGCAGGGGCATTAGTCAACCCAAATGGCATTACCAGAAACTCATAGTGTCCATATCTGGTTCGGAAAGTAGTTTTCACTATGTCATCTTTCTTTATCTTCAACTGATGGTATCCAGACCCAAGATCAATTTTTGAAAAATACTTCGCATCTTTTAATTGATCAAAAAGATCATCTATGCGAGGTAAAGGATATTTATTCCGTATGGTTACTTTATTTAACTCACGATAGTCAATACACAACCTCATTGTTCCATCTTTCTTTCTTAAAAACAACACCGAGGCTCCCCATGAAGACACACTGGGGCGAATAAAAACCAAGTTCAATAACTCCTCCAATTGGTTCTTTAACTCCACCATTTCCGATGGCGCCAACCTTAAGGGGCTCTTGATATAGGACAGGTTCCTGGAACCAGATCGATACTAAACTCAATCTCCCTGTCTGGTGGTAACCTTGGAAGGTCTGCGGGAAAAACATCTGGAAATTCACATACTATTGGATTCTGATCCAATTACGGTTCACTAGCTCGAGTGTCATATACCTGTGCCACATACCCCGGACATCCTTTACGAATACAACGGCGTGCTTCTACCGCCGACATTAAGTAAGGAGGTCGAACTGACCGATCTCCTTGTATAACCACCTTAGGTTTCCCTAGGATCACTAATTGTATTCTCTTATGTCGACAATCCACGTTAGCGTCATACGCCGCTAACCAGTCCATCCCAAGTATAACTTCAAAATCTCCCAACTTAAGGGGTGTAAGGTCAGTATATAGTATCTGACTAGAGATCTGTATCGGGCACTGCCTATATATCTTAGTAACAAAAAGGGCGTGTCCGCTAGGTATGTTACCCGTTAATAGTGTATTCAACTGTTACTCAGGTACATTTAGCTTATTAGCGAATGCTAAAGAAACAAAGGAGTGTGTGGCAACCGAATCAAATAGTATCATAGTCTGACGTGAACATACAGGGAATGTACCTGTCACCACGTCCTCCGATTTCAAGGCTTCCTTCAGGTTAATAGCATTAGCGCGGCCCGTTGTCCGCGGCCTTCCCTCCAGAGCCATCATCTTCTGCTGCGGGCACTCCTTCGCATTATGGCCTGGATGCTGGCACTGGAAGCAAACCCTCTGATTTAACTTGCAGCCATTTGCCCTATGACCTTTCTGACCACATTTGAAACATGCTCCTATTGCTTTAATACAATTTGTGCCTTCATGCTTCAGTCCACACCACCTCCATTCTTTATTTGCCGCTTGACCTAAACCTTGCCCAAACTTTCCCTCCTCCATCCTCTTTTTGAATTTCTTCCCGCTATCTCTTGGCTGTTGCTGGTTATTATTTCTCTTCCTACCTTGCTCTTTTCTTTCCTCCCAGGCTTCCTTATTTTCCGCTTCTATTAACAGAGTTTTCTCCACAACCTCGGCGAAGGTATGTAGCTGAAAACTCTTGACAATTCTTCATAATGGTTGTCTCAGCCCTTCCTCAAACCTTCTAACTTTTCGTTCTTCCGTAATCACCTGATGCATGGCAAAACGTGCTAGTTCATCAAATTCTCGTATGTATTCCTCTACCGTTTTGTCTTTCTATTTCAGGTTCAGAAAATCTGTCTCCAATTTATTCTGCACTGTCACGGGAAAATATTTTCATTAAATACCCGTTTAAAACGCTTCCAGGTAACATAGGCATGGTCGGGTTTTTTTCCCTTCCTCAACTTGTTTTTGCACATCCCACCAGTAACCAGCCGCTCCCTTCAGCATGTGGGTTGCAAAAATCACTTTTTGGTGCTTTCCACACCCTGTTATCTCAAAAGCCCTTTCCATTTCCCGAACCCAAGCCACTGCCTTGATCGGGTCACTACCCCCGTGAAACTCTCTGGGATGAACATCTTGAAAGTCTCAAAATTTACACTCTTTCTTTCCCTCTATCGGCGCAGGCGCAGCCACCGCTGCTGGCTATGCAGCAGGAGTTCCTACAATTTCTCTTAACAGTCCTACCAGTTCTCTTCTTAAATGCTCTATATTATTAATTTCAACTTCAGCTTCCACATGTTCCCCATTCTCACCCTGGCACATGCCGAGGATGCTTCCGTCGGTGGCCTTCTTAAGTTAGGAGCCTCTTCCACTAGGGGCATCACCCGGTTTCGCAATTGACGAGCCATTCCTGACATAAACACAATTTACATTCTTAACTATAACATCTTCTACAGCCGTAAGTACAATATTTCATTTATACAACATACATTTGATACAGACAACAGTTACAACCTATAGTTAATGTTACACAAACATATACATCAACAGTCAACTCTATACATTCCTACACATCAGCAGTCAACTTTATACATTTTTACACGTTACCCCTCCCTCCTTTTCCATCTCATTCTAAACTGGAGAAAACCTATTCCGTTCTTGAGCGAGTACCATGTACCAATACTCCTCATCGAGAAGCATTTCACGCCGATCCCTTGGCATCGGCCTCGCCGGATGAGTTTCTCGTAACCCATCTCGCATCATTTGAACCACCCTTCTCCCCGCATCAAAGGTATACTCTTCCCTTTTGTTCACTCATGCCACATCCTCACGACAACGTCGCTCTAACTTTTCTACCTCCTGCCCCTCTATAGCCCGCATCTCCTTCGCCTGATACACCAGGTGATCCCTTTCCCTCACCACCTCGATATACCTTCATTTCCAAAAGTTTTCCACCTGATGTGCCCGATACACAGTGTTACCAACCTTCACAAATCCCACTAGCAACTCAGGTTCAGTCTCTTCCCGTTCCTCCTCCCCATCCTCTGGTCCCGACAAATCTATTTCTGAGGGCTCCTCGTCAATTGGCCAGGGGTCCTCCTCGGGATCTTTCTCCTCCTCGTCCCCAGCCGCGACGTGCTCATTAATCCATACCGCTCCAGCCATAATCTCCTGCAAGGCATATAAACTCACATCAGACTTACAACACGATACCAGTAACTTTGACACTTTTCTGCCCCCGTAAACGCTTAATATTTACGCCTAGTCTACAGGATCATATGCCTATGCTCGGATACCAATCCGTGACACCCCCAACACTAGTGATGTCACCAGAGCTGGGTCATCAGTCATGACCACATTATACACCCTATCGATACAGAGCAATTCTAAAAACATCCTTGAACATACATAAGGTTTCACAAAGCCCGTTCGGCAAAAAAGTCCGTTCAGCAAAAAAGTAGTAAATGACCTCAGAATGGGCCAAAATCTTGCGAAAATAAACTTCTCAGTATCCTAAAGTCCCCATAAAATTTTCGCTCCAAAACGCGCTCGTTTGATATTTTAAATTATACTGTAAATTTTCACGGTTCCTCGTATCGGTTAAGCCTTTTTTGGTCCTTTGGTTAAATCTAGCTCTAGATATTTTTAACATTTATTGAAAAAAGCTGCTTAATTTATTTTGGTCTTTAGCGACCATTACGGTTACTGTTCATGATCAACACACACAATTTCATGTTTTTCACACAGACCACTCTTCTTCAACCTCACACCCGAACCCACACAGCCATGACCCCCCTCCCTTCATCCACGGCTAAACCCCTTCTTCCCCATTTCTCTACCTAAAACCCACATCCAACATCACCAACACATTACAACACCTAAATTTATAACCTAACTCATCTAAAACACACACAATCACACACGAACACACACCCGAACCACACACACTCAAGACACACACACACACACACACACTCACGCACCCCATGGCACACACTAAAACACACTGCCACCCATGAATTTACCCACATACACCTAAATCTCTCATCATACCTGCTTTCAGCAACACCTCCTAGCACTCCTACGGCTCCAATTATCTGATTCGCCCAAACCAACATCCTCATACTCGACATACACAGAGTTACCCACACCACCCTGGGCTCCCCGGCGCGCATAGGCTACAAAACACATGCTCACAGCTGCAAGATACACACATAACACACACCAACTCACACGCACAAACCCACAGTTAGTCACATTCTCATCGATCCACCAACCCATCCAAACTTCATCACCCTACTTCCTACACCCTGCGCACAAGGGATACACACAGTCCAACACATACCAACTGAAATGGGTAGAGAGATTACCCTTTGGAAATTCTGCAATTTTTTCCTCCACCGCTTTCCCTTGCTTGGTTCTCTGTCTGGCCTCTGTTTTTTTTTGTTCTCTTTTCCCTCTTCTTGTTCACTGAAATTCAACCCATCTTTTTTTAAAAAAAATTTACATTCACTTAGTCACCACCCTAGCATGAGGTGGCAACTAGTAAAAAATTCTCCTTGAACACTTGGCATTTGGGCATGCTTTTAAAAATTTATGAATTGACCCCCAATAGTTTTCATATTTATAAAATGACCCCTAAACTTTATGAAATTAACTTTCTGCCCCTCTAAATTAGAAAATTTTCACTTTGACCCCCAGCTTCACTGACACCTATTCCCACTTCCCGCCACTTAATTAACGCCAATAGGACGTTACCCGATAAAATAATTCCCGTTGATTAATTAACTTATTGTTAAAAAATCTTTCGATACGTTCGGGGTATCACACCCTCCCCCCCTTAAATAAATTTCATCCTCGAAATTAAGACAAACCTTGTTCAGCAAAGAGATGCAGATAACGCTGCCGCATCAGTGCTTCAGGTTCCCAGGTGGCCTCCTTTAGCGTGTGATTTCTGCAAATGACCTTAACCACCGGTATTACTTTAGAACGTAACGCCTATTCCTTCTTATCGACCACTTCCACGGGTACCTCTGGATATGACAGATTTTCTCGAATCTCTACTGGTCCAGTTGGATCACAAGACCGCACACCGCTCCCGCGATGCTCATCGCCCAAAGTCGCGCGCTACTGCCGTATGACCCGTCGCCGACGACTGCATACCATCACTCCCAACTTTGTCATTACTACATGTTGCATTCATTATTTTTTTTTATAAAAGGCACACTCAACTCATATCCCATCTTCGGGACACCCGATACGTGCCCCGGCATAAAGTGTATCCCCACGACGTTCGTCGCCGCGCCCGTGCGCCATTGTCATCATGCGTGCTCCCCGCACCTTACTCACTCCATTGTGCCCATGCGCCGTGCCGCTGATACAGCCATGCCCCCGGGCTCTCTGTCACACTACAGTGCCCTCGGCACCATACGCACTCTGTCACGGTCATGCGCCGTGCCACTAAAACAGACGTGCCCCGGCACCTTACTCACTCTACCGTGCCCACGAGCCGCGCCACTAACAAAGTCGTGCCCCTTGGCTCTCTGTCACACTACCATGTTCCTTGCATCAGTCCATCCTTTCACCACACCATACGCACCTTGCCTTGGTCGTGGAACATGCTTCGACCCATTCTCCGGAGTATGCAACATCATGCGGGGATAGGCGACTCTTTCGGGACACTATCTCTGCCAGGAAGCTCTTCAACTCCTCTTCCGCCAGGTAGACGGCTCTTTCGGGATGCTACCTCGGCCAATCGGATAGACGGCTCCTCCAGGATGCTACCTTGACGCACTCCAAGTGCTCCGGCATAAGGACTCACCGCAGGGATATGCGACTCCTTTGAGACACTATCTTCACCAGGGAGCTCTTCAACTCCCCTTCTGCCAGGTAGACAGCTCCTCCGGGATACTACCTCGGCCTACAGAATAGGTGACTCATCCGGGACACTATCTCCGTCAGGGAGCTCTTCAACTCCCCTTCCGCCAGGTAGAAGGCTCCTCTAGGATGCTACCTTGACACGCTCCGAGTGCTCCAACACAAGACTCACCTGCGGGATAGGCGATTCCTCCGGAACACTATCTCCACCAGGGTGTCTTTGTGACTGGCCTACGTGCTCCGGCACTGGGGGCTTGCATCGGCACCCCTATGGACTATGACCCCCGGGTCACTTTGAGACGGGAGTAGGTCTTCGGAGGGCATCGTGCCTAGTCCGCCTGGCAGTTGGGCGTCAGGTTTTCCCCACCGCTGCCAGGCCTGTGGGACTCTGCAAGGGCTTGGATTGGTGGCTAGGTCAAGGGGGTTCTCTGGCCACACCGACGCTGTGGGAGCCAGTCTTTCCAGATAGACATAGCAACGCTGTGCGGGGCAGGTCGGGTGAATATGGGATTCGAAAGTCCGTGGAGCACCAATAGTTATGGACCCCTCGGTGACATGTCATTCCCGGGGAGCACCACGTGTCACATGATGACATCATCATCTCAACCTCTATAAATAGAGGTATTGAGAATTCATTAGGAGGACTTCAAATTTTCAGATTCATGAAACTCTGACATTTTCACTCTAAAATCCTAGAGAGAGAAACATACAGGACCCTGACTCTGGACCTAAGCATCAGACTGTGACTGTCGTCGTGTATTCATCTTGCGCTATAGCCCTCACAGCACTGCCACCCTCAGGCTCTGTCTGGGAAGCCCTTTGTCTCTGCCCTTGCTCCACCTTTGCTGTGTCCCACATCAGTGCACTTGGTATCTGACTCGGACTGCGTTTCTTGTGGCACCTCCACGTCGACTGCGAACCCACTTTCCTTGGCATCATTTTGGCTACTCCGTTGGGGAGGTGAGCATCGCAGTGCAGTTCATCCGTTACCCGACACACCCAAGCAACCATGCGTCAGTAACGCAGGACTACCAGCCAAAGCCTCAACCCAGCCATCCAAGAGGAGCATCACCTCGAGGACCAAGAGGAGACCAGTCGCAACCAACTCCAGGCTCCCCCTACGATGGATGCACTCGATGTGGCCGTGATCGTCGACGCCACAATCCAACACCTTACTCCTACCATCACTGACCTTCAAGACTCTCAATCTGCTTTCATGGCTGTCATCTTAGAAATGCAAAAATCCATCCAAGTCTTGACTTCACAAACGCCGACTTTTCAAGGCCTTAGAGCTCCCCACCCTGTGTCCGTTACTCACCCCCTGCCATCCCAAGCTCTAGGGTTGGCCCCTCCCCTTCAGATTCAGCTTTCAGGGCCTGGGCTAGTTTTGGACACTACTCAGGTCCCAGTGTCGCGACCACCGCTGCCTTGGTCCTCTAGGCCCTCGACAGTAGGACTCGCGGCACCTCAGCCTACGGCGCCATGCCTTACCCTTGCTCAAAGCACTTCAGAGACTCACGAATCAATTTAGATGGAGCCTAACCCGAACATAACCAGCCGAAACCTAAACACAAGTCATTCCTATGGCTTACTCCAATTGACCTTTCCTAACGATCTGCCTCCAGTAACTGACACTACCCATATGCAAACCATGCCCCAACAAGTTGCTCCCTACCACCAACCCATCTCGACCATCGTCATCCCCTCGATGCCTCAGGTTGCACCGTCTGGGGGCTCTGGTGCCCAAATCATCCCGACAGGACACAAACCCTCACATGCGTTGTACGTCACGAAGCATGACTTTGATGCCCTCCTTCACCGTCTTAAGTAGTCATCCTTACCCTACTCCCCCTCTAAGCTGTCTGGCCATGCTCCCTACTCTGGCACCCTCGCTACCAAGCCCTACCGTATCAAGTACAAGCAACCATCCTTCACCTTGTTCAACAGCAAAGAGGGCAACGCCTACGAGCACCTCACCCATTTTGCTAGCTCCCTGGAGCACTACGGGGAGGACGAAACTTTGAAGCTTCGGGAATTTCACAAGTCCCTAACTGGCCTTGCCTACTCTTGGTATCATCAGATTCCCGACGGTACTATCCACTCATGGTCGGACATGGTCCAGCTCTTTCTTCACATTATACAGAACTCCTATCTTTATCTCTTTGTACATCATAAAAAAAATTCCTTGGGGTTCCCTTCTTAGGGAGGCCAACAAAAAAAAAATTTGGCCCCCCACCCCCTACCCCACCACCCAGGAGCCTGGCAGCCCCCAAGCTCGGGCAGCCCATCTCCCCTTCATGTGGGTCTTCCCCAATCTCTCTTCCTTAATTTCAATTCCCTCTCGCCCTCTCTCTCTCTCTCTCTCCCATCACTTTTAACTTTTTCTCTTTCTTCCTTCACATCACCCAACACAAGCCTCTCTTTTTCACCCTCACGTGGGTTTCTTCCACCCTCCCCCTTCTCTTCCTTTTCACTCATCATTACCCACATTCTCTCTCTCTATCTCTCTCATATTGAATTCTCACCTTTCACATCACTCTTTCTTCATATTTGTCTCCCCCCATCATTTTTAATGACCCCCTTCCCATAACCACACCCCTCAGCCTCGGCCTCCCCACCCCCTTCCCTAGGCCGACCCCCCTCCCCTATCTTCATTCACTTTTATTTCTCACTCTCCCTCCCCATCCCATTAATCACATCACTATCTCTTCACATCTCTTTCCACCCATCATTTCTAATCATCCCCCCTTTCCCACACACATCGTCCTCGGCCTCCCCACCCCCTTCCCCTAGTCAGATCTCCTCTCCCCTCTTCATTCACTCACCATTCTCTCTCCTTTCTACAATCACACTCTCATTATTCTCTCTCCCTCCCTCTTACACTCTTACACATTTTTTCTCTCACTTATCCTCATTAACTCACCCCACTCATCCTTCCTCTCACCAAAAAAAAATACAACACCACTCATCCTTTCCCTCATTATCCTCATTTTTTCTCTCTCTTATCCTCATTATCCTCAATAACTTGCACGTGGGTTTCTCCTCCCCTCTCCCTCCTTCTTCTACTAATCTCTCTCTCTCTCTCTCTCTCTCTTTCTCTCTCTCATCACAACATACTTTATTTACATTACTTCATAAATACAACACCCCTCAAACCCAACTTTATATTCCATTATACTCATACTCCATAACACTTAAACATTTTTTTCTACCTAACCAAACCAAAACCTAACATACCAATTTTACTACAACTAAAACTTCATATGTTTTGGGGTAGCACTTCTTGACTCCCTTACCCATTTCGTTACTATTTTCCATACTTAGATTTTTTTTTTGCAACATTGCCCGCGCCCCTACACCCATCGTGGACTGCCCCCGCATCGTGACGATCGACCGCACCTTTGTCGCGCCCCTCATCACGACGTCCCTGACATCAACGTCCTTGGTAGGTGGTGCGTGAGGCAGCTTGAACCACCTACTTCTATTCATTGTTCAAATGCCAGACGCCAAACCCAGGCACCGTGACCACCGTCCCCCAGACGTCATCTCCGTGACCCCGTCAGCCGGACGTCATCTCCTCTACCCCCATTGCCCAGATATCATCTCCGTGACCACCGTCGCCTGGATGTCATCTCTGCGACCCCCATCACCCGGACGTCATCTCCACGACCCCGTCACCCGGACGTCATCTCCGTAACCCCCATCACCCGGACGTCATCTTCGCGACCCCCGTCGCCCGGACGTCATCTCCGTAACCCCACGATCATGCTCATGTGCCCCCATCGTCGTGCCCTTATGTCACCGCCCCAAGCATTCCAAGGTCTCAATAGGTGGTGCACGAGGTGGCTTGAGCCACCTACTATTCACCTTCGTCATTCAGACACTACACCAGCTACTCTCCAGCCAAAGAACATCAAAACTTCTTCTAAGTGTTTATGCGTGTGGTGCCCGCTAGGGTTGCCCCTCTGCGCACACCATACGCAGGGGGCTTATGTTCTCAACCTATTCTGGTCGTGCCCAAAGGCCCACTTGGAGTCCCATTTTGCATGACACGTCTGCACAAGCACATTATTCAATGCTTCAAATCGATCAAAGTGTGGTGCCCAAGTTACGTGCATTCTTTGCTTCACATGCCTCACGTGTGACTTAGTCACCAATTATTTTACGTCAACGTCACTGACGCTAACATGACCGTCACACTGAGACCACCCCAACACCTTTTCTTCAAAAATATCGATCGACAGTGCAACCAGAGCGACGAGGTCAAGGGCAAAGGCCTTCGATTACCCCATGGGGTCAGCCTCAACCTCTATGGGGGGTCTGTCTCAGCCTCCATGGGGGTTGGCCTTGGCCTTCCCCCCCCCCCCCGTTTGTTCACTTTTTGCGCAAGATCCGTTTTGCACTTTGTTCGCTTCATGTGCTTTGTATGTGATTTTCGCACCTTGGTCGTCATATGGGTATGATTCACATTGACACACTCATCACAACGCAAATTTTGGATTTGTCATTGCCCATCAAAACACCTTCCGTCGGCGCGCCCAAAGTTCACCTAAAGGGGGAGTGGCCCTAGCCTCCCTTCATGGGAGTTGGCCATTTGCCTTGGCCACCCCCTAGGGTCAGCCTCAAACTTCCCAAGGGGTAGGCCTCAGCCTCCCCAGGGGTGGTGGCCTTGACCTTCCCTTAATTTTGGCCTATGGCCTTCACGCCCGCGCGCACTTGTTTTCTCGAGTCTTTACACCTCCGCGATGTTTACAGATGTTCGTACACCAACCTCATGATGTCCATCATGCATCAACCTCTTTACGTCTGTCGTGCATCAACCTTGCGAAGTCAGTCATCCGTGATTGTGCACTGCTCCTGCAATGCCCGTCGCCCAAAGTCGCGCGCTACCGCCGAATGAGCCGTCGCCGACGACCGCATACCATCAGTCCTAACTTTGTCATTACTATATGTTGCATTCATTATTTTGTTATAACAGGCACACTCAACTCATATCCCATCCATGGGACACCCGATACGTGCCCCAGCACCAAGTGTATCCCCGCGACGTTCGTCACCGCACCCATGCGCCATTGTCATGATACATGCCCCTAGCACCAAGTATTGTTCCTTGACGTTCATCGCTGTGCCCTTGCCCCATTCTTATGATATGTGCCCCAGCACCAAGTGTATCCCCACGACGTTCATCGCTGCGCCCTTGCGCCATTCTTATGATACGTGCCCCGGTACAAAGTGTATCCCCGATACGTTTGTAGCCGAGCCCGTGCGCCATTGTCATGATACATGCCCCCGGCACTAAGTATTGTTCTATGACGTTCATTGCTATGCCCTTGCGCCATTCTCAAGATATGTGCCCCGGCACCAAGTGTATCCCCACGACGTTCATCACCGTGCCCGTGCGCCATTGTATTGATACGTGCCCACGGCACCAAGTATTGCTCCGCGACGTTCATCGCCGAGCCCGTGGGCCATTGCCATGCTATGTGCCCCGGCACCAAGTACTGCTCCGTGACATTCGTCGCCGCACCCGTGCGCCACTGTCATAATATGTGCCCCGACACCAAGTGTTGTCTTCGCGACACTCGTCGCCGCGCCCGTGCACCACTTTCATAACACGTGCCCCCGCACCAAGTGTTGTCTCCATAACGCTCGTCGCTGTGCTTGTGCGCCACTAACAAAGATGTACCCCCGGCACCTTACTCACTTTGCCACACCCATGCGCAGCACCGTTGATACAGCCATGCCCCCAGGCTCTCTGTCACACTGTAGTGCCCTCAGTACCATACGCACTCCGTTGCACCCATGCATCGTGCCACTAACACAGACGTGCCCCGGCACCTTACTCACTCTGCCGCGCCCATGCGCCGCGCCACTAACACCGTCATGCCCCTTGGCTCTCTGTCACACTACCATGCTCCTTGCATCGGTCCATTTCCTCACCACACCATGCACACCTTGCCTTGGTCGTGGAACATGCTTCGACCCACTCTCTGGAGTGTGCAACATCATGTGGGGATAGGCAACTCCTTCGAGACACTATCTCCTCCAGGGAGCTCTTCAACTCCCTTTCACCAGGTAGATGGCTCCTTCGGGATGCTACCTCAGCCAGTCAGGTAGACGGCTCCTCTGGGATGCTACCTTGACAAGCTCCAAGTGCTCCGGCACAAGGACTCACCACGGGGATAGGCGACTCCTCCGGGACACTATCTTTATCATAGAGCTCTTCAACTCCCCTTCCGCCAGGTAGATGGCTCCTCCAGGATGCTACCTCAGCCAGTCGAGTAGACGGATCCTCTGAGATGCTACCTTGACGCTCTCTGAGTGCTCCCGGACAAGGACTCACCGCGGGGATAGGCGAATCCTCTGGGATACTATCTCTGTTAGGGAGCTCTTCAACTCTTCTTTCGCCAGGTAGACGGCTCCTCCAGGATACTACCTCGACCGGCTAGGTAGACGGCTCCTCCGGGATACTGCCTCGGCCTACGGAATAGGCGACTCCTCCAAGACACTATCTCCGTCAGGGAGCTCTTCAACTCCCCTTCTGCCAGGTAGAAGGCTCCTCTAGGGTACTATTTGGCCCACCAGGTAGACGGCTCCTCCGGGATGCTACCTTGATGCCCTCCGAGTGCTCCAGCACAAGGACTCACCCACAGGATAACTCCTCCGAGACACTATCTCTGCCAGGGTGTCTTCGTGACTGGCGTACGTGCTATGGCACTGGGGGCTTACATCGACACCCCTATGGACTATGACCCCTGAGTCACTCCGAGACGGGAGCAGGTCTTCGGAGGGCCTGGTAGTTGGGCATCGGGTCTTCCCCACCACTGCCAGGCCTGTGGGACTCTACAAGGGCTTGGTATGGTGGCTAGATCTAGGGGGTTCTCTGGCCACACTGACGCTCTGGGAGCCAATCTTTCCAGACAGACAGAGCGACGCTGTGTGGGGCAGGCCGGGTGAATATGCGATTCGAAAGTCCGTGGAGCACCGACAGCTGTGGACCTCTCGGTGATGTGTCACTCCCGGGGAGTGCCACGTGTTGCGTGATGACATCATCATCCTTACCTCTATAAATAGAGGTCTTGAGAATTCATTAGGAGGACTTCAAATTTTTAGATTCACAAAACTCTAACATTTTCACTTTCTCACTCTAGAATCCTAGAGAGAAACATACAGGACCTTGACTCTGGACCTAAGCATCAGACTGTGACTATCGTCATGTATTCATCTTACGCCATTGCCCTCGCAGCACTGCCATCCTCAGGCTCTGTCTGGGAAGCCCTTGGTCTCTGCCCTTACTGAGTCCCACATCATCGCACTTGGCATTAGACTCGGACAGCGTTCCTTGTGGCACCTCCACATCGGCTGCAAACCCACTTTCATTGGCATCAATTAGTCATTGTGTACACACTCACACGAGTGTACGTACCACAATCATAATTCAAATATGTAATTACCAAACCACCCCTATTGGATATGTGATATTACCAGAACACTCCCAATGGCTAACATGACCAAAAATAATTTTAAAATACTTCAAAACAGTTCTATATATGTAGTAGGCTGAAATCAAGCTACAAAGACCTTTAAGAAAAATTCTTTTATTCCAGAACTCTTTCTTGTCTTAACCCCACACAAGGCAACTAAAATCACTACACATAATAAACAACGCTGAAAAGCCTTGAAACTGTAGAATTAACAACTTTCAGAAAGAAAAGGTCACTGTAAAATTTTCAGGCTAAAATAATCTGTTTTGCTATTTTAAATAAATTGAGAACCCCTTTCATAGATAAAATTAGTTAGTCTTTCACGGACGCAAAAAAATCCCAAAAATTTCACATTGTAGATCTTGTGAAAATATCAGGGATTACTTGTAATATCCGGTACTTTGGGAGTTGTTTAAAATAACTATCGGTGACCTGAAAAAAATAAACAGGCGATAATTTTGAGCAATGCTCTAGTATTTGTAGAGTATGGGAGCTGAAAATAATTTTGGGGCAAAACATAATTTTGAAAACTTCTGAGGTCGTTTTGTAATTTTAAAAACTTTGAGGGCTATTTTGTAAATTTTGAAAAAATGCATCATAGGTGTCAAATATTAGAGAACCTTGTTTGGAAAGAATGCCACCTCCTTCTTGTTTATTTGGTGACTAACTACATTATAATGTAAATTAATGGTTTGTGTAAATCTCTGGGAAATTAAATGAAAAGAAAGGAAAAAAAACATCGAAACAGAATAGAAAAGGCCAAAACAAAGAGAAGAAGAAGAAGAAGAAGAAGAAGGTTCGAGCTGGGAGAAAACAGGGGGATGAAAGAAAGATTGAGAAACCTTATAAGGTAATCCTTCTGTCTTCTTTCTAGCATGCGATTTCAATTTTACCAGTGTTCAGCGTGTGTTTAGTGTGTATTATGTGTGTGTTCGGTTATGGGGCAGTGGGGTGTCATGGTTGTGTGCGATGGGATTTTGGGTGTGAAAAGGGAAGGATAACGCTGCCCTAGCATCCCTGCATCATTGTGTTTGGAGGGTGTTTTAGTGGCTGAGTGTGCATGAAAATTAGGGTACAGTGTGTGTGTGTTCACAGCCATGAACGCGGCTGTGCTGTGCTATGTGTGTGTGCGCTCGTGCTCGTGTGCAGGTGTAATGATGTGTGAATTGTGTGTTGTAATGATGGTTTGTGGGTGTATTAGTGACTGAAGTGGGTGAGCTGTGTGAGTGTGTTCAGCAGGGTGTGTGTCTGAAGATTGAGTGTATATGTATGACAGTGTAATTCGAGTGGGCTGAGTTTGTAATTGTGTGTGTAATAGGTACAGTGTGTTTTTAGGCATGAATTTATGTTGTTATGTGTGGTAGAGCGTGTGTTTCTGAGCTGTGTGAGTGTTTGTGCAAATGGGTGTCTAGGCAGTGAAGAGGAAGAAGATGGACTGTGTGTGTAAAAGGTGAAATAGTGTGTGTTTGAATGTGAATAGTGACTGTTTTTCCCACTAAAAGAGAAGGTTATTTAGGTAATTTTTCTATGAATTTTTATAAATAGTTAAGATAAAATTTGACAAAATCTAAAATAATAACTCCTGTTATTTTTACGAGACGTATGCTTTAAATTTTTCTAGGAATTTTCAGTGTCCACAAAGGACGTTAAATTTAGGTATCAATTAAAAATAATTATCGAATTATTTAGTATAGAAAATAAAGTTATTTTAATATGAAAATTTTAGAAAAACCATATATTACTAAGATGTTTCATTTCTTAAAGTTTTGTACCATTCTGAGGCCGATAGCTATTTTTAGCGGAACAGGCTCCTGAGTGCTTGGTCTAGACATCAGTTTTGGATTTTTGACAAAACTTTTCTAAAATACTCTTTAGCCCAAAAATGACTTCAGGATACTTAGAAGAGTGTTTTTAAAGTATTTTTTGATTTTTTTTCCAGTATCGGGAATCCCTAGGGAGTATTTTGGTAATTTGCCCCCAAGAGGGGATATTTTGGCAGTTTTACCTATAAAAGGTATTTTTGGGTAAATTCACACACGTTAAGCATATTTTAGTGATTCTATTTATAGAAAGACTGTTTTGGTGATTTAAGTAGGAAAGAGATGTTTTTGATATTTTACACATAAGAGGCATATTGGTAATTTTACATACTCTGTGAGGGGGCCATTCTGGGAGTGTCTGTGAGTTAGTATTGAATTCCTAATATCATATTATATACTGCATACTAATAATTGGATTGTTCCATTCAGGTTAAAGCAACAGACTTTTAGCTTCAGATACAGGTAAGAGTTTTATCTGAACCTTAGGTAAGGACTTCTATCCGAATCTTAATTTCTATAACTGATGTTTGTAAGTATTATTTGGATTTGCTTATAGCTATTGTCAAACTCACAGATATGTATTTGATATAAGCATGTTATTACCAAGAAAAACCCAAACATTAAACCTGAATCGGTTATTTGGAAATCATATTTATCCTCGCTTGTTATTGCATGCAGAGCAAATTCCATTATTGTTTGCATTCTTTCCTCGATATTGTTGTGCCTATATTCGATGACTGTTCGTATGTATTCTTGCTATTTGTGTGTGCTTATTTTGAAATTATAAGAGATGAATTATCAGCATGCTTACTCTCATTGAAACCTTAATCGATTCCAGTTATTTGAATTCATGTTGATGCTCATTTTATTGAATGTCAAGCATGAAAATTCTTGTTGATTCTATGATTGTTGTCTTTTATGTTGACCTGGGGCGTTATAAGGATGGATTGTTCTTACATGGATCTCAGGCTAATATCTAAATGAACTAGTATCGTACATCATGCATATGTGCACTATATTATGCCTTGCCTGAATGGCATTGCATATTGTGCATTGCCTGAATGACATTGCATATTGTGCATTGCCTGAATGGCACTGCCTTTATCCAGGATCATGTTCTTCTGAATTTGTACACATTGTGTCTTACGATGATCATTTTGAAAATGATTGAATGTGATTGTCTCTCAAACGATTTATGCTTGTTGAAACCCTCCCTGATGGTCTTGAACTCGTTGTAAAATCCTTGGGAAAACCATCTTCATATTTTAGAATGATGGCTTTGAAAGTGATCTTCAAATGATCGTTTGGTATCCATTTTATGATTTCTTAGGATAATTTTGGAAAATCTTCTAACTATTTATGATCGTTTGAAACATTTTGGAAAATAATCATCAAATGGAATTTTGTTTGAACCATTGGTTTGACTAGTTAAATAGTAGCAAGGAGTACCAAATCCGATCTGAACACAGCCATAACCTCAAGAAAGGAGGACCTTCGGTGAACTTACCAACAAAATACGCGTATTTTTAGGGGGTCATTGGATCCTATGGAAGCAGAGAACTTGATTAACAAAATGGAGAAAATTTTTCGAGCCATTCACTGTAGTGAGAACCAAAAGGTTGCATTTGCTATCTATAAATTAAGGGGTGAGGCTGGTCAATGGTAGAAAATTGTAAAGAAGAGTCTTACTCATCAGCAATTGAGTGATCTGACATGGGAACAAGTTAGGGATTTGTTCTCACCTGATATTTTTTGATGAGTTATCATGAACAGACGTTAAGGGAGTTTGGTAATGTGAGGCTAGCAAATCGAGAGTCGACAGATGAGTTGAGATAAGGTTTTTGCGCCTCGCCAGATTTGAAATAAGGATGTTGCTAATGGAAGGAGATATATGTCAGAGTTTGAGTGGGGCTTTAGGCCTGGATTGAGGTATATAGTGATTTCTGCTCAGTTAAGCTTTATGGAATGTGTAGACTTGGCACGTGCTTTAGAGCAATCCAAGTCCAACAACAAGGATGGTACGAAAGAGGCGGGATGGACAGAAGAGAGCTAGGTAAGAGTTTTTCTAGAACAGATTTATAGAGGCTGAGAAGTATTGACAGTTTGTACCGTTGGCAAAGCAAGGAACCCAAGGCCCCAGAATGGGACAAAGTATCAAATTCAGAGGAGTGCAGGGTGTAGGCTCTTTACCGGTTCAGAGTACTAGATTTGGATCATCGTTAAGTTCTGAAGTTTGGCCTATATAGAGTACTGGTCAGGGTAGCGGGTTAGCTTTTCTAGCCATCCCATGTGTCATGTATGGGAGGATTCATGGTGGTAAATCATGCTGTAGATTTATCGGAGGATGTTTTAGATGAGGCAGTGTGGGGCATCAAGTTCGGGACTGTCCAATTGTTCGAAATAATTAGTTAAGTTTTTGCCTTGCACCTATAGCTAGTGCAACAACGAGTAGTATTCTTTGTTAGGGAATAGGACCAGGTCTGCAAGGCCAAACTCAGCAGTCTCAAGTCCAATAGGGGCAGAGGCCCGGGACATCAGCCAGACTTTATCAAATGTCTCTTTAGGATGCTCTACTACATCCAATGATGTGGTGTCGGTACACTACAGGTTAACCCGTTAGATGCTCGTATAGTGTTTGATTATGGAGCATTATATTCTTTTGTATCCCTTACTTTTGCATAGCGATTAAGGGTTAAAAGCCATCCTTTAGGAACTGATCTTGGGATAGGCACTCCATTGGGAGAGTCTTTGACTGTTTTTACGGTTCTCTATGGTTGTACTGTCCGTGTAAGAGATAGATCTTTTCCTGTGGATTTCATCCCATCTATTATTCGAGACTTGATATCATACTAGACAGGGATTGGTTATTCTCTAATCACGCATTCGTAGATTGATAGGGAAAGCCTAGCAGTGCTTGGAAGTTCCTAAGTTATGAGTAGTGGTTAAGTTACTGATTTGATTTATGAGTGAGAATGATACTTTTGGGAAGTGATCAGTGCTAAGTCTAAAAGTTTTGTTTGAGAGTACGATAAGAAGTGGGAATCTTACCTCGTCATCTCATTTACGCTTTTGTATGTTGAATTCAATGGTGACCTAATTGGATGCCAACTTACTTGAGGCGTCTGAGAAGATGTCATTCTTAGTGAGTTGCCTGATTCCTTTTTCAGGATATTTATCTGCTTCTTTCAAATTTATTTGGACATGATGGGATGGTATCTGACCCACTGACCATGTGAAAGCTACAAATCTTATTAAGAACCAATAACTCCTACTGATTGTAATTGTTTCGAGTCATTGGGTTGACTTTGCTTCATCATACCTATACCATTATTCTTGTATATCATACCTATAGCATTTTTCCTTAATATCATTTTTTTATATTGCGAATATCGAGAGCCTATATGTATGATTTTGTTAATGATTTTTGAGTTTTGATCACTCGGTTACGATTATTGCTATCATTTGACCCCTTAATGCTTGATTGAAATCATTGTTTCATTATTTCTTGTGATTAACGTCAGATGTTTTGTTGTGTAACCATTATTGTTTCTTTGTGATTGGTGTTTGTTTAATGTGCTTCTAAATGGTAACATGTTGTAATTGTTATTCATGCCTAATTTGATTATCAGGATTCTACTGTGTTTTATTCTCCAGTGATGTTGAAATTGATAATATGCTATGTATATGTATCTTTACCTGATTTAGGATTTACGTAGTTTCACCTGCCTTAATTAGGTAGGTTCCTAAGTCTCAGATAATTTGTGATTGAGAGTAGACTTTGAGAATCTAGATTAGATTTTAACAATCTATTTGATGATTTGGTAAAAGATTGAGATTTTGGTGGAGCACGCAATAGTAGACCCCCAGTGTTACTTGCCATTGGAATTGAAGTATTTTAAAC
Organism: Escallonia herrerae; assembly: GCA_033070095.1. NCBI lineage: Eukaryota > Viridiplantae > Streptophyta > Magnoliopsida > Escalloniales > Escalloniaceae > Escallonia > Escallonia herrerae. The sequence continues at coordinate 7,965 of JAVXUP010001155.1, read as the reverse complement.
AATCAACCAAAATAGATGAATGAAGGTTAAGACTATATATTTTTGGTAAATAATGAGATTGTGAATCATACATAATGTGATGACTTAGAGCCTTAAAGTCTAGTGAAAGTGCAATACGTAAGTATGCAGAATCATATTTTGCGTTATGTTAAGATAACACATCTCTTGGTGAATTCAGTTTCAATTTGAACTCATTGATTTGAGATATGGGAGTGCGCAGTGAAAGCCTAGTGGCTACAGATTTGCTTTCTTTTGTAATGTCTGAGGCTTGTAGCGAGTGGTTACCCCTATTAGAGTTTGTAGAGTGCATGTCATATGTAACCATTATTTAGTATTTTATACACCTTAAGCTTGAAGTTAAGCTTGCCACCATTAAGTAGATGGTGCTAATAACAATCTTTGGTATAGTATCAGTGTGATACAGTGGAAACATGACTAAATAGAACTTGATTTAAATCATTCTTTGTGTCTCGATGTGGAGTGGCGTAAATTCAGTGTAGCGAGTTTTGTACTAGCTAAGTCATCGTTTTTGAAGTTTTTGGACGGTTAGACCACAAGTGATAACCTAATAAGTTCGAGTTTAGCTTTACGATTAGAATTTAATTGTTGTATTCGGGTATTCGTCGGAGTGAATTTGGATGCGAAGGTTAGATGTAGCTTAATTACTGTGTGGTAGTTCTTAGAGTTACGCAGCGGAAGCGTAGTGCCTAAATGTCATAGGTAATATGAAATCCGAGATCAATTTTGAGGACAAAATTTTTATCAGGGTGGGGAGAATGTAATATCCGGTACTTTGAGAGTTGCTTAAAATAACTATCGGTGACCCGAAAAAGAAATAAAGGGGCGATGATTTTGTGCGATGTTCGGGTGTTCATAGAGTATGGGAGCTTAAAACATCTTTGGGGCAAAAATATAATTTTAAAAACTTTTGGAGTCATTTTATAATTTTGAAAAACTTTGGGATACTTTGTAAAATTTGAAAAATGGCATGATAGGTGTCAAATTTTAGAGAAACTTGTTTGGAGAGGATGCCACCTACTTCTTGGTTATTTGGTGACTAACTACATTATAATGTAAATTAATGGTATGTGTAAATCTTTAGGAAATTTAATGAATAGAAAGGAAAAAAAATACCAAAAATCTGAAAAAGAAAAAAACCAGAAAAACAGAATAGAGAAAGGGCAAAACAGAGAGAATAAGAAAAAGGATTCGAGCAGGGAGAAAACATGGGGAAGAGAGAGAGGTTGAGAAACCTTGCAAGGGTAATCCTTCCCTCTTCTTTCTAGTATGAGATTTCAGCTTGTGTGTGTGTTTTACCACTATTCAGCATGTGTTTAGAGTGTATTCCGTGTGTGTTCGGTTATGGGGCAGTGGGAGTGTCATGGTTGTGTGCGATGGGATATGGTGCGTGAAAAAGGAAAGGACAATGCTGCCCTAGCATCCCTGAAGAAGCGTGTTTCGGGGGTGTTTTAGTTAGGGAGAGTGCATGAAAATTAGGGTGTAGTATGTGTGTGTTCACAGCCGTGAACACGGCTATGCAGTGCGTGTGAGTGCGCGCGCGTGCAGTTGTAATGGTGTGTGAATTGTGTGTTATAGGAGGAAATTGAGTGAGGTTTGTGGGTGTATTAGTGAGTGAAGTGTGTGAGCTGTGTGAATGTGTTCGATAGTGTGCGTGTGTGCAGGTGTAATGGTGTGTGAATTGTGTGTTGTAGGAGGAAATTGAGTGAGGTTTGTTGGAGTATTAGTGAGTGAAGTGGGTGCGCTGTGTGAGTGTGTTCGGCAGTAGGGTGTGTGTGTGTAATTTTGTGTGTTGTAGGTGTATATATGTGTGTGTTTTGGCATGGATTTATGTGGTTATGTGTGGTAGAATGCGTGTTTGTGAGCTATGTGACTATGTCTGCAAATGGGTGTCTCAGCAGTGAAGAGGAAGAAGATGGACTGTGTGTGTAAAAGATGATATAGTGTGTTTGAATGGGAATAGTGACTTTTTTGCATGCAAAAGGGGATTATTTAGGCAGTTTTTATACAAATTTTTATAAATAGTTAGGATTGAAATCTGACGATGTCCAAAATAGTAACCCCATTATTTTTACGAGACGTAGCATAGCAAAGCAAGTTATTTTAACCTAACAATTTTAGGAAAACCTTATATTACTAAGATGTTTCATTTCTTAAAATTTTGTACCATTCCGAGGCCGATAGCTATTTTTAGCGGAATAGGTTCCTGAGCACTCGGTCCGAACACCGATTTGGGATTTTTGAACGAAATTTTTTCAAAAATACTTTTTAACCGAAAATGATTTCAGGATGCTTAAAAAAATATTTTAAAGTGTTTTTGAGATTTTATCAGTGGTGGGAATTCCCCAGGGGGTATTTTTGGTAATTTGTCACTCAGAGGGAGTATTTTGATAATTTTACCTATAAAAGGTACTCTTGGGTAAATTCATATACAGTAAGGAAATTTTAGTGATTCTATTTACAGAAAGACATTTTTGGTGATTAAGTAGGGGATGGGTGTTTTTTGTAATTTTACACATAAGGGGCATTTTAAAAATTTTACATATTCGGTGAGGGGGCCATTTTAAAAGTATGTGTGACTCAGTATTGAGTTCCTAATATTGTAGGATATACTGTATACTAATAATTGGGTTATTCCATTTAGGTTAAAGCAACAGACTTTCCGATTAGACTAGCTCAACTTTGGATCCAAGTAAGGGTTTCCATCTGAACCTTGGGTAAGGACTTCTGTCCCAACCCTAATTTTGATAACTGGTATTCTGAAGTATTCTTTCAATCGTACATAAAAATAGAAACCTATATTAACTAGTATCAAACATCATGCATATGTACACTATATTACGCCTTGCCTGAATGACATTGCATATTGTGCATTGCCTGAATGGCATCGCCTCTGCCCCAGGATCATTTTCTTCTTAATTTGTATACATAGTATCTTATAATGATTATTTTGGAAATGACTGAAAATGATTGTCTCTCAAATGATTTGTGCTTATTGAAACCCATCCCCAGATGGTCTTGAACTCCTTTTAAAAACCTTTGGAAAACCATCTTTGTATTTTAGTATGACGGCTTTAAAAATGATCTTCAAATCATCGTTTGGTATCCATTTCTGATTGCTTAGGATATTTTTGGAAAATCTTCAAAGTATTAATGATCTTTTGAAATATTTTGAAAAATTATCATCGAATGGACTTTTTCATTGTTTTGTAATCCTTTTGGTTGTTCCATAAACGACCTTACTGAGCTCTAAAAAACTCACCCTTCGTTCGATTTCTTTCTGCAGGTTTTGCTTAACAGTAGATTGCTCGGGAATGGGTTAAAGACTATGTGACCATGTTGAATAATAGGACCTTGTGTGAGTCGGAACTATTAGTTGTTTGTAAAGAACCTAAGTTTGAGTTTTGGAAGTTTTAAGTTATAAAACAGTTGAAGTAAAAAAAAATTTTAGACTGTGTATTTTGAAGGATTTGAACTCAGGTTTATTTAGAAGCTCTAAAGTTTATGTCAATAATCAGGGTTGATGTAATTTGATATGATGTGGTAAGTTAACACTCTGGGAGTTCGAGGCGACGGAGCTCCGGATTTTCGGGATGTTACATTACTCTTTCGCACATGGCCAAAATTAGGTCAGAAGCTGCTTTTTAAAATCAAATTTTAGGCTGTTAAAAACATAATGGCCTTCAGCAACACTTTTCTGGCCTTCTACAGTCCACTGTGCAATTTCCCCCTTTTTGCATCATCCTCAGCAGAACACACACCTGCACATGAGCACCATTCTCCATTCTTTTCCCTTGCACTAATTCCCCCAAACATGTACCTTGCACACTAGCGCGCACACACACACACACACACACACAATGCACACACCCACAGAGACTCCTCCTACACATACTAATCATACCCATACAAAACACACACAAACATATTCATTGTGTGATATACACAACATGCAACCATTACACACACACATATTGTCGTGCACGCACCTACTCCTGAACACCATGAGCACACACACCCTCACCCCACCCACCCACAAGCACACACACACACATAAAAGCACATGCACCAGGTTCTTTACGCACGTGCATGCACAAGCACACGCGCGTGCATACATGTAGCACACACACGCACCCCTAGTACGTATAGCATACCATAGAACACACGCACAATAACTATACACGCACATTACACACGAACACACCTTGCACACACAGAGATCTGCGCACAAACTCCACACAGCTGCACATACACACTCTCGTAATACACATGCACACTCAGTGCACCCGCATAACACAAACACGCACACTCAATACACATGTTACATCACACAGACACAAGGTACACACATATAATGCACACCATGGCTGGACAATAGCCCCTCATACACACATCAACACCTACACACAGAAGCTCACACCCTATGCGCACACCTACTTGTGCCGCACATCCCCCCTCACATAGCCCTGTGATGATCTCCCCCTCACTGCTCTCTCTCCTTCCCCTTTTTCTATTACTCTCTCTCTCTCTCTCACACACACACACACACATGCACACACGTACACACATCATATTTGCCATCCTTCTTTTCTCCCCCTTTGATATTTTCTTTCCTTTCTTTTCCAATGTCTCCATTCTATCTAGATTTTTCTCCCTTGTTCCCTTTTAAATTTTCTGATATCTCTTCCTCTTTCTTGTCTCAATATCCATATCCATTTATTAACCCAATTAAGTTAGAATTTCCAAATTCATCGCTATCATTTATTTCTCTATTGCGACCACTTCTCATATGCAAAAGATGATTATTATACAATGTTGCGAAAGGTCACAATGAATGTCAGTCACAAGAATTGTCACTAAAATATCTAATGATATCATTTATAACAACTTTTGCTAAAATAATACACAACCGAATAGAAATTACCATAAAACCAACACTAGGTTGAGGGCATTACAATAACAAAACAACAACAAGCTTGCACATTCAAGCATGAAAGCTTTTGCCTCTGAATCTTCCAATGGCATGGTTGAAAATCTGTTGCTTAGAGAGGTAGGGAATAGTAATTTGTAGTTTACTGAGTACTCCTTCTCATAGTTCCTTTACATAAATGATCATTTGTTTCCTTAAGAGACCTACACCAAGAACAAGTATCATTAACAATACAATTCCAATTCATTAGTTTATCCTTTGTTCTAAAACCATCTTTATATAGCATCCAGGATGAAATCACATTTTGGAATATTACCAGCCAACCAGACAACCTTCCACTATGGGCCAACAATTGCAATAGTTCTCATAGCTTCCGTGCAAATTTAATTGAAAATGTACAATTTTGTTGTAAATTCCATACAACTCGATCTTGGATATCAGGATTAGGCCAGGAAGTCACCCTATCTCTTCATGCCAAGTGCACAAAACTCATGATTAGTAGATGGTGCCGATTTCCTACGTTGCCGCATCAAAAGTTTTAACTTCAAACCAACGAACCCTAATTTAAGTCATAATTATGCCTAGTCTTAACTAAGAATGCAGTTTAGCACCTATCACCGAATTTATAGATTGGCAAATTTATTTTGGTTAAGAACCAGAAAAAGGTGCTAGCAAGTCAAAAGATTGAATTTGCTATCTTCTAGGTAGGCAAACTCCTTTCTACCATTTTCCCAAGTCTTCTAGGCTGGCAGATTCTCGAGGCACATTTCATTATTTTCTAGGATAGTCTTGTATAATTGTCTAGGGTTATTTCCCTATCCCACAATCATGTTTCGTTTCCAATATAGAAATCATTAAAAAGAGTGTTTTCATTTCTTAGTTCGAGTCTAAGACCAAAGTGTAAGTCACCTCCCGTAGGATTAGAGTCGAACTACGATGGTTGTAATTTTGGTTTGTCTGTTCAGATACATTGGCCATTCAACCGCTGCTTTGAATTCAAACCAATAATATAGAAATAAACTTAGTGTTATTTTGTGTCTATGTTATATGTAAGAAAATCCTAAACACCAATAGAAATAAAATAGAGAAGAAAGGGTATGGCAGGTGCCTAACACCTTCCCGTTGTGTAACTTAGTCCCGATCCATTTCTTTATTTTCAATTGATTAGTGGTGCTTTGGACATTTTTAGGGTCATTCTTAAGTTATTCTTATTTTCTTGTGTTTAATTAAATAAAAAGGCGACTCTAAGAATTTTAAGGCCCTTTTTAGGGGTTCTATGGGATTTGTCAGAGGCGATTCGCTACAAAGTGATTGACGGCATGAGGACCTGAGGAAAAGAGAGAGAAATGGGATTGGGGTACATAATTGAGGGTATTGTAGTCATTTCAATCTTTTTGTTGAATTAATTGGATGAAAGACCTGTAGTTGGTAAATTGCAAACAATACTAGAGGCATAGGTGATGGATGCCCAAATTGAGAAACCCGTGTGTTTTGCGCACATGATTACAAAAATGAAATTTTATGCATAGTTAATCCTTAAAAAATAATTGCTTACAGAGGTGTTACTAAGTACCTCAAAATAAGTTTGAGTAGTAAAAAAAGGCATCTAGGGATGTGTTTTTGTTCAAAAGTAGTTTTTTCTTTTTTTTATTATTAATAATAATAATCACTTTTTGGATAATAAAATCCAAAAGAAAAAGGGAAATAACATATTGGCTATGATGGTGTAACAGTAGTGTGGATGGATGAGAGAGTAATGACAGGGCTATGTACACCTTTGCTCACTCTAAAATGAGACCGTAGATCTGTGAGCATCAAAGACAATGCGCTAAGTTTAATCTCTATCCAATGATGCAATTTGAGGGGTTGGTAGAGGTGGTGGTAGAAGGTTTGAGCTACAGCATTAATGGCAGTTCGGTGGTGGTGTTGGGGTTATGTGGCTGTAACGGTGCCATGGTGGTTGCCTGTGGCTGCTCTGGGACTGTGTCTGGCTGCCAAGTACGTTACTTCTGTGAGCCTAGGTGTTGCCGATGTGAGGTCAACTGAGATGATACCTCTGGTTTCTTTGCGAGGAAGAACTCTTGTCTCGGTTGTGGTAGCTGAAACCATTAATGCCATTACCGAGATGGAGGTAGCCCTTTGGTTCTCTACATGTGGCTTATGGATCACATTCGGTTGATTGTTGCACCTGCCGAGGTGAGATACTACCAACAGTTTGAAGAAAAGTTTGATGTGAACAGAAATCCAATAAGGTCATTGCATCTTGATGAACCTCAGAAATGCCTTTCCTGCCCAATTAAGAAAGACACCAAAAAACCACTGACTTTCAAAGCTACCCCAGGCTCGAAAGGCGGTATTGATTCTTATGTCCGGGGCCAGCTTGACAGAAAGCATGGAAAGAAGGTAAAAATTGGAAAAGAAGGGATTGGTTCATCATTTAAAGAGAAATTCGAGAGGATAGTGTTCTTGTGATGGAGAGGCTAACTTACAGGAGGGATAAGCAAAAGTTTGGCTTGGTTATATTTTAGATAAGAATGATCATCCTCCCCGAGAAAAAAGAAAGGAGCAAGATGACAATAGTTTACTCTTACCTAACAGGACTTAGAATATTTTTCTTTTGCCCTAACTTTTGCTAGACCACCCCTTGCAGAGTTTTCAACCATGGCTTTTAGTTTTTTTAGTAGTATTCTTACTTTTTGTTATGCCCTAACATTTGCCGAGGCGACCCTTTGTAGGGATTTTGACCTAGCGATCATCTTATTATTTTTTTCGAGAATATAGTTGAACTCATAAGCGGTGGATTATTAAAATTTGATCACCCCAAGGCATCTTTATGGGCTGACTGCATACCTCCATCTCTACAATCTTATTCTGGATATTCTTGGTATTCTTACTAGCAGCCTCCACGGCCTCATTGGTTTGCAGACAATAAGGAAGAGAGATGTTGAACTATACCATACAATAAGGCAAACTATTTTCAGAATTTAACTCACGAGGAATGCCATATCAGGATATAA
>JAVXUP010001154.1:202500-273020 GCA_033070095.1 Escallonia herrerae | reverse complement strand
TTGGAGCAGTATGGTACAGGAAGCAGCTTAAAGTTGAGAGAATTCCACAAGTCCCTTACGGGCTTGGCTTACACTTGGTATCACCAGATCCCCGCAGGGACCGTCCACACCTGGGGCGACATGGTCCAGCTGTTCTTAGACAAATTTCATTACGAGACCGAGCGCGTGACTATCGTTGATATTGCTGGCATTCGCCAGAACCAGGGGGAAGACTTGAATAAATATGTGCATCGTTTTCATCTTAAGTGCCTTGAGTGCACAGATTTCAGCAAAGACGAAACGTTGGTTCCCATATGCATCAAAAATATGATTGACGTCTACCGAGTGCATATCGAGAACCTACAGTTAAGGTCATGGGGACACCTCAAGGAGGCAGCCCGACGAACTTACGAGACAGTTGGTCCTGTCAAGTCATGGAAGCCTCGACCGCAAAGTACGCTGTTGGCCTCAGCAGATGCACCTATCACTCAACGTAGCAACGACAACAACAACTATGCAGGCTTCAAGCGTCAGCTTCCAGATGTGAACCAAGGCTCCGACAAGCGAAGGCAACAAAGACCCGCACCTAACTATCCCTGTGACCTGAATACAGTGAAGGAACTCTTGGCCGAATGGGTGGCGCATGACAAAAATTTCCAACTGCCACCAATGCGGACCAATATCACAGACGAAGAAAAGGCCAGGCCCACCTACTGTCCTTTCCATCGAGCCCTTGGCCATCCGCTCAAAGATTGCAATGCACTGCGAACCATCTTTGCAAGGAAGGTAGCGTCGGGCGACCTGCAGCTACGGAAAAATAACGATGTGCGCAAAGATCCCTACCCACCGCATCGCAACAGTAGGGAGCACCAGGCCCTTATGGCTGTCACTGACCATGTCGAGCCTGTAATCCACGAAGCCCCGGCAGAGCCCACACTGACCCTCGTGCCTCCTCCAGCTAAGCAGTCGATGCCTCCCCTTCGACAGATGACGAAGATCAAAAGTTTTTTTGATGAAATGGGGTTTTCACCCGCCGCCCGGACTTACCTTTCCAATTGCCTGCTCGAGGTCACCACCGGCCTCGGTTCCGAATGCTTCGCCGCCCAGGCTGAATTACGTCACATCCCCTCTACGGCCTTAGTCTTCTCGGATGAAGACTCGCCGCCGGTCGAGCATCACAATCGGCCGCTGTTTTTAGAGTGTACTGTTAATGGCACGGGCTTCCGTCGTGCCTTGATTGATTGCGGCGCCTCGATCAACATCATATCCCTCATCACCCTGCAACAGGCCGGCATTCCTCCCTTCCTCGACAACTGAATGGTGCCGCACGGCCGAGCATTGCCAGCCAGATCCTGACCTCACCCCCGGCGCGGCACCACCTTGCTATGAGGATGGCCCTCGACCTCAGGCTGAAGATATTGAAGAAATCAACCTGGCCGACCCGGGCGAAGAACCGCGGCACACCTACATTGGCACAAAACTCGCCCCCGGCCGAAGAGAGGAATTGGTTTCCCTCCTGCACGAGTATCGTGATGTCTTAGCATGGAGCTACAATGAGATGCCCGGACTGGATCCTGCCTTAGTCACACACCATCTCAACATTGCTACCGGATCCATCCCTAGCCGACAGCACCCGCGGACATTCCGCCCCGAGCTCGAATTGAAAATCAAGCAAGAGATTGAACGCCTCCTGCGCGCAGGCTTCATCGAACCTATCACTCACCCTATTTGGCTGGCTAATGTCGTCCCTGTACAAAAGAAGAATGGCCAAGTCCGCGTCTGTATCGACTTTCGGGACTTGAATAGGGCGTGCCCCAAGGACGAGTTTCCACTACCCAATATCGACATGCTCACGGAGGCCGCCGCCGGATATGAAACTTTATCTTTCATGGATGGGTTCGCAGGTTATAATCAGATTCGCATGAACCCCGACGACAGCGCCAAGACAGCCTTCCGCACTCCTATGGGTAATTTTTGTTGGAAAGTTATGCCTTTCGGCCTCAAGAATGCGGGTGCTACGTATCAAAGGGCTATGACAGCAATATTCCATGACATGATACACCATACTGTGGAAGACTATGTCGACGATCTTATTATCAAATCCAGGAAGGAAAGTGATCACCTCACCGACCTTCAAGCGGTCTTTGATCGTTGCCGCCAGTATAACATGCGGATGAATCCATTGAAATGTGCCTTCGGAGTCTCCTCCGGCAAGTTCCTCGGGTTCTTGGTCAGTCGACAGGGCATCGACGTTGACCCCTCGAAAGCAGCCTCCATCCAAGAAATGCCCCCCCCAAGAACACAAAGCAACTGAAGAGCTTCCTCGGCAAGGTCTCTTACCTCCGACGCTTCATACCCGCACTGGCCGAGCTCATTACGCCATTTCAACACTTGACGCGTAAAAGCGCACCGTGGAATTGGGGCGCGCCCCAACGGCAAGCATTTGAACAGATTAAGGCGGTCCTCATGTCACCGCAAACCATGGTCGTACCACAACGGGGCATCCCACTCCTACTCTACCTGACTTCCACACCCAGATCCATCGGGGCTTTGCTTGCCCAAGAAGTCGAAGGTGTCGAGCGTCCTGTTTATTACCTCAGTAGAGTGATCAGAGGGCCCGAAGCCAACTACTCCGAGCTCGAGAAACACTGTCTAGCCTTGGTGTACGCCTCACAGAAGTTCAGACATTACTTTCTGGCGCATCAGATCACACTCGTCACCAAGGCTGACCCGCTCCGTTACATGCTTACGCGTCCCGCCCTGTCTGGCCGACTCACACGGTGGTTGCTGCTGTTGGCCGAATTCGGTTTATCTATCAAGAATCCTACAGCTCTGCGGAGCCAAGCACTCGCAGACCTCCTGGCCTTCTTCCCACGCCAACAATGTGAACCGATATCGGATCAACTGCCGGGGGAGGAGACAGCCCTGATCACCGACATCGATGGACTGTGGACGCTTGAATTCGACGGCTCTGCCACTAGCAAAGGCCCCAATGGCACGCCCCTCCGGCAAGGGGGTGCCGGCATAGTCTTGCGGGCACCAGACGGTGTTACCACTTCATTATCCTTCAAACTTGCATTCCCGGTGTCTAACAACGAAGCTGAATACGAGGCACTTGTCATTGGCCTCATGATCGCCGTCAGTATGGGGGCTAAGGCGCTGTGTGTGAAAGGAGATTCAAATCTGGTCATGAAGCAGGCGGACGGGGAGTTCGCGGTCAAAGAACCAGCCTTGGCACCTTATCGTGCCTTGGTGCAACACTTGGAAGGAAGACTCGGTCATGTCCAGTATGAACATCACAATAGGTGCCACAACAGACATGCGGACTGCTTGGCCACGATCGCGTCAAAGATAGAGGTCGATGGTGAACAACGGATGCTAACCATCGTCAAGAGAATGGAACCATGCACAGCACTGAACCTAGTCCCGAGGGACGTTACTGCGGACGATTGGAGGCAACCTATCATCGACAAACTTAAAGCGCCATCTCTTGCTCATGCCTCCACCCTTACAGACTTTTCAATGATGGGAGATGTCTTATACAGGCGGTGTCCCGGAGGCACTCTAGCAAGATGTTTGGCACCGGAAGAGGCAAAACACAAATTACAGCTCGGCCACCAGAAGTGTTGTGGCCTCGACGGTCCCCCTCTGTATCGTCGCCTCCAGCGTATGGGATTATATTGGCCATCCATGGCCAAGGACGCCTCGGATATACAAAAGGATTGTCCCGAGTGCTTGTATGCACCCGACGGTGCCGAAGCTCTTGTCATTGACATCGAGGGTGACTGGCGCCAGCCTTTCATCCAGTATCTATCCCACGGGATTCTACCACCTGACCGCGGCTCAGCACGATCCATCAAGCGCAAGGCAGTCAGGTATTTTGTGACGGAAGGCGAGTTATTTCGCAAGGGATTTTCGGGACGCACCCTGCGATGCTTGCAAGGTGCCCAAGTGGTCAAAGTCATTAACGAAGTACACAATGGTGATTGTGGTGAACATCAAGGCTCCCAGAAGCTGTATGCAGAATTACTAAGATTGGGGTATTATTGGCCGACTATGGAATCCGACTCCATCTCGCATGTCCGACGCTGCCAACCCTGCCAGCGGCACGCCGACAGGATACACTCGCCAGCATCCGACTTGCACATGATCTCAGCACCTTGGCCATTTCATTCTTGGGCCCTCGACCTCATCGGCCCCATCCACCCGCCGTCCAGAAGCCATTCATGGATCATGGTTGCTACTGAACGCTTTACGAAGTGGGTTGAAGCCGTACCTCTGCGGAGAGCCACGGGAGGTGCCGTTTCCAACTTCTTACGCGACGTCATCTGTCGTTTCGGCATCCCTCGATGTATTATATCTGACAATGGCACCCCATTCATTAACCGAGAGGTTCGAGCTCTCATGGAAAGGTACAACATCAGCCATGCCACATCAACTCCCTATTACCCGCAAGGTAATGGTCAAGCTGAAGCGTCCAACAAGACTTTGCTACGAGTATTATCGCGAATGGTGCATGACGCCGACCGGTCGTGGTCCGAACAACTGAATCTGGCACTCTGGGCCTACAGAACATCCATGCACACAGCGACAAAGGCCACGCCCTTCTCTCTCGTCTACGGGGACGAGTGTGTGGTACCTGCCGAGATCGCAGAACCATCGGCTCGACTTTCCCTAAGCAGCAGTCTCGGAAATGAAGCAGCCCGGCTGGCGGCACTTGACGGCCTCGACGAACGACGAGCCACGGCCCTGTGCCGCATGAAGAAGTATCATGAGCAGCTCACGAAAGCTTATGGGAAGACCGTCAAGCCACGTTCGTTTATCGAGGGCGACCTTGTTCTTCAAGCCGCCAAGCATGTGCGGGCCAACATGTCAGCTCCTAAATTCACGCCAAACTGGGAGGGCCCTTTCACGGTGCACGAAGCCCGCACTAATGGCTCGTACCTCCTGCTCAACCACGACGACGGTCAGGTCTCGGCCCCCATCAACGGCCGCTACCTGAAGAAGTATTATGTGTAGTCGCGACAACATAAGCCCGCGTCATAGAACGCGCCCTCGTAGCATTTTTGTACATGCGACATTGCTTGCAGACTTGTATTTTTTTGTTGATCTGTGTAGCGTTCTACACTAGTCATGTAATGGTGTTTTGTACCGCGTCCTATCAATACAAAGTCATGCTGTTACCTCAACTTCTGCCCAGCTGGCACTCATTCTCAACCTATGCTTCCTAAGTCACTTTCTACGAGCGGGAATGGGAGAGCATTCACAAGTAACCGAAACAAGCAAGACATTCAAAAAAGAAGAGAGAAGAAAGAAGAGAGCAACCGAACATAACATACAATAAGCCGAGACCATCGAAAATATGTACATATACATCAAACGTTTACTAGCCGTCGTTAAGCACTACAACTACGGCAAAGTAACATACAAGCTAGGAAAGTCTAGACAACAGCGATGCAACTGGGTGGGAGCTGAATGCCTGAAGTACCTCCCGCTCCGCTTGTACCTCTGACCATCCAGCATCAAGCTCGGCCTGTCGCCCTAACCGCTCTGACTCTCGCCCGTCCACCTCACCTCGCCGCCTCTGTAGATCGGACAACTGCCTCTGCAAATCGACGAGCTGTCTCTCTATCTCTGCCACCTGCATGTCAATCCCGGCCAACTCTGCCGTGATCTCTGACCGCTCTGCCTCTAATCCTGTGCGGCGCCGCTCCAGCAACATCTCCCGCATAACCACGACTGCACGCCTCTCATCCATATCGTGGCTGACGCTCCTCGATCTAAAGAAATCTGCTAGCCAGTCCAGCTGCATACCTAGCGATGTGAACGGAGCGAACTCTGAAAGCGACCGAGCAACGAACTCTGCAGTCCAACCCGACGACGGCACACTGGCGAACGGCAGCAACCACTCCATAAACCCTGCAGACACCCACATCCGTAGTACTGGGTTCTCTACCACCACGCTCTCGAATGTCTGCGGGAACGCTGCCTTCACCAGTTCTAACCGGCGCACAGTCTCCGCTGGTAGCTGGAGGCCCCCCCAAGCTGCCACATCCACCTGACCGCTCGAGGATCCTCTACTCATCTCTCCGACTGTCGCGCCACTGCCGCCCGCTGCAGAAATCTCCGACATCCCACCCGCCCTCTGCGCCCCAATCGTGGCTGAGTGCATCGCCAGAAGAGTAGCTCCGACCTCAACCACGGACTCCGGCAATGTGTCATGCCGTCGCACCACCACAGCCTGAACCGGTGTCTCTCGCTCACGAATCGAGGCAGCAACAACAGACTCAGGCTCCGCCATTTCGCCACCATCACCTCCCACAACCTGCGTCTCCATGCCTGTCCACCAGTCCTCGTCAATGTCGAACATCACCGTATCGCTCCCCTCTCCGCCGTATAGTGCCCCCACCGTTTCCTCAGTAGCAGGCAATGGGCTCACCCTCCTCGGCACACTGGCCGTCAATAGCTCAACGGCCTCGGTCTCATCACTGTCAACTAATCTGCCGGCCTCGGCTGCCATAGCCTCCTCGCCTTCGATCTCAGTCTCGGCCTCGCTCCCCCCCGCGACCGCCTCTTCCTCGTCCCCCTGGCAAAACCGCTGTCAGTTCACAGATTATGAGCAATATGCAAACCATATTTATACGACAAAAAGAAAGGACAGAAGCAAACCTCAGAGTCTAGCTCCTCTAATACGTCGCGCGGCCTCTTCGCCCCTGATAGGTGTGGGGCTGAGGTACCAGCACTAGCCTGACGCGCTGTCTCCATCATCCCCACTCGCAATGCCGACAAGGGCCCCTTGCCGGCCCCCGGCACCCTCGGCACCTCGGCAATAGGCTCCTCCCCACGGTCCTCCCCGGGAGCAGCGTCCCCCAACTCTACGGCATCCTCCTCCGCCTCCCTCTCCGAGCTCGGAACAGAACTCCCGGTCACCAGTGACAGCATCCCGCACTGCCTCGCGACTGTGGCCGATATCAAACTCAGGGCTCGGTCACATGCGAACACATCTACCTGTCGACGTGTGCCTGACGGCTGTGCCAGCCATCCGGCCCAGCTCCCTCGCAGTCGCTCCCACCAATGCGCATAATCCGCGGTCACCGCCCCTGCCACCTCTGTCCCTGGCTGCCTCCACTCTGTCGTCGGTGCCGGCCACTCGCGGGCTCTGTCATATAGTGTATACCCAAAAGCCGTCGCCACACTCCAAGGGCTGTCATAACCGCATGGGGGCTCTAGATCATACCCGAACGCCAACGACAGACGGTCCGGGCAATACCTCGCCACATAATAGCAGCACTCGGCGGGCTTCCCGCCATCATCTGTCAATACCGGGAGCCAGCCGGGAAAATACGCGACCAATAGCGCCAGCTGTCCTGGCGCTAGCTCGCCTCTCCTGCTCAGATCTGTCGTCACCTCCTGCACGTGCAGCCATGGCGGCGTACCATATGACGCATGCATCTCCATATAGGGCCGTCGCTCGCATTCCCCCGTTTGTCTAGAATCTGTGCCAACGGGCACCCCGGCCTCCTGATGCCTGCCCAAGCAAAAGCCCGAGACCCGCTACACCACAACGCCACCTGCCGCGACCTGCCTGGACGGGTCACTGTCCCCATCGTCGGTGACGGGTGTGCGAGTGGGTATCCGTCAGGACGGTACCCTGGAAAGCACTCGTACAGGTACCTCTGCAAGAACATCCAGTCCACGTACGTCGCCACCTGATACCGACCATACGACCGCTTCACGTCATTCACGAACTGATCTAGCCGCGAGTATAACGTGCCCAAGTACACCGGAGCCAAGCCGACCCGCCTTCCCTGCGCCATCCGAATGGCCAAGGGAAACACCCTCGGGGAAATGCCATCCTCAGGTGTCCCCTCAAACACAAACCTGCAAACAACGACCGGCAACATATGTCAGTTTGACGTTTTACAGGGCAAGCAGGACATACGATATATTCACGAATAATCACACGACAGTACAAAATTTACCTCGATAAGAACATCGCCAAAAACGCCACCAACTCGTACCGATCGCTGCCATGATACGGACCCATCACGAACTGGGCAGCATTGCCCAACCTCTGCCCTGTCCTCGCCTGCGGCGTACCATAGAACTGGCGCAGCCACCCACCGTACGTCCCCTTCCGGTGCTTCTTCGTCTCCGCCAAAATGTCCAGTAGCTGCGTCTGCAACAACCGCTCCTCCCCGCTCAGCCGGGTCACCCGTGCATCCACCTCCCCGTGTATCGGCAGCCCTGTCAGCATCAACACATCGAGTAACGTCGGCCCGATCTCCCCGAACTCGGTCACGAACGTATGCGACTGCGTGCTCCATCTTGCCAGCAATCGGGTCATCCCTGGCGTATCCCTATATAACTCCAGCCCCCTCGCCGTAATATTGATCGCCGGTAACAGCCCCAGTGCCTGCAACACCTGCGCCCTCTCCGGTGTCTCCAACATATGCTCACACCAAAAGTCCCACCCTACCGGCATCGCACTATGGCCCTTGAACATCACCGGCGACCAAGGTATGTCCTCTCTCCCAATCAACAATGCCGGTACATACCTCGGCGACATCACAGGCGCCTCCGCCGGGCTCGGCGCGCGAAGGTAGGGTGACGACAGCCGAGGCTCCTCTCCCATCGACGGACCACCCCACGGTGTCCTGAACGCTCCGTCTGCCACACGAATGGCCAACTCCCTCCACAGCTCACGGTCCGGTACACACGGTACTACTCCCCTCACCCCCAGCAATGTGTTTGTCTTATCTGGCTCCGGATCGTAGGACCTCCTACCGCCATCATCAAAGGTCAATGGCACTGCCGCCTCGACACCCACTGACGGTATGGCCTCATCGACTGGCGGCGCCGGCACAGGTACAGTCATCATATCCCGCGGCGGTCGCGATGTACCCGCCGCGGCCCCTCGCGGCTTCGCCCACATCTTCTGCCGAACTTTTTTCGCTGCTGGCGTCGCTCCGGGCTGTGAGGATGGGACTTGGGCCTGTCGGACACCCTGCGTGACCGACCCCCCATGACTGGCCGACCCCCCTCGTGCTACCGACCCCCCGTGGCTGGCCGACCCCCCATGTGCGGCCGACCCCTCTCGTGCGACTGACCCCCCGTGGCTGGCCGACCCCCCTTGCGCGGCCGACCCCCCTCGCTGGGCCGACCCCCCTTGCGCGGCCGACCCCCTCGCTGGGCCGACCCACCTTGTCCGGCCGACCCCCCTCGCTGGGCCGACCCCCCTCGTGCGGCCGAGCCCCCGTGGCTGGCCGACCCCCCTCCCCTCGCAGAGCCACCGACTGGCCGACCCCCTGGCCCCGACGACCCCTCGCCCACTTCCACCTCTTCTCTCACCATCCTTTTTTCTCTCTTTCTTTCTCTCTCTCTCTCTGACTTACGTAGGCACAAATGGCGGTGCCTCCGCCCCTGCCCCCCTCCGCTCCTTATATAGGGGTGGGCAATTTTCTTTTCTTTTTCCTTTTATTTTCTCTTTCTTTCTTTCTTTTTCTATTCTTTCTTTCTTTCTTTTCTTTTTCTTTCTTTTTTCCTTTACTTTACGCTCCCGTCCGCCGGCGCCTCGCCACAGTTTGTCGACCACGCGCCGTCGCCGCTATGACCGCAGTGCGCGCCCGCGCGCCACCTCCACGACCTTCGTCGCACGCATTCACATGACAGCTCCGCGACAGGCCCCGTCGCCCGCGTGCCATCTCCTTGAACCGCGTCGCTTGTGCCAACTCATCGCGCTCTTTACAACGCGCGCTCAATGCCAATGGTCACTTGATGCACTGCCGCGACGTTCGTCGCCGCGCCCGTGCGCCATTCTCATCATGCGTGCCCCCGGCACCAAGTATAGCTCCGCGACGTTCGTCGCCGCGCCCGTGCGCCATCTTCATGGTACGTGCCCCCGGCACCAAGTATAGCTCCGCGACGTTCGTCGCCGCGCCCGTGCGCTATTCTCATCATGCGTGCCCCCGGCACCAAGTATAGCTCCGCGACGTTCGCCGCCACACCCATCCGCCATTCTTATCACATGTGCCCCGGCACAGTATTGCTTTGCGACGTTCGGCGCCGCACCACTTTCATGACATGTGTTCCGGCACCAAGTATTGTCCCCGCGACAATCATCGCCATGTCCATGCACCACGACCATGTTACAAGCCTCCGGGCATAACACCCATTCACCACACCATGCGCCCCCGCCATGGGCATGGAAGACCTTCAACCCACTCTCGTGTGCGGCATTCTGGAGGCTCCGC
Source organism: Escallonia herrerae (assembly GCA_033070095.1). Lineage (NCBI taxonomy): Eukaryota > Viridiplantae > Streptophyta > Magnoliopsida > Escalloniales > Escalloniaceae > Escallonia > Escallonia herrerae. Next base: position 262,788 of record JAVXUP010001154.1, on the reverse strand, counting down.
TCGTAGTGCTCCTGCAAGAGGACCCCTCCCTGCGACATGGGCTGAGCGCCAGCACGGGTTAGCGACACAATCAAACTACGGGATGGGCTCACAACCTTAAAGCCATCGCCGGCACAATCAAACTACGGGATGGGCTCACAACCTTGAAGCCATCGCCGGCACAATCAAACTACGGGATGGGCTCACAACCTTGAAGCCATCGCCGGCACAATCAAAATACGGGATGGGCTCACAACCTTGAAGCCATCGCCGGCACAATCAAACTACGGGATGGGCTCACAACCTTGAAGCCATCGCCGACTCAACCAAACTACGGGACGGGCCGTATGCCGTCGCCGGCTCAATCAAACTGCTACACGGGTTTAGCGTCATCGCCGGCTCCATCACCAGGGACCCTGGCCCCCGCAGCAAGAGGGGCTGTAACCACATCGTTTATGCATGCGACGCCCGCTCGGGTTGCCCCTCCGCGCCCGCCACACACAGGGGGCTTATGTTCATACCCTATTCTGGTCGCACCCCAGGACCCGCTAAGGGACCCACTTTGCACGACACATCACCCAGTCAGCGGTCAACTTTTCAACACTCGAGGGCCGGTCAAAGCAACGCATGCTCAAGTCACGTGAACCATTCGTGAAGCGACTTCGGCGTGCCTTCCACCCTCGGGGGTCGGCCACCCCAAGGGGTCGGCCTCCCTCTGGGTTCGGCCACCCCAAGGGTCGGCCACCCTCAGGGGTCGGCCACCCCAAGGGGTCGGCCTCCCTCTGGGTTCGGCCACCCCAAGGGTCGGCCTCCCTCTGGGTTCGGCCACCCCAAGGGTCGGCCTCCCTTGGGGGTCGGCCACCCTTGGGGGTCGGCCACCCCAAGGGGTCGGCCTCCCTCTGGGTTCGGCCACCCCAAGGGGTCGGCCTCCCTCGGGGGTCGGCCACCCCAAGGGGTCGGCCTCCCTCTGGGTTCGGCCACCCCAAGGGTCGGCCTCCCTTGGGGGTCGGCCACCCTTGGGGGTCGGCCACCCCAAGGGGTCGGCCACCCTTGGGGGTCGGCCACCTGCCTTGAATACCGACGCCGTCACCTTTGACCGTGCTCCGTAATCACAACAACCGTCGCTCGCGGCCGCGCTCCACCATAGTCACGACGACCGTCGCTCTCGGCCGTGCTCCGTCGTCGCGATGACCGTCGCTCGTAGTTACGACGACCGTCGCTCGCGGCCGCGCTCCGCCATAGTCACGACGACCGTCGCTCTCGGCCGTGCTCCGTCGTCGCGATGACCGTCGCTCGTAGTCTCGATGACCGTCACTTGTGGCCGCTCTGTCGCCATGACAACCGTCGCTCACGGTCGCGCGCCATCCACGCAACGACCCTTGTCGCTCGGAGATCACTCTGCGACCCTCGTCGCCCGCACTCAACCGCGCCCCATGCGCTGCAATCATGTTATATGCTCACGGGATAGGCTACTCCGCCAGGACACTATCTCCGCCGGGGTGCCTGCGTGACTGGCCTACGTGCTCTGGCACTGGGGGCTCGCGTCGGACTCCGAGATGGGAGCAGGTCTTCGGAAGGGCATCTTGCCTAGTCCACCTGGCAGCTGGGCGTCGGGTCTTCCCCACCGCTGCCAGGACCTGTGGGATTCAGTAAGGGCTTGGACTGGAGGCTGGGGCAACGGGCTACTCTGACCATGCTACCGCGGCATGATCAGTCTCCTCAGACAGGCAGAGAGATGTTGCAAGGGCAGGGCAGCACGAACTTAGGAACCGGCAGTCCAACGAAGGGTCAGTGCGTTGGCCCCCTGGTGACGTGTCGTTCCCAGGGGGCGACACATGTCAACTTATGACACATGCACATTTTTGCCTATAAATAGTGGACTTTGGAGCTTTTTCAAGGATCTTTTTCTCATTTGGACTTTTCACTTTCTCTCTCTAAAAGAAACATTCTCTCTGGAATTCTAGTGAGAGAAATATACTTGAACTCCCGTCTACGGACCCTGGACGCCATACCCTCATCACGGACTGTAGACTGTCGGTCCTGTTCATCGTCACCCTGCCTGCGCAGCACTGCCAGCCCTCACGACCTGTCTGGGGAGCCTTGTCCTCGGCCCTTGCGCCGTCCTTGCTGTCTCCCACGTTGCCTACCTGGAAGCCAACTCAGACCGCATCCTTTGTGGCACCTCCACGTATCATCGAACCATTTTCGGCACCATCACATCTTTTCAAAAAATTTTGTTTTTTTATGAAATCATGGCAATTCGATATAAACATAGGGACTGGTATCATCTCAATCCCTTAAATTAGTAGTCATTCAAAACACTTCAGGTATAATAAAAAAGATAGGTAATATTATAGCAAAATCATCCCGGCAGTGCTCGATACACCTTATCTATGTATATGTACAGTGACTAGTCCATTTAAGTACTAATTTAACCCAACCAACAGACCATCCTTTAACACTAACAATGCGCACCATCCTTATAACTCACAGGATTACTAACTCATGTCAACATTTTAAAAAAAAGATAAATATAATAAAAAAATACTTTACGATAATCGAATCAATAAACAAATGAGAATGAGAAGAGATAAGTACAACTCAAAATATTTTATGATGATCAAATCAATAAACATACGAGAATGAAATAAGAATTCCAAAAGATCGTTATAAGGCTCAAATAAGGGTTTCAAGGGCAATATCCAAATATTTTCATGAAAATTTTATAAAACCATAGTTCCATGAATTTGTGAAACAGTTAAAATTAGAACATAGAAATTCAGAATGATGAGTAGGATTCGGAGAGAAAATCCTTACCTCGATCCGTTGCTAATTAAACTTGCTAAAAAATCCTTGAATTAACCTAAATTAAGCAATTTCAATATTAGAATAATTCTAATATCTTAACACTAGGAGTCCAATAATAATTTGCTTAAACGTTACTCACTGCCACACTTTCCACTCAACCCAAATCGAAACGGGTCTCACGTACGGCCAAACTTAACCGATAATCCTACATACTCTTTAAAGTATTAAGATATCCCAAAATTTATAATAAATCCTAATAAAATACTTTTATAGCTTAAAACATTATAAAAGTCAAAATATGAAATTTTCTGAATTTTTTAATTAGAATAAATTTTTTAAATACAATTAAAGCCTCGAAATAGCCATTAATAGTTCAAGCTCAAATCAAAGTCCCATAAATTTTACTATAGCTTTACAATATATAAGGATAATACATAAATTTAGATCAAAATTTTAAAAAGCATCAAAGTCATTTTAAAATCATCCGTTTAAGTAACTCAAATGCGATACGAATAATAGTACCAAATCAATTCTAAAAATTATGAAACTAAAACTCAGTCTTATTTATACTATAAAAACATTACTAAAATTTTCCAAAAATTTAGTAAGGAATTTAAAGACTCTAAATAAAATTTTGAAAAACTGAAATTATGAAAATATTAAAAATACAAACAATATCAAAAAAATAGTAAATTTTGCCACTAATTCTAATATTTCCGTAAGAACCTTCCAGTAAAGTTTCAGCATTTTCCAACAATCACATGATACCCAACAGCCACGCGATACAATTGTGCAAGCACAATGTACCTCTCCACTGCACAAACCCATTAGCAAACTACCTATCTTCTTATTCCCTTCTTCCTATTGCTCTCTGGAAAACTCGGAACTCCTCACATAGTCCACTCACAACATCCCCTCCCTTATTTATTTCCTCACACACACACACACATCTTCTCCCTTTTTTTAAGACCCATTTCACCCACAAACATATACATGGCTGCCATGCAACCTCTTTTTCATCTTACACATCAGAAACAAACACACTCACGCACAAATCACCATGCCAAGCCAAAGGTAGGAGCCAATTACCAACTCAAGTGATTAGGGAACCCAATACCTCCTCATTTTACATAAGCTGCCTAACCCAACGGGAGCATCATTACGTGCCTCCCCTCTTCCTTCATTATGTAATACCCTAAAAATTTTCTTTTTTTTTTGTGTGAAATTATTATTTTAAGTAATAAGTTTGCGGTCTTTTTGATAATATTGAGAAAATGGTTGTTAACTTTTCTGAAATTTTTGGTCAAATGAATAGTGGTTTCATTAGAATCAGAATGGGAAGGGTAATGATGTTTTGGAGTGACTGAATGAAAATTAAAAAATATAGTCCGATATAAATTGTTGTCATATTTCCTTTCCAACCTTTTTGGTTTCTTTGTTTCTCTTTTTTCTTTTGCGAGAGAGAGAGAGAGAGAGAGAGATAGAGAGAGAGAGGAGAAGGTTTGGGAAGTTTGAGAGCTCTAAGGTGGAGCTCAAGGATTTGTTTTCTCAAAAGCTTGACTAAGATAAAAGTTTATTTTTGAAATTCGAATCAGCATCGATCGTTCACGTAAGTCCTTAGTTCTTTTTGAAATCTGAACTCCTTCAAACTGATTAAGTTATTCTTCTTCCCCTTTTGTTTTGAGCTTCATTATGGGTAATATGTTTCTCAATACTATGACTTGTGGAATTCGATTTTTGTTGGAATTGTTTGACCTTAACATTAGCCATGTTAATATTGTTCGTTCAATGACTAATGATTGTCATTGTTTCATAAACTCCACTTATTGTTTGACAAGTCCGTTATTTGGTAATGTTTATCTTGGAATCTTTGTTTTGGTGATTCTATGAGCCATCTCATAGTGTATGTGACTTATTTCTGACTTACCCACGTGAATTGGAACGTGGGCTAGCTCAGCGGGATTGAGTTAGAGATCGCGATCTTACTTTCTGAACCGGCCTCATAAGTCAGTAATGACGTATGTGATTACCTGCTGAATGGCTCTCTAGTGTTTGTCTCTGTACTCAGATATAGTTTGACATTTGAATTTACTTTAATGTCTGTTCCGTTGAAACTTTTGTACCTCCAAAATTTCGTTTCTCATATATCTTTGCATTCTTTTGATTGTGGTCCTTTAAGCGATCTTACTGGGCATTTGGCTTATTCCCTTATTGTTTTTCCTTTCAGGTGAACCATAGGTGGGATTTTGGATTGGAAGGGCTAGCTGAGGGATCAAGAATTAGCTGCCTTTGTTTTAGAGTTAGTACTGATATTTTGAGTGTAATGATTGAAACATATTGCTATTACTTAGGTTTTATTTTGGAAACTCCGTGTTGGAGAATTTGGATTGTATAAAAAGCTTTGGGGCCACTGTGTCAGATATTGATGTATTTTGGGATTTATTAGTACATGCTCTGAATGCCCCATTTTTGGGAGATTTTTTATATTCTAAGGTTTTTTTTATTCCGTTTATCTGGCATTAACGCTCCGAAAAATTATGGGGCATTACACATTACACACGCACCCAAAATATAGTACACAAACACACACTCACGCATGTCAACAGAGGTCTACTCCAAATTCTCCAATTTGATCTCTATCAATATCTAAACCTATTAAACTACATAGGAACCCATTGATTTCTCAAAGCCGAAACCCACTTGTATATATATGTAACGGTATATGTGTATATACACAACCTAGTGAGAAAAACCAAACACATATGGGTTCACACTATAAAATTCTAAAACTCACAAAGGTACCGTAATACTATAAGAGGGCTTATCGAAAATCGCACCTCGCCGGATTTCGACTGTTCTCTTTCTCTGTGTGTGTGTGTGGGCAACATGTCTTCCTTTCTTTCGCTTCTCTCTCTGTCTCCCTCTATTGTAGTTGAAGGGGCAAGGTGCTCTGTAACTGAAAATTGGCTTAAACTAAGACTTAATTTCCCCCCTAATTTCCTTCCCCTGATCTCTCCCTTTTTCCCCATAATTAGCGAGTTGACTAAATAGAGATTAGATTTGTATCTTTTATTTGTCCAATAATCCCAACTTAAATCTAAAGTTTTAACTATCCATTAAACAATCTGGAATTGCCTGTTGTAACCCGCGTCAAATAGTGTCGCTAAAGATTTTCAAAAAATATCTTTTACAATAATCGTCTCTAAAGACCTCAATAAATATCACCTATAACTGCTAACATTAAGTTATAACTTACGTTTTCCAAAAAAGTTTTGCTAAAGGTTGCGGATAAAAATTTGGGCATGCAAATCGACTCCAAATGTTGCATATGAAAATCGTTACTAAAAATGAATTAATCGGCTAGGAAAAATCAAGGTTTGGGGTATTACAAATGATCTCATGTAATCAATGTATTTTTTTTCAAAAGTAACATGATATAATGTGATTCAAACATGTAAGATCCCCCTATTCAGTATCAATATATGTATATACTATGTTTAAGGATGTGTGCCCCCCTCCCCAAATCAATGCCAACAAACACAACCAAATTATAACCAATTGGCATCTCAAAAAATTGTGTGTACGTAGGTTTAGCAATGCGAAACATTAAGTTGACACAAACACTTATTTAATACAGAATTCCAACAAACTCAATAATGACCATCAACGATCAATATTCACATTGTGAGTGCAGGAAAGTCGTCCATGGACTCATAAACCTAATATGTATCCAAGATTAGATGATTAAGAATTAATGTGCATAATCAAGGATAAAACTATTGAGACCGTAATCTGCATATATAGTAAAAAACAAAGCAATATATATTATGATTCAAAAACTCAAGCATACATCTTGAATATAAGGTATTGCATTGATTACATTATTTGAATAGAGCATTAAAGTTTTGCCTTTCGGTGAATTTCCAAGGATGTGATCTTATAGAAGGTATTTTTTAAAATCTCCTTGACAAACTTTGAGGCTCTTCTCTCATTTGAAGTAACATTTTTACGTATATTCCATGCCTCGCTTCTAAAGCAAAGAGCTCACCCATCACATCAAACCTGATCTTGGATTGCTTACTCCTAATTTGAATTTAGCTTGTTGCTCTTCCTCTAAAATTTTCTTGAAGTGTATCCTTGTTGCTATTTGCCTTTGCTATGGACAACCTATAACCCCATTTAAAGTTTACGTTTTTGTATCCACTTAATTTGTCTATTAATGTTAGTCTAAGCAACATATGGTATATATTATAACAACCTACATTTTGTTTATTCTTCTAAGATAAATAATTTTATGAGGGAAATAATTAGATGTATGTCCTTTCATATTGCACCAACCACAATATAGAAAGGGTATGCAACAAATCTTTTGTTGCCATGTGAGAATATTCAATCTAGTTTGTCGACTAAAAACTTTTGAAAAGCAAGGTGAAAGGATAAAGTCCTACACCGCCTTTGTTTAAGCCAACTCTTTGGTGTCCAGACATGGCAATGAATTTTTTTCTTTGCCCTCAAAAAATCTATCAAGACAGTTCTGTTAGCCTTACGGTTATTTAATGTTGGTTTATATTTGATTTTCATGATAACCAACATCGATGATTATGTTGTCTAATATGCATTGGTTTCATGAAGCGTGAAGTGCAATCCTATACTCATGCGATGAACAATTACGTGGGCAAATATCAATCGAAGATCGCCAACGGAATGCTTCAAATATCACTGTAAAGGAATACTTCAAAATCAATTCCAAACATTTTTATCATTCCTTTCTATTGTAACTAGATATAGAGAGTTGATCGGATTGACAACTGTGACCTAGAAATTTCTTATAGGCTTCCCTTGCATGAATAAAATTTTCATACTATTGAAAAATAGGAAAAACTGCATTTCTAAAATTCAATCGACTGCATTGATTAATACAGCCAACTGCATATTTCGACATAAAGGTAATAAAGTCAACTTTGTTCTAAATATAGTCGACTGCATTATTGAATTTTAAAATTTCAACGACTAGTTTGGGAATACAGTCGACTGCATTGAGTAACTGAGTCGACCGCATTGACTATTTGGATGCATTTAATGCCCTGCCTACTTTCAAACGGCAACATTTATTTCCACACCTATATAAAACTGATTTTAGAATTAGATTTGATTCATTCCTTCCATTTAAGGCCTTCTTGTCTTACTCAAAGCTTAAAGCGGTTCTTCAATCTCTCTAACTCTTCATTGTTTTCTCAACCAATTCAAGAAAGCATTCGTCGTGAGCTTATTTTTGTTAGAGATATACACATTCACAAGTCATTAATACACTCATCACTCATTATTCTTTAGCCTAAACTTGTACTCATCAACTTCTAGAGAGTTAATCTTTGTACACAATTTTCATCTTAAGTTTCTTGTATTAAATCTTGGGGTTGTTAAGATTTAGAGCTTTGAGATTGTCAAAGCTTATTCATGATGTGGATATATCATCAAAGAATTGTAAAAGGTTAGGTCTTGACCCGTAAGGAAGACTATTCTAATGAATTATAAACTTCTTTAAACGGGTGGACGTAGGCTTGAGGGTATTAAAGTCAAACCATCTAAATCTCCATTATCAAGTTTCTCTAAACCCCTTCTTTCTTTACATGATTGCCTTATACCTGTTTGAAGATTGGTTTGCTTGCTTGCTTGTTTGTTTGAGATATTGTCTTTGAGATTTATTGTTTGAGTTATTTACATGTTCATCTTATTTTCTCAAAGTTGATTGTGATTGATTATTGATCTTCTTAAGTAGTCTTAAACCCTATTCACCCCCCTCTCGGATTACTTTATTAATTTCAAATTCTTTAAATTGCAAACCTCAATTTTCAAATCTCCATTTTGTCTTTCCAATATCAGTGTTTTATGTGAGGTTTTCCTTGTAGTAGGAATGTTCTGAACCAAATTAATGAAATTATTATCCACTTGTTTTAATATAGAGATGACTAGATAGACATTCATTTTCGGCATGAAACTCATGATTTTCACTTTTTGAAGTCATCTATCTCCTTCAAAATCGTATGCACTTGTGTTGGCAAAGCATAAATTTTTCTTAGATAATTTCTTAGATTCCTCATATAAATAAGCATAAGCATCATGAATATCATTAAAAAATAATCACCATCTCTATCACTATGTGAAGAATTTATCTGATTATTCTTTTGAGCCATGAGGCATGTATAATCATTGAAGTCGCCACTTTCATCTTCATTTGATTCATTATCACTCCATATGGTGCCTTTAATTGGTGTCTTTGCGCAATGTTTCTTTATTGACTCTTTTGTCTACTTATACTCCTTTGAAGTACTCTTCATACTTAAATCATTCTTATTCTAGTCTGAATATTTACCTTTCTTCATTACAAGTATGTCTATCTCTTGGTTATTCAAGTCTTCCTCTTGTTCACTTAAAGAGTTGTCCATCATCAAAGAAGTTTTAAGAGATAAGCAATTCTCCTTGTTATTTAGATCATTTTGCTTAATAAATATTGCATTGCATCTCATAAGTTATCAAGGTACAAATTAACTCATCCAATAGACTGTGTTGAGATCTTATAATTCTTGAATTGTGGTGATTTTTGATCCCATGCTCTTCGTAATGACCTAATTACCTTTCTAATAAGACTACCATTATAGAAATCATTTCTAATTGTTTTAAAGTATTAACAAATTTAGTAAAACAAGTATTCAATTTCTTAATAGATTGATAAGGAAATATTCTAAACAAGTCATATTCTCTACACTGTAAACTCATCTCAATATCCTTAAATGAGAAGTTCTTTATAAGTGACTTGAAGCACATTTAAAATACTCTCACAATTAGTCAATTCACACATAATGCATAGATTGGTTCATTCGTGTCTAGACCACAAACAAGGCAATTTTATGCTAGTTGTAAACTTCACTTCATGATTGTTATTATGCAAATAGTGTGATACCTCTCTTAATTGAAGATCTTATGCATTATATGAGTGGTCTTCCTGACCTATTTACATAGAATAAGTTGTATGCTTGTGTTGGCATAAAAGCACCTTAAGTTGATGGATTAGCTTACTCTCAATCCTGATTAGTTGGTCCTAAGCATGATTAGTTATCCCTAAGCATGATTAGTTGAGCTCTATCGTGATTATGCTAATATGGATTAGTCAAGGTTAATCATGATTAGTTAGTGACTAAGCTTGATTAGATTGCCCTAATTTTGATTAAGCTAATTGTGATTACTCAGTTACTAATCTAGGTAAACTAGTACTAATTAAGCTTATTAGGTCTAAAAATTGATTTCTGTTGCCATGTTCTTATTGGTAAGACTTGGAAGTGGTCTATAACAATGAAACACTTGTTTTTCTAAGGATAAATTTCAGCAGATTTTTCTAAACTTGGGCGACTCGTGTCTTCTACCTTTTGAAGTAGAAATAAGAAGATAAGAGAAAAGGGAGTTGCCTAGGTTTAGAGAAAACTACAGAAGAGGTTTGAGATCTTGATGAAGGAAGAGAGAAGGAGAATTTGCAATGATAATTTTAGATTAGTAACCATTGATGGTTAGATGTTCTCTTCTTGACAAAAAAGGGAGCTCTTGATAATTTCTACACCTTAAAATTGTAAAAGGTAGGGTTTTACATATGAGCAGTCTTGAGCATGATTTTAATCATGGTTGGTGTACATATGTTATATTATGTTTCTTATGGAGTGATAGAATTGGATTAGAGAAATTTGGGCAGATTCTAGGTTAAACTTTAAACATGCATATCTCATTCAATACTTGCCGGATTTGAGTATTCTATACCTTTCTGGAAAGTTAAAGATGTGTGCTTTAACATTGTTTCTTTGATCACTCTTTAATTCGAAGTGTATGCTGCCCTAAATTGCATGAATATGAAACAGATTGAAACTGATTAAACTGAGTAGACTCTGTGGTGATATTTAAACAAGCATATCTCATTCAATACTTGTCGGATTTGAGTGTTCTTTAACTTTCTAGAAATCTTAGATGTGTGCTTCAGCATTGTATTTTACAGCGTGTGGTGGTAGGTCTTTCTTTTTTTAGTTTGTAGGTCTCTCTTGTTTTTCCTCGTCTCGTGTGGTGGTACCTTACGGCGTGAGCATGGACGGTGGCAAAAATGGTGGGAGGACAGTGGTGAGGTAATGCTAACCAGATTTGATTGGAGACGGCATTCTCAAGGTAAGTCTCCGATCTCGATAGATCTAGGCAGATCTAAGTAGATCTGCCCGGTCGTCTTCTATTCCACCGTTTCACCGGCGGTGACCGAAATCTCGCCATCGGTGGCCGAAACTTTACTGGCGACTTGACCATCTTTTCTAATACATCTTTCAGCTTGTTATATTCCATTCTTATCTGTTTCCTACTACAGGTGGTGGAGGATGGGTTTGTGGTTGGTTGTAGTGGTTTTAGTAGCATCAGGGGCTTGTTGTTGAGGAGTTTAGCCTAGTTTATGGGTCTGTTCTTGGAACCTGCGGAATGTTTGGAAGCTCTAAGGAGGAGCTTAAGGATTTGTCGCTCTCAAAAGGCTTGATTAAGGTAAGGGTTTACTTTCAAAATTTTGAATCAGCGATGGACCAATCGCTCATGTGAGTCTTTAGTTTCTTTTTTAAATCTGAACTTCTTCGAATTGAGTTAAGTGACGTTCTTTTCCCTTTGTTTTGACCATGGTTATGGATAACTCGTTTTCAATGTTATGATTTGGGAAAATCAAATTTTCGTTGAATTTGTTTGACCTATGAATTTTGACATATCGATATCATTCGTTTCAATGATTTATTATCGTCATTATTTCGTGAACTCCACTTATTGTTTGACAAGTTCGTTATTTGTTAATGTTATTTTGAAGCCTTTGAATATGGTTTGACATATCCGATATTTGATAACGGTTATTCTGAGATTTTTGTTTTAGGTAATTTTATGAGCCATGTCACAGTGTATGTGACTTATTTCCGACTTACCCACGTGGAGTGAAACGTGGGCTAGCTCAGGGAGTTGAGTTAGAGATCGCGATCTTACTTTTTGAACTGGCCTCATATGTCAGGAATGACGTATGTGACCACCTTCTGAATGGCTCTCTAGTGTTTGTTTTCGTACTCAGATATATTTTGACATTTGATATTTGGTCTGATAATGTTTGTTTCTATACTCAGATATATTTGATATTCGATATTTGATTAGATAATGTCTGTCTCTGTAATTAGGTCTGACCTCTGTTCAGTCGAAACTGGTGTACCTTTGAAATATTGTCTTTCAGATATGATTTGACATTTGAAAATTGATTTGATGTCCGTTCTGTTGAAACTTTTGTGTCTGACTTTGTATTTAGAAATGTTTTGATATTCAAAATCTGGTTTGATTATCCTTTCCGTTGAAAATATTTTGTACTTCTGAAATTCCGTTTCTCAGATGTTTTTGTTTTCGATTGATTGGTCCTTTGAGCGACCTTACTGGGCATTTGGCTCATTCCCTTATTATTTTTGCTTTCAGGTAATTAGTAGTGGGATTTTGGATTTGAAGGGCTAGCTGTGTGACCAAGGGTTAGCTGCCTTATTTCAGAGTTAGTATTGACATTTAAATGTAACAACTAAGATAAGTTGGTATCATTTAGGTTTTGTTTTGAAACTCTGTGTTGGAGAAAATTTTGGATTGTAGAAAAGCTTTGTGCCCCTATGTCAGATATTGATGCATTTTTGGAATTGTTAGTGTATGCTCTGATTTACCATTTGGGAGACTTCTGATAATTATAAGGCTTTTTTTTATTTCCTCTTATTCAGCATTAACACTCCGTAAATAAATTCTGGGCATTACAGAATGGTATCATAGCTTAGGTTTGAGATTCTGTAGACTCCTAAGCCTAAGATATATGTGATTGGGATTAGACTTTGAAAAGGTGGAATAAGTTTGGGGAATTTATTTCCTATTAGATTAGAAGATTGAGATTTGGCATTAGTAGATCATAATGCCCCTTTTATTCAGTTGCTTTGATACGCTTTTGCGAGCATCTAAGTGTTGAACCTATAAATTTGAGACATGTCTGTGTAGATATCTTTATGGAATCCGGTAGTGACCCTTATGGTTTATAATCCTTGCCCCATCAATATTGATTTCAGATGTTCAAGAGTTGACATAATTTTTCTGGATATGAATCACTTTGATGTTATTTTGGGGGTATGGATTGATTGACTTCTAATAATGTTAAGATGGATTGCTTTAGAAAGAGGATGATTTTGATCTTCTGACGAATAACTCTAAAAGCTAGAAGCCATCTGTAAAGTCTGTGACTGAGAGATATAAATGATGTGGTAGTTAAAGCCTTAAACTTTGGTGGATGCTCAATGTATGTGACATTAAGAATAGTATGTTTTCTCTATTATAAATTTGATAATAGTTTTACCGGTTTTGTTTTGAGGCATCAGAGTGCGCTACGGAAGTGTGGCGGTCTTTTGATAAGATGTGTAAATGCTTGTTGATGTTGGTTATCCAATTTGGATAAGTCAAAGTATTATTCTTCAAAGGTTATTTAATGATTTTGGTTTTTGTGTCAGACAAAAATTTAGATGGGGAAAAATATTGATTATTAGGTGATCTTATGGATTGGTTATTGAATTGCTTAGACATTTTGTGGTTTTAATTTAGTTAAACCTTAGATTTTGAGTTTGTGATCTTTTGTAGTTGAAAAGCATGGGCAAGAAGTTGAGCTCGATGTTGCCTTAAGAAACCGTGTGTTTGAAGCAATAAAATGTCTTTGGAGTATAGAATATTTGAATATTCAATGTTGGTGAATTGATCATTGATAATCATATTTGAAAGTCTAACAATGTGAGTGAAGCTTTGGACGTAAAGCGTACGAAGGGTTTAGTAACTTTGGTTATGAGTTACACTCAGTTGTCAGTGAAATGTTATTAAGAGTGTATTGATATGGCTCCATTGTGATTTTGTACGGGCGTAAATTTTGATTTGAAGATTTTGGAGTATAAATCCTTGTGATTAGTATGAAGATTGATTATTACTTCTGGTGTACGATTGAATTTAAGTCTGTTAATGTTAGGCATTGTACCAAGGCTATGATTTGATGTGTTATCATAATGGCACAACGGGAGCCTGTCGGTATTGTATTGGTTTCAGATCATTTGAATTTTGATTGGAGTAACTTGATTCAGCGTGTTTCATTTGTTAACCAAGTATAAATACTTTGAGGATCAATCTGAATATATTTTGGGGTGATGATGACAATGATAGTTAAAAACTCAAGTTTGAATTTCGTAAAACACGTCAGATGGGATGTGAAATTGCTTAGTACTTGGGACACCTCAGGCTTGAAGTTAAGTGTGTTATCCGGATTTTCTAAAGTATATGGTTTGATATATTATCATAGTAGCGCAGTGGAAATGTTATGTATTGAGGATTGATTTCATTTATTGAAACTTTGAATGCCGTAACTGTACTTCATTCCATTTTGTAGGCTAGTTAAGCCATGTATGTTTCGAAGTTAAGATTCCAGTTTATAGTATGAGTAATGTTTTGACCCGTGTTGGGAAGCAAGAAACTACTTTTGATAATTAAGAATCGTTTTAAATTCCGAGGACGAAATTTTTTTAAGGAGGGGAGAATGTAATACCCCGAAAATTTTCTTTTCCTTGTGCGAAATTAGTATTTTTGAGTAAATAACTTTGTGGTCTTTTTGATAATATTGAGAAAATGGTTTGGGTTTGTTTCTGAAATTTTCGGTAAAAGTGGTTTCATTTGAATCAAAATGAAGGGAAATGGTGTTTTAGAGTTTCTGAAGTTTTTGGTCGACTTAAAAGTTTCAAGTCGAATGAAAACTAGTTTTCGATCGCATGAAAATAGTTTGGCTTCAAATGAAAATGAGTTTTGCTTCGAATAAAAAGATTTTGTGTGAGAAAATGAGCTACTGAAGTTTTTAGTCGACTTAAAAATTTTAAGTCGACTGAAAACTAATTTAAAAAATTTAATTTGAACAGTACTTTTAGTTGAATTAAAATACTTTTCCGATCGAATTAAAAGTGTTTTCATTAAAGGTGTTTTCAGTCGACTTAAAGATGTTTTCGGTCAACTTAAGGGTGTTTTCGGTCGACTTAAGGGTGATTTTCGGTCGAATAAAATCTCAAGATTTTGGGAAAGGCATTTTCACGGTTGAAGGATTGAGTTGACCGAAAACTATTTTCAGTCGAATGCAAACTTGATTTTTGACAAATATAAATAGTGTTTTATTTCATGCCTAGCCCTTTTAGGTTCTCTGTTTCTTTTCTTCTCCTTTGTGTGAGAGAGCGAGAGATAGAGAAGAAGGCTTGGAATGTTTGGAAGCTCTAAGGAGGAGGTTAAGGATTTGTGGCTCTCGAAAGGCTTGATTAAGGTAAGGGTTTACTTTTGAAAATTTGAATTAGCGATGGACCAATTGCTCATGTGAGTCTTTAGTTTCTTTTTGAAATCTGAACTTCTTCGAATTGAGTTAATTGACGTTCTTTTCCCTTTGTTTTGACCATGGTTATGGATAACTCGTTTTCAATGTTATGATTTGGGAAAATCAATTTTCATCAAATTTGTTTGACCTCCGAATTTTGACATATCGATATCGTTCGTTTCGGTGATTTATGATCGTCGTTATTTCGTGAACTCCACTTATTGTTTGACAAGTTCGTTATTTGATAATGTTATTTTAAAGCCTTTGAATATGGTTTGACATGTCCGATATTTGATAACAGTTATTCTGAGATTTTTGTTTTGGGTAATTTTATGAGCCATGTCACAGTGTATGTAACTTATTTTCGACTTACCCACGTGGAGTGAAATGCGGGCTAGCTCAGGAGAGTTGAGCTAGAGATCGCGATCTTACCTTCTGAACCAGCCTCATATGTTAGGAATGACGTATGTGACCACTTTCTGAATGGCTCTCTAGTGTCTGTTTCCGTACTCAGATATATTTTGACATCTGAGATTTGGTACGATAATGTTTGTTTCCGTACTCAGATATATTTGATATTCAATATTTGATCTGATAGTGTCTGTCTCCGTACTCAGATATATTTTGACATTGGATATTTGGTCTGACCTCTATTTAGTCAAAACTGATGTGCCTTTGAAATATTGTCTTTCAGATATGATTTGACATTTGAAATTTGATTTGATGTCCGTTCTGTTGAAACTTTAGTGTCTGACTTTGTATTCAAAAATGTTTTGACCTATCTGGTTTGATTATCCGTTCCATTGGAAAAATTTTGTACTTCTGAAATTCCGTTTCTCATATGTTTTTGTTTCCGATTGATTGGTCCTTTGAGCGACCTTACTGGGCATTTGGCTCATTCCCTTATTATTTTTGCTTTCAGGTGATTAGTAAGTGAGATTTTGGATTTAAAGGGCTAGCTGTGTGACCAAGGGTTAGCTGCCTTATTTCAGAGTTAGTATTGACATTTAAATGTAACAACTAAGATAAGTTGGTATCATTTAGGTTTTGTTTTGAAACTCCGTGTTGGAGAAAATTTTGAATTGTATAAAAGCTTTGGGACCCTATGTCAGATATTGATGAATTTTGGAAATTATTAGTGCATGCTCTGATTTACCATTTGGGAGACTTCTGATAATTATAAGGCTTTTTTTCCATTTTCGCTTATTCAACGTTAATACTCCATAAATAAATTCGGGGCGTCACATTTGAGGCCCTGGGAGAGGGGGGATGGGGGCAGAGTCCTGTCTTTTGGGGTTTTAGGGGCAACCTGTTATGGGCATGGTTGGGTGGGAAGGGGTTTTAGGGCTCTTTTCTTGGCTTTGAGCGTCCTGAGTAGCTACTTTGGTATGTTGTGGGTCAGTAGTGGTCCTCTGGACGATATTGCGCTAGTTGAGTTCGGATTTGATGTGTGAAAGTAGGAGGATGAATATAGCAGTGTTGAAAATCATTGGTTGTGTGATGCGCTTTCTTATACGGCGTGCTCACCTTTGGGTTGTGCCGTCCCGATTGCTACTACCTTGTGTTTTATTGCAATTATTTTGTTTCTGTTCTTTTTTATTTTTAAATCTGTAAACTTTGCAAGTTTCTTTAAGTTGAGTTAGAGTGTAGGATATGCTTTTCAATTGGAACGTGTATAAGCTTATTAGGTTTATCGTTACTTTCGACCTTTGTGGTCATGTATACTGAGTCACGGAAATGTCGTGACCTATAATCTGTGTAAGCTTTACAACAGAGTGTCTGTAAAACTTTCATTATCAATGCAATTCTCGTATTCTACCAAAAAAAATTGCATTTTATATTACTCTCTAGTTCGAAGTGTATGCTACCCTAAATTACATGAACATGAAACTGGTCAAAACTGATCAAATTGGGCAGATTCTGTGGTGATATTTAAACAAGCATATCTAATTCAATACTTGTCAGACTTGAGAGTTCTTTTACTTTCTGGAAATCATAAGATGTGTGCTTTAACATTGTCTTTTTTTTCACTCTCAAATTTGAAGTGTATGTTACCCTAAATTGCTTAGATTTGGAACTGATTTGCTTTCATTAAAACTGTTTTGAGCTAAGAAATACATATAAATATTTTATATGATGCTTGAGGTGTTTAACATTCTTTATGCATGATAGCATGCTATAAATCATGTGAGTGTTCAGAAGTAGTGGCCGGGGGTCAAAGGCTGGCAAATCGGGTTATATGAAAAAAGGATATATGTTGAGATTGCTCAGCAGGCTAACCTCTAAGTGGGCATTACGTTGCGCCACTTATATTGTCAATATGTGTAGAATCTTGTGTAAGGTCTAAATTTATCACTCATAAACTGAATTTGATTGGCTCTGCTTTTGAGAGATCAATTTAGTATTTTACCAAGAAAGGATGGTAAATGATGAGCATTCGGCTTATGATTTGGGCTCCTTAGAGTCATTATGATATGTGTTATGCTTGAGTTATTTCTTGCTCGTTCGCTGCAATCTATCATATGCCCTGTTTGAGTTAACGATAAGCACGTTTTGTTTGGTTTATGCATGCTTGTTATGATTAAGATAGCATTTAAGTTGGTCATTTGTTTGCTCTATTTAGTTGTAGGTAACCCTTTTCCATCTTTACTTTTTAGATACTAGACATGATCAAGAAGTGGTAGGCGAGGGCGTTGGGGAGGAAGATTTTGAGTACCCTTTTGTGCTCGAGAATCAGGGATAGTAAGTCTTTGTGCACTTGTAAATAGAGAGTGAGGTGTGTTAGTGTCATTTGTTATAGAAATAGTGTGAAACTGTGGTGTGTAGGTGTGTATAAGCTTGGATTTATAAGGATGGACAAATGTAATATATGTTTAAAAGGCCTGTTGTGTTGTTTATATGCAAATGAAATTCGTGCATTCTAATTACCTTCGGAAGAAGGTTAGTATGTTAGAATATGTGTTGTCGCGTCCTGCTTCTTGGGGAGATGACAAGTAAGATGGTATCAGAGCATAAGTTTTGCTTATTAGCCAGGATATGATCTTCGAAGTTAAGTCTTAAGCTTGATCTTAGAACTTTGATTTTCTCTAATTTCATGCCTCTTTATAGGTACGAATGGCTAGCGGAGAAGCAAGTTCTTCAGGGAAAGACGCTGAAAATGCTTTGAATTCTATGTATGTGATATTGGGGCATATGGTCTCTTGCATGGAGAATCAACAAAATAATAATCTCAACTACCAAGGGTCTTTCCATGATATAGAAGGGCAAGGCAAATCTGAAATGTTAAAGAATTTCATGAATATGCATCCGCCAGACTTTGTTGGAGAGGGTGACCCGGACAAAGCTTAAAATTGGAACATGGAAAGAATCTTTAAAACAATGAGGCTAAATGATGAGATAAAATTATTACTCGCAACTTTTAGACTTGAAAATGATGTTGCTGGTTGGTGGGAAATGATTGACAACAAATAGACAGCGGCTCAAATGGTTCACACTTAGGAATTGTTCAAAACCGAGTTCAATAAAAACTATATTCCTCTAAGTGTTAAGCTGAAAAGAGGGGGTGGGTTTTTGAATTTTTGCACAGCAATCTAATGATGCAACAATATGCAACCAAGTTCACATCATTGGCTAGGCATGCTTTGTACTTGGTATATGGAGAAGATAGGAGGGCTAGAAAGTTTCAAGATGGTTTAAAGCCTGAGATCTAAGAAAAGATATCAATTCTCAATATTGATGAATATTATGAAATGGTAGACAGAGCTTTGCTCATTGAGAAGAGTGATGGGGACATATAGAGAAAAAGGGCACAGTTGAGTGGAACTAGATCAAATCTTTCGAACTGGCAAGTTGGAAGGAATTTGAACTCCGGTGGTAATAAAGTGCAAAGACCAAGGGCATATAATGATCAAAGAAGCATGCAGCAACCTAGTGGCAAGCTTACAACTCAGCAAATTCAGCAAGTACAAAGGGTACAAATTGACTTGTTCTTATTGTGGCAAGGTTGGGCGTAATTCTGATTCTTGTTGGAGGAAGGAAGGGAAATGTTATGGCTGTGGATCTTTGGATCACTATGTGAATGTTTGTCCTAATCCGAGGCCAAAACCCATTCAGCAAAGTGGTAAGCAGGGAACGAGTACAGGCCGAGATACGGGAAACCAAGACTTCAGGGAAGGGCTTTTGCTTTGGGACAAGAGGAGGCAAGAAATCTGGCCGAAGTGATTGGAGGTACAATTTTTACTTTTCAGCACTTGGCACGAGTTTTGATTGATCCAAATTCATCACATTCTTATGTAGCTCCACATTTTGTGCATCATTTGGGTTAGAGACCCGAGAGTTTACCATATGAACTTGTGGTGAGTATACCTACGGGGGACTCCTTACTTAATGACATTATATATATATCAAGCCCAGTAGTAGTGTGTGGTAAGGGACTTAATGCTGATATGATACTTCCACCCCTTCAGAATTTAGATGTCATTCTTAGTATGGACCGGTTATCTCAACATCATGCTAATGTTGATTGTCATGCTAAGAGTGTTACTTTTGGTATGCCGGAACAAGGTATACTAGAATTTATCTGGATAAAAGGGTTTTCTTTCACACCTATTATTTCTGCTATTCATGCTTGTAAGTTGCTTTCTAGAGGTTTCATAGGGTACCTTTGTTATGCAATTGATCACGATAAGAACGAGCAGAAAATTGAAGACATTCCAGTTGTTCGTGAGTTTAGTGGTATGTTCCCTGATGAAATAAAAGCTCTACCCTCGATCGAGAATTTGATTTAGTTATTGAGTTATTGCTAGGAACTAGTTCGGTTTCTAAAGCTGCATATAGAATGGCTCCAACATAGTTGAAAGGGTTGAAGGTTCAGTTGCAAGAACTACTAGATAAAGGCCATATTCAACAAAGTGTATCGCCTTGGGGTGCTCCCGTATTGTTCGTTAAAAGGAAAGAAAGTTTGCTGAGATTGTGCATTGATTATAGGCAATTGAATCATGTGATTGTGAGGAACAAATATCCATTTTCGCACATTGATGACTTGTTTGATCAATTACAGGGTGCAACAGTATTTTCTAAGCTTGATTTGAGATCAGGATATCATCAATTGAAAGTCTGGAAAGAAGATGTACCCAAAACAGCTTTTAGAACATGTTATGGTCATTATGAGTTCCTTGTTATGCCGTTTGGTGTTATTAATGCTCCAACAGCCTTCATGGACATGATGAATTGAGTTTTTAAGCCATACTTGGATTCCTTTGTTGTCGTCTTTATTGATGATATTCTTGTCTACTCCAAGGATCGTGAACTGCAAGAATACCATCTCCGGGTCGTGTTGCAAGTTTTACGTGAAAAGAAATTGTATGCAAAGTTCAGCAAATGTGAATTTTGGCTCGAGCAAGTTACATTTTTGGGACATATTGTATCTAGTGCAGGCATATCCGTAGATCCAGTTAAGATTGAAGCAGTTGTCAATTGGCAAAGACCGGCTACTGTGAAAGAAGTTCTTAGCTTTTTAGTACTGGCAGGGTATTACCGGAGATTTGTAGAAAATTTTTCAATGGTTTCAAGTCCATTAACAAAGCTTACTCAAAAATCAGTGAAGTTTGTTTGTGATACAAAGTGTGAGGCTAGTTTCCAAGAATTGAAGCAATGATTGATTTCAGCCCCTATTCTAGCTCTACCGAAAGGTAATGATAACCTTATAATCTATAGTGATGCTTCACATGTCAGTTTGGGTTGTGTTCTGATGCAGCGGGAAAAGGTAATAGCCTATGCTTCAAGGAAGCTAAACCCTATAAGCAAAATTATCCTACACATGATTTGGAGTTGGCAGCAATTGTATTTGCCCTGCATAAATGGCAGTATTACTTGTATGGGGCATCGTTTGAAGTGTACACGGACCACAAAAACTTGAGGCATTTATTTTCACATAAAGAGCTTAATATGAGGCAACGTAGATGGATGGAACTTCTTAATAATTATAATTGCACGGTCCAATATCATTCAGGCAAAGCTAACGTGGTTGCTGACGCATTAAGTAGAAAAGCTATGGTTGCACACTTAACGATAAAGGAGTGAAAATTGTTAGAAGATGCATGCGTTTGGAAGCCTTGACTACTTAAGACAGGTATTGTCTTTGCTAATGTTAGGATGCGACCTATTCTGATAGAAAGGATTAAAGAAGCACAAGCACAAGATCCGGAAGTTCAAGTATTTTGAAGGATTTGAGCTCCAAATTGGATTTTACATTGCACAGTGATGGTTTGCTCCGAATTGGTAAGAGAATGTGTGTTCCCAATGATGCTAGTTTGAGACGAGAGATAATGGAAGAAGCATATCGATCCAAGTATTCTATCCATCCTGGAAGTACTAAAATGTATAAGGATCTGAAGTCTAATTATTGGTGGAGTAATATGAAGAGAGATGTGGCTGAATTTGTTGCAAAATGTCATGCATGTCAACAAGTTAAATTCGAACATCGCAAACCAGCTGGGTTACTTCAGCCGTTATCCGAACTGAGGGGAAATGAGAGCTTATTACCATGGACTTGGTATTAGGATTATCTCGAACTCGAAATGAACATGATGTTATTTGGGTGATTGTTAATAGACTTATTAAATCAGCTCACTTTCTTGCTATAAATGTGACTTACACCTTAGAGAAGTTGGCACGTATGTATATAAAAGAGATTGTTAGATTCCATGGAGTACCGATAAGCATTATTTCAGATCGAGATCCTCATTTTACTTCGAGGTTTTGGAAGGCTTTTGCTTTTAGCACATCTTTCTATCCAAAAACAGACAGTCAAAGCGAAAGGACAATTCAAACCTTGGAGGATATGTTACGAGCATGTGTTATGGAATTAAAAGGTAACTGAGATGATCACTTGACACTTGTGGAGTTTTCTTACAATAACAACTACCGTTCTAGCATTGAAATAGCACCATTTGAAGCTCTTTATAGCAGAAAGTGCAGATCTTTAATTTGTTGGGATGAAGTTGGTGAAAGATGATTACTTAGACCCAAATTAGTGCAAGGAATTAGTGCAAGGAACCACAAAAATAGTCGAAGGTGATAAGTGATTGTTTGTTAACGGCTGGGAGTAGACAGAAAAGTTATGCTGGTAAAAGAAGAAGAGATCTGGAATTTTCTATAGGAGATCATTTATTTTTACATGTTTTACCTTCTCAAAGGGTTACCAGGTTCGGGAAGAAAAGAAAACTGGCACCACGCTACATTAGTCCATTTGGGATTTTGGAACGGATTGCTGTAGTAGCATATCGGCTTGCATTGCCACCATCGCTAGTTAGTATACATGATGTTTTTCACGTATCTATGTTGAGGAAGTATGACCCTGATCCTTCACATGTATTGCATCATGAACCGATTCGGATTCAGAATGACTTATCTTATGTTCGAGCAACCGATTCAGATTTTGGACCGAAAGGAACAAGCACTAAAGAACAGGAACTTACCACTTGTTAAGGTGTTATGGGAACACCACGTAATTGAAGAAGCTACATGGGAGAGAGAGGCTGAAATCAGAGAGAAGTATCCCCATCTTTTTCCTTAGGTATGAATTAAGGGACTAAATTCTTTTAAGGAGGGGTAGGTGGGGGGACCTTAGTTTAACCTAGCTGTAGACTTCATTTCATTATGCATATAGCGTGATACCTCTCTTAATTAAAGATCTTATGCATTATATGAGTGGTCTTCCTGACCTATTTAGGTAGAACAAGTTGTATGCTTGTGTTGGCATAGAAGCACCTCAAGTTAGTGGATTGGCTTACTCATAATCCTGATTAGTTGGTCTTAAGCATGATTAGTTATCCCTAAGCATGATTAATTGAGCCCTATCGTGATTATGCTAATCTGGATTAGTCAAGGTTAATCGTGATTAGTTAGTGACTAAGCTTGATTAGTTTGCCCTAATCTTGATTAAGCTAATTGTGATTACTTAGTTACTAATCTAGGTTGACTAGTACTAATTAAGCTTATTAGGTCTAAAAATTGATTTGTGTTGTCATGTTCTTATTGGTAAGACTGGGAAGTAGTCTAATAACAATAAAACACTTGTTCTTTTGGGAGAAATCTCAGCAGATTTTTCTAAACTTGGGTGACTCATGTCTTCTACCTTTTTGAAGTAGAAACAAGAAGATAAGAGATAAGGGAGCTGCCTAGTTTTAGAGAAAACTATAGAAGAGGTTTGAGAGCTTAATGAGGAAAGAGAAAATGAGAATTTGCTATGACAATTTCAGATTAGTAACCATTGATGGTTAGATGTTCTCTTCTTGACAAAAGAGGGAGCTGTTGATGATTTCTACACCCTAATCTTGTCAAAGGTAGGGTTTTACATATGAGTAGCCTTGAGCATTGTTTTAATCATGGTTGGTGTATATATGTTGTATCATGTGCTTATGGAGTGATAGAATTGGATTAGAGAAATTCATTTAATACTTGCCGGATTTGAACTTTAATTCTAGGTTGAACTTTAAGCATGCATATTTCATTTAATACTTGCCGGATTTGAGTGTTCTATACCTTTCTGGAAAGCTGAAGATGTGTGCTTCAAATTATTAATTGGATCACTCTCTAATTTGAAGTGTATATGGCCCTAAGTTTCATGAATATGAAACTGGTTAAAGCTGATTAAACTGGACATATTCTGTGGTGATATTTAAACAAGCATATCTCATTCAATACTTGTTGGATTTGAGTATTCTCTAACTTTCTGGAGATCTTAAGATGTGTGCTTAAACATTATATTTATATTACTCTAATTCAAAGTGTATGCTGCCCTAAATTTCATGAAAATGAAACTGATCGAAGTTGATTAAACTAGGCAGATTTTGTGGTGATTTTTAAACAATTTAATACTTGTCGGACTTGAGAGTTCTCTGACTTTCTGGAAAGCATAAGATGTGTGCTTTAACATTGTACTTTATATCACTCTCAAATTCGAAGTGTATGTCACCCTAAATTGCTTAAATTTGGAACTGGTCTGCTTTTTTGAGCTAAGAAATGTATATAAATGTTTTATATGATGCTTGAGGTGTTTAACATTCTTTATACATGATAGCATGCTATAAATCATATGAGTCTTCAGAAGTAGTGGCTGGCGAAGGTCGGCAAATCGAGTTATATGAAAATGAGATATATGTTGAGCTTCCTCAGTAGCCTCCCAGTGGGCATTACGTTGCGGCACGTATGTTTTGTAGTCAACTGAGTCAAAGGCATTGTTATTCTTGAAAAATGTTCTACGACTCAACAGTAACCCATGATTCTTAAAAAGCTTCACAAATCTATAAAGTGCAGGCCTTTGCCAGCTAGTCACTGTCATAATTTTAGAGGGTTCAAAGCTATTCCACACTTAAACACCAGGTGTCCCAGAATCGTAAATTGCTTAAGCCAAAACTTGTATTACTTGAACTTAACATACAACTGATTATCTTTCAAAGTCTGTAAGATAAATCTTTAGGTGCTTGCGATTCTCTTTATTTGGCTTAGAGTACATCAAGATGTGCTGAATAAAAAGACAACTAACCGATCCAAATACTACTTAAACACACGATTCATCAGGTTAGTGGAAGCAGAGCCGACATTAGTCAATCCGAATGGCATCACTAAGAACTTATAATGGCTATAATAGTTCCTAAACGCGATTTTTGGCTCATCCTTTACCTCAACTTTTAGCTGATTGTAGCCAAAATTCAAATGTATCTTAGAGAGAACCTTGCTACCTAAAGTTGGTCAAACAAATCACTAAGGAATGGAAAATGATACTTATCACAGATGTTGATCTTATTTAACTCATGGTAGTGATGCAAAGTCTCAAATAACCATCCTTCTTCTTGACGAATAAAAGTGGAGCACCCCAAGGTCACATGCTAGGGCGAATAAACCCACTATCATGTAGCTTTTGCAGCTGTTCCTTTAACTCCTTCATCCCTGAAAGCGTTGTCTAGAATGGAGCTTTGGACATAGGTTCTGCACGAGGAACTCAACCTTACGATTGATGGGCTATTTTTGCAACTCCTAGGGAAACACCTCCGGGAGGTTGCGCACTACTAGTACGTCTCATATCTTAAGACCCCTGAAACCAATAAAATAACCCTAGAGGGGGGTGAATAGGGTTTTTGAAAATTAATGGGGAACTTAAACAAAACACAATCATGAAACTTAATCAAGCCAAGCAATATTTCAATGAAGATGCTAACTACACAATCTCAAGCAATTATAGACCAATAAGTAAAGAGACTGAGTTAGAGATACTTGACAAGGAGATTTAAATGGTTCGGCTTGAACTACCCTCAAGCCTACATTCACATCTTCAAGGAAGTCCCTTGCAAGAGCACTAGAATCCACTAGCAACAATCTTCTTCCAGGTCAAGATCAAAACCCTTACAACACTTGGTGATATCCCCACACCAAGCACAAGCCTTGAATCCACAAAGCTCACCCAAGACTTGACAAACCCAAGCCTTGATCACAATCCTTTTACAAAGATCAATTGGGTACAAAGAAACCTTCTTGAAAGGAAATGAGTACAAATGAAGCTCTAGTATAATAGAGAGATGAGAGAATTGATGACTTGATGTATGCTCACTCTCAATCAAAGAAATGCTCACAAAGATGCTCTCTTTAATGATGTAAAATCATGAAGATGAAGAGAGAAAAGTTTAATCTATGAGCCTTGATGTTTGTCTAATGAATGGAGGCTTAGAATGTGATTTCCATAGTGTACGATGAAGCCCCAAAGCATTTATATAGAGAGCAAATGAAATATAGCCGTTAGAGGCTTAAAGTGAGCAAAACTGACATTGCAGTCGACGGTATTACCAATGCAGTCGACTGTAATCCCTCTAAAATAGCCGTTGGAGTTTTGTCTTCGAAAATAGCGGTTGGAGCTGAATTTTGATCAATGCAGTCGACTGTATTACCCTACTGCCTATCAGCTGCCTCACGTAACCCCTTTCTTATTTTGGGCATAACTTTCTCTAGAAAAATTGGATTGAGGTGTCGTTTTTTGCGTTGGAAAGCTAATGAAAAGTTTTATCAAGATATGAAAAGATTGGCACCAAAATAGGTTTTGAGAAAATCTGAGTGAGCTCCAAAGTTCACTCATTTTCAAGAACCACACTTGTGTGAAAGGTTATGAACTCACATGCAATGCACAATGTGTCCTAAGGTCTTTTTAGGTCATAGTCATCAATGCAACCATCAAACCAAGACTAGTTACATAATAGTAAAGACCAATCATAATCGTAGTAACTTAGCCTTTGCATTCTTTCTCGCTCTTTGACATAGGACTTGATGAAGCTTCCATAATATGTCCACTATAACCTTAAGCTTCTTTGGCTTCAATCCATCTATCCAACTTATCAAATGTGTCTTCATGAGTGTCATGTATATATCTACTAAGAATCCACTCAAAACACACATTAGAACATAATCAATGTGTAGTTATCATCAAAACAAGATGTAAGCCTAGGTTATCCAACCATAGGGCTAACAATCTCCCCCTTTTTTATGATGACAAACATTGATTCTATATAGGGTAAAATGTATCATATGATAGTCAGTTAAGAACAAAAATCTCACATAGAATATTCAATCATTTCTTGTATACTCATATAACAATTAAGCTTGTAGCTAGCTTCCCAACCTAAAACAAGATATGCTCTTCCTCTAATGTTCTCTTAAAACACACAATCACATAGCACATAGAATCAAGATTATTTCTCCCCCTTTGTCATCAACAAAAAGACAAGGGTATGTGTGTATAAAGAGATAGTTATAAGCAAGATAATGGCATGAGGTGCATATAACTCATGAACTTATACGGATGACATCAAGAGTTCCTTCGTGATCCAAAGAAAGATAGGCAATGTAGTTCAATAATCTCATTTACTTCATGCATATTTCAAGAGTAACAAGATATTATATGATTCAAGCATGTAAGCCCCCTATCAAGTTATCTTATGCATATTCCATCATGATGTATGCTCCCCCTCAATTAATGCATGCCAACAATATCAAACAAACACAACTAAATGTCTAACGGAGTCATGCTCTCCTTTTGGCATTATCAAAAGGTGTGTGTGTAGGAATGGCAACGTGAAGCATTAAGACGACATCATCTCAACATGAAATTTTCACAATGCGAATAATGGTCATCAACAATCAATATTTCCAATATAAGTGCAAGAGGACCATTCATCAGCAAGGTTCACATTAATTCTCAACAAGCAAGCTATTTATATCATGAGAAATAAGTATGACAAATTAAGCATGCTTCATGACATATAAGTTTAGTGTATAGCACAATGTTGAATAGAGCCAAGTTTTACCCTTTTGATGAATTACCAAGAAATTGAGCTCATGAGTGATCATTCTTGAAGTCCATTTTCTTGACAAGCTTTGAGGCTCTCCTCATTTTAAGTAGCATGTCCAATCTCGGAATGCTTACTCCCCCTTAAGATTTAGCTTGTTGCTCCTCCTTAAAATTTTCTTGGAGCCTTCTCCTTGTTACTATTTGCCTTTGCTTTGAACAACCTAAAATCACAATTTATGTGTAACTTTCGGTACCCACAATTTCTTGGGTCCATAAGTGTTAGTCTTAGCAACATTAAGAAACTCTTTAACAACCCACATTTTCTTTACACCTCCAACATGCACAATTCTACAAGGACAATAACTAGTCGTATGCCCTTTCTTGTTGCACCAACCATAATGTGTAAAAGATGTGCGATAGTTCTTTGGTTGTCTTGGAGGAACATTTAACCTAGCTTGTTGTTTAAAAACTTTATGAGGCAAGGTGAGGGGATCTAATCCAACACTACCTTTGTTTAGGTCAAATCTTTGGTGTCCAAGCATGACATCCAAATTGTTTTGACCATCAACAAATTTTTGAAAACATTTTTTCAAATCACAAATCTCAAGTTTTAAATCTTCATTTTGTTTTTTTAAAGCCAAAGTTTTGCAAGAGATTTGTTTCGAGCTAGGAGTGTTAGCAATTAATTCAAGCAAGTCATTATTCACATGTTTTACATATAAATGGTTGGAAATGCAATCATTCTTGGCATGCAAATCATTATTTTCCATTCTCAACTTCTCAATTTGCTTATTAGCCTTAAGGAATTTTTTAGACAAAATAATGTTTTTCTTGAAAATGTTCTTGGATTCCTCATATAAGCTATCATAAGCATCTTCAAAGCTTGCACTATCACTATCACTACCGAAAGAAGAGCTTACCTCATCATTTGCCATGAAGCACACATTTGCTTGTTCATTCTTCTCATCATCTTCATCACTTGAATCGAAGTCACTCCAAGTTGGAGTATTTTTGGCATTCATTGCTTTTTCCTTCTCTTTGTTCTCTTTCTTGGAGAGTTGTCTCCTTTTAATTCTTTCCCATACATCTCTTCTTTCCTTCTTTTTCCTTTTGTATATGGGACAATCCATCTTCATGTGTCCCGGCTTGTGGCATTTATAGCAAATCTTCTCTTCGTTGCTAGCATTTTGTTGCCTTCTCGCACCATTCCTTCTAAACCTCATGAACTTCTTGAAGTTCTTTGCAATCATTGCAACATCCTCTTCATCAAATTCTTCATCATCATCACTTGACTCAAGATTTGAAGATGAAGCTTTAAGAGCAATTGATGTAGGCTTCTTCTTGACGTCCTCTTGATCAAAGGTCTTGAGTTGCATTTCGTATGTCATGAGTGAGCACATCAATTCATCAAGAGGAAAGACATTAAGATTCTTTGATTCTTGGATGGTGGTGATCTTTGCATCCCAAGCTCTTGGTAAGGACCTAATCACTTTTCTTACAAGATCACCATTAGTGAATTCCTTGCCCAATTGCTTCAACGGGTTCACAATGTTAGTAAAACGAGTATTCATATCCGTAACGGATTCATTTGGAAGCATATGGAATAACTCATAATCTCTAAACAATAAGTTCATCTTGGAATCTCTAAGAAGAGAAGTCCCTTCATGAGTGACTTGAAGAGTATCCCAAATACTCTTAGTGGAATTACAAATAATGACTCTATTGAGTTCATTAGTGTCTAAAGCACACACAAGACAATTTTTCGCTCCAGCATTCATACAAATCATCTTCTTATCATGATCACTATACTCCGATTTGGATTTAGGTTCTTCAACCTTGTTAACCACCTTTATCGTAATGAATGGGCCATTCTCAACAATATCCCACATCTCATAGTCTTGAGATTCTAAGAAGATTTTCATCTTAACTTTCCACACACTATAATTGGTCCCATTAAACAATGGAGGCCTAGTGGTAGAACTACCCTTCATACCCCCAACATAAGCCATGATAGATTAACTCTCTTGGCGTTACCCAATATAACAAGAGCCGAGGCTCTGATACCACTTGAAACCAATAAAATAACCCTAGAGGGGGGTGAATAGGGTTTTTGAAAATTAATGGGGAACTTAAACAAAACACAATCATGAAACTTAATCAAGCCAAGCAATATTTCAATGAAGATGCTAACTACACAATCTCAAGCAATTATAGACCAATAAGTAAAGAGATTAAGTTAGAGATACTTGACAAGGAGATTTAAATGGTTCGGCTTGAACTACCCTCAAGCCTACATCCACCTCTTCAAGGAAGTCCCTTGCAAGAGCACTAGAATCCACTAGCAACAATCTTCTTCCGGGTCAAGATCAAAACCCTTACAACACTTGGTGATATCCCCACACCAAGCACAAGCCTTGAATCCACAAAGCTCACCCAAGACTTGACAAACCCAAGCCTTGATCACAATCCTTTTACAAAGATAAATTGTGTACAAAGAAACCTTATTGAAAGGAAATTAGTACAAATGAAGCTCTAGTATAATAGAGAGATGAGAGAATTGATGACTTGATGTATGCTCACTCTCAATCAAAGAAATGCTCACAAAGATGCTCTCTTTAATGATGTAAAATCATGAAGATGAAGAGAGAAAAGTTTAATCTATGAGCCTTGATGTTTGTCTAATGAATGGAGGCTTAGAATGTGGTTTCCATAGTGTATGATGAAGCCCCAAAGCATTTATATAGAGAGCAAATGAAATATAGCCGTTAGAGGCTTAAAGTGAGCAAAACTGATATTGCAGTCGACTGTATTACCAATGCAGTCGACTGTAATCCCTCTAAAATAGCCGTTGGAGTTTTGTCTTTGAAAATAGCCGTTGGAGCTGAATTTTAACCAATCCAGTCGACTGCATTGGAATGCGGTTGACTGTATTACCCTACTGCCTATCAGCTGCCTCACGGAACCCCCTTTCCTATTTTGGGCATAACTTTCTCTAGAAAAATCAGATTGAGGTGCCGTTTTTTGCGTTGGAAAGCTAATGAAAAGTTTTATCAAGATATGAAAAGATCTGCACCAAAATAGTTTTTGAGAAAATCTGAGTGAGCTCCAAAGTTCACTCATTTTCAAGAACCACACTTGTGTGAAAGGTTATGAACTCACATGCAATGCACAAGGTGTCCTAAGGTCTTTTTAGGCCATAGTCATCAATGCAACCATCAAACCAGGACTAGTTACATAATAGTAAAGACCAATTATAATCGTAGTAACTTAGCCTTTGCATTCTTTCTTGCTCTTTGACATAGGACTTGATGAAGCTTCCATAGTATGTCCACTATAACCTTAAGCTTCTTTGGCTTCAATCCATCTATCCAACTTCTCAAATGTGTCTTCATGAGTTTCATGTATATATCTACTAAGAATCCACTCAAAACATACATTAGAACATAATCAATGTGTAGTTATCATCAAAACAAGATGTAAGCCTAGGTTATCCAACCATAGGGCTAACAATCATTAGGATTAAGGACATCTAGAAAGTAAGCCTCACAGCCCTTATGAAACAAACAACGAGCAACAATAGCTGTATAACGCCCCCCGAACTTTGAAAGCCATTCGTAAGATTCAAATCCTAAAGTGGGAGATATTCCTTTATATTTCTGGTTAGAACAAGATATACACAGAGCATCTAATCTATTAGCAACAAATATCTCCACAATATAAAGACCAAACAAAATCCATCCTCCTTAAAATCTAACTTAAAACAAATTAATAACGCATGGCTAAATCCAATTACAAAGTTCAAATCCAAATCATATGACCCGTATCTGGGTAAAGTTCTCAAAGATAAAATAAATGGTTAGATCACACTAATAATACAAATGCTCAAAATTTTCCAAGCATGCCAGAGTCTCTAATCACCTCTATTACATGTAGTATGGGACAAAACAAACAAAAAAGGGGGGTGAGCTCAAATAGCCTATTAGGGGAGAACCAAAGGGGGATTGAAAACAAACAACACAATAATACAAAGTCACAAACTAAGTCAAAACTTTGATGTGCAAGTGACAACTAATTGACAATGGTACAAATAAGACGAAACAAATATGTAAAACGATCATTAAGCGCTCTGGAGAACCCAAATCAAACACAAAATCCAAAGGTATGAAATGCATATCGGTAGCGTAATAGCCATCATCGAGAGGATTATCCACAAGTCAGAATAAGTGATTACAAAAGTTACTAAGCTACAAGGTGATTTAAAAGTAATTACAAAAGTCACTAGGAGTCTAGAAAAGTAAAGACTTCTTTTTAGTAAGGCTTTTTCTTCTTAATGATCATGTACAATTTAATGCCACTCTGATTCAGTAGCAGAGACCAATACCAAATTAACGTAATAATTTTCAAATGGAACTCCAAAATCAGGTGAGTTTAAGCAATAAAGTAGCAAGAAATGCTACTGCTCTAACAAGAAATTTGCTACAAAACATTGGTGAAAAGTCTCAATCATGATTAGGAATATGAAGAGCATAAGATTCCCGAATAAAATAGTATGAAACAACATCTATAAATGATGCTGAATTTTAGCTTATAGAATTAAGGACACATAAATGTTTTTGTGGGATTCAAAAAAGTCTCATACTAACACATTGTAACGCCTCGAAAGTTCGAAGCGTTAACTACTCACTCAATCATATTACATATTTATTCCAATGGCAATATGGAAATAGATTCAACTCAATTCCTCAAATGATAAATCGATAAAAACCATTTCGATTACACTATAAAAGATAGAGATGATATTGAACGTGAGTAAATTTGCAAAGACACATAGACATTTGCAGAGTAACACTTAGCGAAGCCACAAAGGCGATGCTCAATAACACTGATAATTACATATGCATATGTACACTGGCTAGTCGGTACTAGACCACACAAATATACATCAATTCCTCCAATACACACCAACTCCTGCCAAAATACACCGATGAAGAATCTCATGTCAATACACAGAAGAACAATAATCGCTATGCTTGATGGGCAATAAAAGATGAGCATCGACATTAATGTCAAAAATCGCTTAAGACTCAAAATAGGGTTTCATTGGCAATCAACACATTCTCATGACAATTTTATAACCAGGGAATTCAAAAAACAAATAGAATATAACATACGAAAGCAAAGTGATGAAGTAGAGTTCATACTCGATCCAAGCTATGTGTGTTGCTAAGCAATCTCGTTCAGATCCTTTGATTTAACCTTTATTGGAAAACTATTTATCAGAATAAAATCTAGCCTCATAAACTAAGAATTCAATGCTGATTTCTTAAACGCTACTCACTCCGATACTCTCAACTTAAACCAAATCGAAACGGATCCCACGTACGACCAAAATTGACCGATAACCCCGTACACTCTATAAAGCGTTAAAATACCCCACAATCCAAATGTTTTTATAAACATTATAAAAGGACAACATATAATTTTTTGAATTTTAAAAATATTTTCAAATTAAAAATAATTTTTTTAAATATCAGAAAAGCTCAAAAATAGCCATTAATACTTCTAGCTCAAATCAAAGTCTCATAGTTTTTATAATAACTTTACAATATACTGGTAAAATACTGAAACTGAAAATAGGATTTAAAACCTATCGCAATCATTTTAAAATCATCTATTTCGCTAAATCAAATGTGAGATAATAGTACCAAATTAACTCCAAATTTTATGAAACTTAATGTGAGTCTTTTTTGTACTACAACAACAATATTGAAAATTTTTCTAAGTTCAATACAAATTTTAAGAACTCAAAACAAATTTTGGAACAACTGGACTTGCAAAAAAATACTAAACAATATCAGAAAATATGAAATTTTAACGTTAATTCTAATATTGCCCTAAGAATCTTTCTATAAAGTTACAACAATTTACAACAACTGTACGATGCTCCACGATTATGTGGACACTGTGCTTCCACTGTATAAACCCATTTATGCTCAACCCATCTTCTCTTCCTCCTTATTATTCCCTGCTCACTGATTGAACACAGAGAACACATCACTCCCACTCCCTTACCACTAACACACTATATACACTAATATCAAACACACATGCACCCACTAAAATCACATACATGCAATACACCAAACTCATTTCATGCAACCTCATAAACACAAACTTCTCACACTTCGATAGTCCCTGTCATTTCTCTCCCACTCACACACACGCACACACACAAGCACACACACTCACTTCCATCTTCTCATATCCCTTCTCATAAACCCACTTCACCAACCCACCCATACACACTGATGCACACACTTCACACACTAAAATTAGACATACACATTTCACAACACACCCTACACCATTGTTATTTCCCCCTTCATTTCACCACTACACACACAATTGCACATAAACAACCTACGGCAGCTTTCTCACACTCCTCACACGGATTATACAAACACATTACACAACGTATATACACATAAAAACATATTGTCCCCCCATCCTTCTCACTGCCACACAAATTTTTTGCACACATATGCAGCCTTTACACTCACGGTTCACAGTTGGGCACCAAACACACACAGCCTACACTCAATGCCTCGGGCAGTGCTGTCCCCCTCCCCTTGTCCATTCCACACACTCTCAAACACTCACACAGACACACAGTCATGGACAGTCCCCATTTCCATTTCATAGACCCCACAAACACACACTTGTTGCTCTTGTTTCCCGACTGTTTTGCAGCCTTCCCTTTCCTCATTGTACACCCACAAATACACCCTTATTACATCCCACAAACACATAGCCCTGCAGCCCCCTTTTTGCTCCCTCATTACACCTACAAACACACACAATCACTCCCTCATTACATACACAAACACAAACCTCCACACACCCCACGACAGTCCAACCATACCCGTAAAACACACTCACACATTTTCTAAGCACGCACAAAAAAAACTAACTGTAATATACCAATGTAAAGGCTTACCTGAAAAAGTGATCTACCTCGCCGGATTCTGGCAAATCCTTTCTTCAGTCTCTTGCTCTCTCTTTCTCTTTTCTTCTATAACCGAAGAGCAAAATTTCTCTCATTTCTCATTGTAACTGAAAATCTCATTTAATTCTCTCCGCTTATTTTCTCCTTTGTTCCCTCTCTTTCCAAACTTAAAGTATTGACTATAAATTTTCAAATAAATTAGATTCTGAATTTTATTTATTTATTTACTAACCCGTTTCACTAATCGGTCGCTAATTGTTGTTGATGAAATATCATATATGTAAATCAATGATACAAATTGTGAATAAAAATTGTCGCTAAAGGTCGTCCATAATTTGGCTCATGTAATCAACGCTAAATGTTGTTTGTAAAAACTGTTGCTTAAGAAATAAAATAACCAGCTAGAAGGTGTTCCCAACCTACTTTGGTCACATCCAAGGGCCCACCAGGGTTCCAATTTTGCATGACATGTCACATATTCAATGGTCAATTTTTCAATGCTCAAAAGTTGGTCAAAGTGACACATACTCAAGTCATGTGAATTGCTCGTGAAACAACCTTGGCTTGCCTTCCCCCTTGGAGGGGTCGGCCACCTTAAGGGGGTCAGCATCCCTCGGGGATAGGCTACTCCTCCGGGACACTATCTCTGCCAGGGAGCTTTTCAACTCCTCTTCTGTCAGGTAGAGGGCTCCTTCAGGATGCTACCTCGACGCACTCTGAGTGCTCCGGCACAAGGATTCACCCGCGGGGATAGGCGATTCCTCCAGGACACTATCTCTGCCAGGGATGTTTTTAACTCCCCTTTCGCCAGGTAGATGACTCCTCCGGGATGTTACCTCGGCCTGTCAAGTAGACGGCTCCTCCAGGATACTACCTCGACCCGATCCGAGTGCTCTGATACAAGGACTCACCCGAGGAGATAGGCGACTCTTCTGGGACACTATCTCTGCCAGGAAGCTTTTCAACTCCCCTTCCACCAGGTAGACAGCTCCTTTGGGATGCTACCTCAACGCTCTCCAAGTGCTCTGGCTCAAGAACTCACCCGCGGGATAGACAACTCTTTCAGGACACTATCTTTGCCAAATGCCTACATAACGGGCCTACGTGCTTCAGCACTGGGGGCTTGGGTCAGCATCCCTTGGGACTATGACCCCCGGGTCACTCCGAGACGGGAGCAAGTCTTCGGAGGGCATCGCGCCTAGTTCGCTTGGCAGTTGGGCGTCGGGTCCTCCCCACCGCTACCAAGCCTATGGGATTCTACAAGGGCTTGAATTCGTGGCTAGATCAAGGGGGTTCTTTGGCCACATCGATGCTATGGGAGCCAATCTTTCTAAATAGACAGAGCGATGCTGTGTGGGGTAGGCCAGGTGAATATGCGATTCGACAGTCCCTGGAGCACCGACAGCTGTGGACCCCTCGGTGACGTGTCACTTCCAGGGAGCACCACGTGTTGCGTGATGACATCATCATCTTAACCTCTATAAATAGAGGTCTTGAGAATTGATTTGGAGGACTTCAGATTTTTAGGTTCTCAGAATTCACTCTCACTTTCACTTTCTCTCTCTAGAATTCTAGAGAAAGGAACATACATAACCTTGACTCTGGACCAAAGCATCAGACCGTGACTATCGTCTTGTATTTGGCCTACGCCCTCACTGCACTACCACCCTCAGGCTCTGTCTGGGAAGCCATTGGTCTCTGCCCTTGGTCCACTCTTGTTGTGTCCCACATCGACATACTTGGCATCTGACTCGGACTGTATTCCTTGTGGCACCTCCACGTTGATTGCAAACCCATTTTCCTTGGTATCATTTTGGTGAATCAGCTGGGGAGGTGAGCATTGTAGTGCAGTTCGTCCCCTTGCCTGACACACCCAAACAACCATGCCTCAGCAACGTAGGGCTACCAAGACTAGCCGCCAAAGTCTCAACCCAGCCATCCAAGAAGAGCATCACCACGAGGACCAAGAAGAAACCAGCCACAACCAACTTTAGCCTCTCCTTGGGATGGATGCACCCAATGTGGCTACAATCATCAACGGCACAATCCAACACCTTATTCCTACCATTACCGAACTCCAAGACTCTCAATCTTCTCTCATGGCTATCATCTTAGAAATGCAAAAATCAATCCAAGTCTTGACTTCACAGTCGCTGACTCCTCAAGGCCTCAGAGCTCCCCACCCTGTGCCAGCTGCTCACCCCGTGTCACCCCAAGTTTCGGGGTTGGCCCGTCCTGCTCAGATCCAGCCTTTAGGGCCTGGGCTAGTTCTGGACACTGCCCAGGGCCCAGTGTCGCAATCATCACTGCCTTGGTCCTCTGGGCCCTTAGCGGTAGGACTAGTGGCACCTTAGCCCGTGGTGCCACGCCTTACCCTTGCTCGAAGTGCTTCAGAGACGCACGACTCAATTGAGATGGAACCTAACCCTAACATGGCCGGCCAACACCTAAACACCGGTCGTGCACCCGACTTGCTTTAGTCAGCCCTCCCTAACGGTCGACCTCCTCCTACTGGCACTACCCCTGTGCAAACCACACCCCAAGAAGCTACCCCCAACATTAACCCTTTTCTATCATTGTCATCCTCGCAATGCCTCAGGTCGCCCCATCTGGGGGCTCTGGTGCCAGGATCATCCCGACAGGGCACAAACCCTTGCATGCTTCATATGTCACCAAGCATGACCTTGACGCCATCCTCCGCCGTCTCGGGCAATCATCCTTACCACACTCCCCCTCTAAGCTGTCAGGCCATGCTCCCTACTCTGCCAGCCTCGCTACCAAGACTTACCATGTTAAGTGCAAGCAACCAGTTTTCACCCTGTTTAACGGAAAAGAGGGCAATGCCCGCGAGCACCTTACCCGTTTTGCTGGCTCCCTAGAGCACTATGGGGAGGACGACACTTTGGAGCTTTGAGAATTTCATAAATCCCTAACTAGCCTTGCCTACTCTTAGTACCACCAGAGACCCGACGGTAGTATTCACTCCTGGTCTGACATGGTCCAACTCTTCCTTGATAAGTTTCATTATGAAACAGAGCGTGTGACCATTGTTGACATTGCCAGAATTCGCCAGAACCCTGGTGAAGACCTCAATGCCTATGTAACACGATTTCATCACAAGTGCTTGGAATGCACTGACTTCAGCAAGGATGAGACCCTTGTACCCATTTGCCTCAAGAACATGAAAAACACCTATTGGTTCTACCTTGAAAACCTCCAGCTTCGGTCTTGGGGACATCTCAAAGAAGCTGCACGACGCACCTATGACTTTGTTGGTCTTTCAAAGACCCCAAAGCCCCAAACTCATATTGCCCTAGCCGCAACGGCAGAAGCAGCCAATGACGATGACAATAGTATCAAGTGCCAATCCCAAGGAAGGGATAGGCACCCTGACAAGAGAAGGCAGCCGACGCCTACCCCAGAATACCCATGCGACTTGAAGACAGTCAAAGCTATCCTCAAGACCTGGATAAACGACAACTCCATAACCCTGCAGGATGCCAAAAAAACCTACCCCGGAAGACCTAGCTCATCCCAACTATTGCCCTTATCATCAAAAAGTCGGGCATGGCCTCTAGTGGTGCAGGTGCCTCAAGTTCGCCTTCATTGACAAGATTGCTTTCGGCAAGCTCAATCTATAAGTGTGTGACCTGTGCCCCACCCGCCCAAGCCTTAGCCTGACCTAGTGCATTTTCTACACTTGTAATTTCGTTCCTTCATTTTGCAAGTTTCAATGTACTCACTCCTCTTGTACGAAGGCATGTTGCCTCCCTTTTGTTATCAATGAAGTTACATCTTCCAGACTTAGAAAAATTTTCAACTCTACTAACACCACCCTTCTTGCCATCACCAAATCCCTCCGGGGCTTCACCCCTTTCCCATAGCGACTTGGTAGGTGTTGCGCGGGGTGGCTCGAGCCACGTTACATGTCACTTCTGTGACTCAGCCGGTCGTCAATGCTAGCCCGCCATCCTAAGTCCCCCCTCCTTCTCATCTCAACCCCTCATGGTCGTGGTCACATCACCATTCCATATCTATTTTTTTCTTTTGACACCTAGAAAAAATTCTTCATTTTTTGTGGTCGGGTCACCACCCCTTGCGGCCTCCCTCGGCATACTTGCCTGAGCTCAACACTGAGAAAAAAATTCTTCATTTTTTGCGGTCGAGTCACCACCCTCCGCAGCCTCCCTCGGCACCCTTACCCCAACACAACACTTAGAAAATTTTGTTTCATACCCATTCAACCAACCCCCTCATCCTCTTTCCAACACTTAGAAACATTTTCAACAAAATTTTTCACCCCCTCTATTCTATGCTCTTTCCAACACTTGGAAAAATTTCTCAACACTTTCTCACTGCCTGCTTGTGGTCGGGTCACCACCCTCTCATCCTCGTTCTAAACTTAAAAAAAATTTCATAATTTTTCACCCTCCAATGCTCTCTCCAACACTTAGAAAAATTTTCAACAAAAATTTTCATCTTTCCCCAACCCCCCCTCATTCTCTCCCTTTCACTTAAAAATCTTTCTTCATCAATTTTTTTTCACGCCTCTCATTCTCTTTATATACACTTTGAGAATTCCTTGGGGGTCTCCCTCCTTGGGACAAAAAAAGGAAGAATTTTAAATTAAATTCAAAAAACTCATAAATCAAATTCAGATTGGGCAGACCTGGCTTGACCCGCCCTGTGTACCCAACCCGCGCCTCTCTTTCCCAAAGGGAACCCGCACCAGCCCTGCTTCCCAAATCTGACCCACCCAATTCATGCCCGTAAACCCGACCCGCCCCCACCCCTAACCCTAATTCTCCTAAACCTTAATCTCTTTCTCCTACCTCTCATGCGCCGCACTACCCTTGGCGCGCAACCGACCTTCGGCCTTCCTCAGCACCGGCAGCCCCTCCCCTGACAACCCCCGCCCTCACCCGACCTCCCTCTCCTTCCCCCGTCCGTCACCCTCGCGGCAGCTGTTAGAGCCACGTCGCTATCCCCTTCTTTTTTGTTCTATTCACCCGAGGCCCTCCATCACGATCGAACCCATACCCACTCCGCTGAGACACCTACCATGGCTGACCCCCTCACGCACGCTGACCCCCTTTGGCTCCCCCTCTCCTCTCTCTTTCTCTCCTGCCTTCGGAAGGCTAAAGTAGCCTGCCGCGCTGAGCTTTCTTCTTTATTCTTCCACCACCTCCTTCCAAAAAACCCAAGGCCGACGACCTCACCCTCATGACCCCATGTCCGACGACCCCCCCACCCTATCGACCCCAAAGCTGACCCATCTTCACCTTCGACCATCTCCATCACCTGCCCCCCTTTTCTTTTTTTCTTAACTTTGGCCCACAACACAACCAAGGCTGAACCACCCCTTCAGCCTCCCACTTTCATCCCACGACCGCACACCAAGGTCGGCGACCACCCTCTCGGCCGACCCCCTTTGCCACTGCCGGCCGACAACACACGTGATATCGCCGTGACCCTCATCCCCCGCGACACCTGTCACTCGTGCCCGCGCGCCATCTTTGTGATTCTGACTCCGCAACACCATTGCTGTGACGACCGTCACCCAGGCACCGTCTCCGTGACCCCCGTCGCCTGTGCGCAGTCTTTGTGATGCCCGTCGACCACCCCGACATCGTGACGCCCAACTGCGCCCCTGCGCCCTTTGCCGTACTGACATACCCAGGCTTTAGTAGGTGGTTCACGGCCACCTACTCTTCACCTCAACGTTCATTGACGATCGATGCCTGCTCGTCACCTGCACTCGCATGCCGATGACCGTGACCGTCCTAGCGCTCTATCATCGTGCCCCCGTGTCAATGCCCAAACATTCCAAGGTTTCAGTGTGTGGTGCACGAGGTGGCTAGAGCCACCTACTCTATATCCTCATCACGCAGTGACAACGTCCATGACTCTCAGACCAATAGACCTCAAAAATGCTCCTAAGTATGAACCAAGGTTTATGCATGCAGTGCCCGCTCAGGTTGCCTGTCCGCACACACCACACGCAGGGGGCTTATGTTCCCAACCTACTTTGGTTGCACCCAAGGGCCCACCAGGGGTCCCATTTTGTGCGACATGTCACATATTCAATGGTCAATTTTTTAATCCTTGCAAGCCGATCAAAGTGACACATACTCAAGTCACGTGAATTGCTCGTGAAACAACCTTGGCGTGCCTTCCCTCTTGGGGGGGTCGGCCACATTCCCCTTTAATGGGTCGACCCCATCCCTTCACTTCTCTTCAACGGACCATGCATCGTTTGCAACACCCGTCGTGACCCTGATCGCCTGTCACTCGCGAGCTATCTTCACGACGCCCGTCACCCGCTTGCCGTCTTCGCAACCCCTGTCGCCCCACGCACCGTCATTATACATACTCTGATGTGCCCATGCGCCGCTAATACAGCCGTGCCCCCGGCTCTCTGTCATATTACTGTGCCCACGGTGTCATACACTCCGCTGTGCCCATGTGCCGCGCCGCTAATACAGTCGCGCCCCCTCTCTATCATAATGCCACAATCATGTTACATGCCCCTCGGCCACCACACTCATTCACCACACTATGCGCCCCCGCCATGGACGTGGAACATGCTTTGACCCACTCTCCAAAGTGTGCAGCATCCCTTGGGGATAAGCGATTCATTCGGGACACTATCTCTGCCAGGGAGCTTTTCAACTCCCCTTCTGCAAGGTAGACGGCTCCTCCGGCCAGGTAGACGGCTCCTCTGGGATGCTACCTTCGCCCGTCAGGTAGATGGCTCCTCCGGGATGTTACCTTGACGCGCTCTAAGTGCTTCGGCACAAGGACTCACCAGCGGGGATATGAAACTCCTCCTAGACACTATCACCACCAGGGAGCTTTTCAACTCCCCTTTCGCCAGGTAGACGGCTCCTCCGGGAAGCTACCTCTGCCCGTCAGGTAGACAAATCTTTCGGGCTGCTACCTGGATGCGCTCCGAGTGCTCCGACACAAGGACTCACCCGCAGGGATAGGCGACTCCTCCAGCTGCTCTGAGCTAAGAGCTACGAGCTACGAAATAAAAGCTAAGAGCTCCGAGCTACTATGGCTCTTACCTAAGAGTTATTGCTACCAAGGCCTCTATTCCGTAATCGAAATAGAATAAGGCCTTGACCGACTTGAGCTAATATCTCTGCCAATGAACTTTTTAACTAGCCTTTTGCCAGGTAGCGGATCCTTCGGGATGCTAACTCGGGTCGTCAGGTAGACGGCTCCTTTATCATGCTACCCCGACGCGCTTTGAGTACTTTGGCATAAAGACTCACCCGCATATAAGACCTTGACTCTGGACCAAAGCATCCGATCGTGTTTATCATCGTGTATTCGCCCTGTGCCATCGCCTCGCAGTACTGCCACCCTCAGCTCTGTCTGGGAAGCCCTTGGTCTCTGCCCTTGTTCCATTCTTGTTGTGTCCCACCACATCGACATACTTGGCATCTGACTTGGACTGTAATCCTCGTGGCATCTCCACGTCGATTGCGAATCCACTTTCCTTGGCATCAGAAGGTATCAACATTCAGGGTGCTACAAACGTACCACTGAAAGCTACACACGAACAACACTAGAAGGAATGTTCAGCTTACTAAGGAGCAAAGGATTAGAGGAGAATTAACTTCCATGAACTGAATAGGTAAATTTGATACAAACACATGCATGGGCTGTGACAGAAGTGTAGAACAGGAAGCATGAGCTAAAGTGGCCAAGAACGAAAAAGCAATGAAGTGTATGCAAGACTATGTTAAAGTCCACTTATGGAACATGACGATTAAAATAATTGCCTAGGAATTATGGATAGGACTTTCTGCATAATAGCCTATGCAATGTGGAGGGCATTAGTGTAATGGCTATCACAAGTACATAATTATTTTTGGAAAGACCAACCAAGAAAAGCAGCCATTCCACTATATTGGTACTGCTCAGCCATGGAACTGTACCCAGCAAAATAAAACAGGAAGAACAAGAAAAACAAAAACTATTGCTAGGAAAAATTCAGAAAGGTGGCACGAACACCAATTGAAAAGGAAACATCAGCAAGCACCGAAAGAAATACTTGAAGAGGCAAGACAGGTTGTGCGATTGAACTTTTTTAAATGCAAAACTAGTAAAGGCAATGCTATTGCCGACTAACAGAAATTAAGACATAATTAGAAAATAGCAAGAGAAGGTTATTAATGCTGGTAATATTTCCAAATGACAAGAATACACGCAAAAATGTTCAATCAGCAAGGAGAAATTGACAATAAAATAATTGATTTAAATTAGTAAATTTGGAATATTTTCCATAGTATGGTCAGAAAATAAATGACACACCTATCACTGCAAATATATATATATATATATATATATATATATATATATATATATATATATATATATATATATATATATATATATATATATAGGCTTAATTGCACTGTAAACCCTATGTTTGGCAAAGAATTGCAACCAAAACCCCAAAGTTTAAAACTCGACCCCAAGACCCCAAGGTTTGCCACATGTTGCAATCTCATGATTTTACTAACAGACGTGAGAAAATCTGTTAGTTATCAAGGGTAAGATGGTCAATCCATTAGTTCTTATCAATAATGTCATCTTCTTCTTCAACCATTGCGCATCCCAGTCCACCACTCACCTCCAATAGCACCACCACACCAACAACCACACTGAAAAAACTAGCACCATTCACACTCGGTAGCATAACTAACACCCACAACCACCACCAACATTAAACCCACCATTGTATCCCGACATCACACCAATGAACCCACTGCCATCACAATGTTGAACCTACTGCCGAATCCAACCGCCTTCAGCCTTATGATTTTTTTACAAGCAGTACCCAATGCCATTACACCACCACGAACAAACCACAACCACCATACCACCATCAACCAGGTGATAATGCTGGTTCGATTGTGATGGTGGTTCAGATCTGAGTAGATCTACAGTTCTTGGTAGGTCTTGTGGTGGCGGCTGGTTGGTCGTCTAAAATGATGTTAGTGAGTTCATGGAAGTGATACGATGGGTGATTAGGATGAAGTTAGGGTCTTTCGGCTTTACAACGGCTAGTGATGCTAGTCTATGGTGGTGATACGATGGTGGGGGTGGTGCAAGCGATGGATTTGGCGGTGGTTGGTGGATGTTATGGTGGTGGTTAGGTTTTGTCTGAAATGGTGTTGGTGGGTTGATGACGATGATACAGTGGGTGGGTGGGTGGGTGGGTGGGGTGGAGTTAGGTTACGGCAGAAGGAGGAGCAGCCAGCGGCGCTTGGGGATGGAGAAGAAAGAAAGGAAAAAGAAAAGAAAAGTTAAAAAGAAAGAAAGAAATCATAATGACATGTTTCGATCTGGGCCGTCGAAGTTGGTTGAGGTATGACTTATGTTAAAATAATATTAAGAATGACCTGAAAAGACAAAAGTATCCTTGAAAAGTAACGGAATTGTTGACTCCCGTTAGTGATATCCTGATATTGCAACAGATGGCAAACCTTGGGGTCTTGGGTGTCGAGTTTTAAACTTTGGGATTTTGGTTGTAATTCTTTGCCAAACATAGGGTTTACAGTGCAATTAAGCCATATATATATATATATATATATATATATATATATATATATATATATATATATATATATCCTTTACCACAATAAAAATCACAAAACCCTTACTTAATCAAGCTATATGAAAATGAAATCCATGAAGCACCACCATTGGAAACAAACAAGTTGCTCAATCCCCTCTTTCCAAGTCTCTCACACCTACTCAGAGAAGGATAACCAAATGGGGGCTGAGAATTTCAATCGTACTTAAGCCAAACACTAAAATTAAAAATTACCAAAAGGCCCTTCTAACTTTAGGTACTTATTCAGAGCCAATCCAAAATTTTCTAATATTACAAAAAGGGCAAAAACGTTTTTACTAGATGTTATACATCTAGTGAAAATATGGGATACTACAAGCTAAAATTAAATCTCCATGGAGGTCTTTATCACATATGTGTATCTTACGGTTTCTCAATATTGACTTAACTAACACGGATCCCCAACTAGAGTACCCACAGACAACTTATAGTCAAGAGACTGGGGTTTAACCTAAGTCGATGTGCAAACAAAAGAGTGTGTGGCATTAGAGTGAAAAAGATAGCGTGCATCAGTTGAATCAATCTGAATTGTACCTACCACCATATATTCGAACATGATGCATCTTTCACTATCATTTTAAACATCATGCCGGTAGCCTTAGCTTTTTCCCTCTTACTTACTGACTAGTACCTTGTCTTGGGCCTGAAGTTATAGTCCCTGCTACTACTGATCTATGCGGCCAGATTGCCCTGATGCTGGAACTGGACATTCGCTGATATGTGACACTTCTGGTCACACTTAAAGCATGATCCTGTACCCCAATGTCAA
Source organism: Escallonia herrerae (assembly GCA_033070095.1). Taxonomy (NCBI): domain Eukaryota; kingdom Viridiplantae; phylum Streptophyta; class Magnoliopsida; order Escalloniales; family Escalloniaceae; genus Escallonia; species Escallonia herrerae. The sequence goes on along the minus strand of JAVXUP010001154.1, from coordinate 217,795 downwards.
CTTTGATGGCCATGTCGCTTATTGCACCTCAGACAAATAGGGTCTAAAATGCAGGTAAGGGCCTCTAAAAAAAACTCTAACTAGAACCTCTATTGAAACTCTGACCCTATCTTTGACTTTAGCCCTCGGACCAAAAGAAATTACGGAAAAAGTGTGTCTGCATTTTCCATGACTCTGTGGCATGCGTGACTAAGCTGGCTTTGGTTGGTCTCTCTTGCTTGCCTTGGCATCTTTTCTCGCTATGTAATATCTCGCCTCTACCTCAATGGTCTTCACAATGTCCACACGCTGAACATAAGTGTCAATTGGGATGTAGACAATACAATGCTTAATACTAGGCTTGAGAATCCAAGTAAACATATGCACGTTCTTCTCACTTGCCATCAACTGCTTACCATAACAAGACAGTCGCGTAAACTTGACTTTATACTTGGCGACACTCTTGTTCTCCCTCTGCCTCAGGTTAAGGTAACGAGACAGTCGCGTAAACTTGACTTTATACTTGGTAACACTCTCGTTCTCCCTCTTTCCCAGGTTAAGGAAATCAAGATATTTATTATGTCACACTCCTAAGAAAGTAGCGGTCAAAGATAAGTCCTTAAAACGTTCCCATATCATTGCCTTGCATTGTTCCACCGTCTTATGCTGGCCATCTCATAACTTATCCAATCTCTTAAATTTACCCATCTCATAACTTATCCAATCCTAAGCATGATTCTAGAGGACTTTAAAGCTATAGCTTTGCTACTAACGATAATGCCCCGAATTACATATATCAAAAGGCAAAGGTCAAGTTATCCAAAAGTTTGCCAAACTTATATTCGGAGCTTGTAAGCGTAAGTCTCTAATACATAAATAAATGTTAAACTGGACTAAAGTAGTTAGATAGTCCCAAGTTACTTCTATGCGGAGTTCCAAAATAGAAATCTAAAAAAAAAAAAAATCCTAAAATAGCCAAAACTGACTCTGAGAAACTGCTAGCTATCAGGAATACAGTTAGCCACATAATCCAGTTCCCTCTATTGATCACCAGACAGGGAAACATTAAGGGGTGAGCTTAGGAAGGTTGCTCAACGGACCAAACAAAACGAATACAAAATATGTGATCAAACAGAATCGCAGACGTCATACATAGCTTAACAGAACTAAGACATGACATAAATTTCATGATAACGATACATCTTAGAACATAGATAGACACAGAGGAGCCATTTTTGAATTTAGGTCACATTTGCCATCATTAACACATGAGACAAGGTTCAGAAAATAAGATCGTGACCTCTAACTGATTCCGCTGAGCTAGCCCACGTTCTAATTCACTTGGATAAGTCCGAAATAAAAATATCATTTACACTGTTACATAGTATTGCCAAATTTTATTTTATTTTTTTACCAATGACTACACATATCTAGCGGCCACAAGCTCATGCCAAAAGCTGCCACCCATAAGTCCAATAAAAATATCAGGCATAAAAAAATGCAAATATTTCCATGTAATTGTCAAAAACAATCAGCCATGAACACAATGCCGAATAGTCAAGATCAATCTGAATATATTGAGTGGAAGTATCACAATACAAAGTGGAATCTATAAGAGTACAATAGCATTAATATAAACCCAAAGGGGTGGTGGAGATGACAAGGGGCCTCGAGGAGTGACCTCGAGGTCCCGAGTTCGATTCCCCATACCGGCGGGTTATATATATGAATTGCAGTTCTAACAAATTTTCTTATTGGGGAAATTTTTATAATAAAAAATATAAAAAATTGCATTAATATAATGGACAATCATACTTATTTGAACTTTTTGGATCGGATCACGGAGCATGTCATTAAATCAAATTTATGAATTACCAAAGTTTGATTCAAAGAAGGATAAGGAGCACCAGGCTTGAGAAGGCAACATGTGGGGGGGGGGGGGGGCATGAAGCCAAGTTTTTCATGGGCATAAACCCACTCTTCTAGTAGGTTTCAAGCATAAAGCAGTCTGATGAATGGAAAAGACAAATTAATGACTATCAACATTCCTAACCTGAAGGACTTAGACATATACAAGCAAAAGAAAGCAGACTTTAAATATAGGGTAGAATAAAGAATCATGAATACACTGGAATAGAATAATTCTACACACAAGCGCAAGTACAAAATTTCATGGGTTTTCTCAAAGTGCCATTTAATGGTAGTAGGAAAAAAATTGGCTGCTACCCCGGTTGGAGGAACCTTCCTCATACTCCCTATATAGCGACAATCAATCGTCGCTAAATATTTCTAGTGATTTTTATTTAGTAACTCTAAAAAATGCTACTAAGAATTTGTCGTTAAAAGTGTTAAAAGAAAAGCTACTAAAAATATTTAGCAACTATTAATTGTCACTATATATGGGGTTAGAGGAAGATTCCTACAACCTGAGGAGCCAAAGTTTGTTAATGGTAGTAATCGCAGTCCCAACTTTTGTTAGGCAACAATCCTTAGCGACTGAAGAGGCCAAAAAATGAAGTATCAGATTCAAAGCATAGACAAGGAACATGCATAAATTAATTAAGTCCAATTGAATTTCAATTTGAAACACCTAGAGCCTTGCCTTAATTGCACATTTAACTCCAAAGCCTTGACCATTCCAACCAAATTATATCAAAATCCTATATAAATATATCAAATAGTTCCAATTAGAGTTCTAGCGATCATAACTTTTACAGTCTTACTAGCCTCAAATCAAAGATAAAAGATAACTCTTACTCGAAGCAATGACCAAATGCCAAAAGGTCTCTTTCTAAAAGTTCTTTAGAGGCTTCTCAATAGTCGGGGTCTGGTGGGGGGGGGGGGTTTGAGGTACGTGGAATTTAAAATAACTACGAACGAGTTTCTCAAACAACATGCATTTATTTGATCAATATAGTACTTAGTTAATGTTCACAATAATCCTATGAGCAATTTAAATAATAATTCAGCTACACAATCTCAAACAAATATACTATGCTAACTAAACAATCTCGTAACAGAGTAAAAGACAATAATGTAAAGAGATAGAGTTTAGAGATATTTGAGACAATGATTTAAATGGTTTAGTTTGACCTCCCTCAAGTCAACATCTACCTCATTAAGAAAGTCTCCTGCAGAGCCCTAGAATCCACTCAAAATTGGTCTTACTATATGGTTAAGACCTAACTACTTTATAACCTTGATGCAACCCAACTCTAGGAAAAAAAATTTAAATCCACAAAGCTCATTCTAGACTTGACAACCCCAAGCTTGATCACTAAATCCATCTACAAGATCAATTATGCACAAGAAATCCTTTTGAAAGGAAATCGGTACAAATAAGACTAGTAGAATCGAGAGACGAGAGAATGTGATGACTTGAGGAATGCTCACTCTTACTAAATGTTTGCTCACAATGATGCTCTCTTACTGAGATAAATTAATGAGATAAAATATTATTGTAAAGAAGTGATTTAATAAAAGTTATTTTTGTTTTCAAATCCGAAACTTATAGACTTTTGTAATTTTAACCTGTGGTCTCCAATTTTTCCTTTAGTGCCGATTTCAAAAGGTCGCGGGCATATGACACATTATTGTGGATCTCTCAAAAAAGCCTTGGAAGCACTGATAAGGAAGGGAATAAAGAATTATATGGCACCTCTTAATCAACATTGCGATCAAGCACTCCCAAATGTTAGTGAAGCCAAATAAAACGATGGCACCACCAATATTATGTAACAATTTTGCATCAGAAGGCATGGCAAGTCAAGCGCGAAACTTACACCCACCGAGTATATTTGGTCAAAACTTTTGTCGTATAAATGGAAGGCACACCTCTCTTTCTCTTTTTTAAAGATAATCTTGAAGGTAATTTAATTTCTTCACGATGATCCTCTAGCTGACACAAAGTAGCTAATTTCAACTCCGGAGGAAAATGAAAGTTCTTTGAAGATCTTTTTTTATTTGAAGCCTTCAAACAAATTAGGATATTCCCAGATTGCCTCAAGAAGATGGATATGCCTCTATATAGGGTCACCAATGTCAAATAAATAATCGCCTTGCTCCTTGTCCCAAGACAACTTCAAGCTAGACGTTATGGCTGTTCGAGTAACTTCTGCATATAATGCCATCCTTGGTCGCACTGCTTTAATTTGTTGAAAACAATAGCTTCAACGTATCATCTAAAGATGAAATTTCCTATAGAATACGACATATAGGAGGTGAAAGGAAATCAAGCTTTGGGTAGGTTATGTTGGAACATGAGAATCTTTGACAATCGAAGATTAAAAGGGTGAAACAAAACTTTAACACAGTAAGCCAGAAGAAATCGTTGACGATAGACTTCCATTCCAAGGTGAATTAAAGATAAGCTTGTCATCTTCCTTTTTGTACACGGATAGTTTTGCACCACTGACGTGCCAGGCATCGATTCAACTTGATAACACATCGCTTAGATGTGGACTATAAAAAGAAGCCCATTAAACAAGAGTAATGTGCATTGCATTCACTCCAAGACGAAAATAGAAGATATAATTTGACAAGCTTTTAAAGGGTGATTTAATTCAAGAGAATCATCATCCTGACTAGATAGCCAAAGTTATGATGGTACTGAAACCTGAAGGAATATGAGGCACTATGTTAATTTTGTTGATCTAAATTGAGCATGTCGTAAGGATACTTATCTCTTCCCAAAGACTGATTTTGATTAACACAACTTCATGAGATAAGTTGCTCAGCTTAATGGATATAATTAGACCAAAATGTATGAAGATGATATGCCAATTATACAGCTACAAGTAATACCCTTTGAATTAAAGAATGCCAGAGCAACATATCAACGGATCGATGATATGGAGAAAAATATGGAGATATACTTGATGATATGCTTGTGGTGACCACAAACCTAAGTTTCATATATAAGATTTTACCAATATTTTTGATATCTTGAGAAAGTACTAGATGAAGCTCAACCCATTTAGTTCCCCTTCAGCGCTGCTTCTGGCAAGATTTTGAGTTTTATGTTCTCAGGGCGAGGATTGAGGCTAATCCATAGAAGATCAAAGCGCAAACACACGCAACTATTTTGCAACCTTAATTGTAACGCGTGCTTGGAAGTCTTAATCCCACATAACTTCTGTTCATGCGCCTATTCGAGGATACTCTTAGAATTTTATATTTTTTGTTTTCAAAGTGCTTTTACATTTGGGAATGAGGCAGGGTTGATTGATTGATGACCACGACAGTCATACACCAGTGCCACCGTTTCTAGCCACAAATCTATTGCTATTTACAATCTTTGCTTAGAAGTTAATTGCACACAATCTTGTTCTAGCACCTATTTGCCTCTTCCCCCTCCGCCTTGCCTGCCCAGGTGCATAGTAGGCATTAATTTTGTCCACCAAAAATCTAAAAGATTAAATGTCGTGGAGATTTTCTTCCTTGGCCACACATTTATTATCAAACATGTAACGACATTTTGCTTTTGGTTCAAACATATTGACCGAGGCATATTCCTGTACTTCCCTAGAGAGAGAGAGAGAGAGATGGCTAGAAATAGTATAAATTGGACATCCTATAGTGCCACTAAAAAGAGAAAAAAAGAATTTTTAAAAATCATTTCTTTTGTGTAATTGTCCAGAAGAGAGGGTGAATATCATCTATGAAGAGGTCTTTTGTGACGTTTAGTAAAAAAAATCATGTTTTTTTTGCCATTTTATGTAATAAATAATATGATAATTGGAAAGGATAGAGATGTTTTTTTTTTCAACAATTGGCATTTAAAGTTATATAGCGAGTACAGACTGTTCAACAAATGCAAAAGAAAAACTCTACTAAACATCTATTATAGGAACTGATTATTGCAAATTTATGACCATGTACACTTTTTGTGACTAAAAGTTCTTTATTGACATTTATTTATACCCTTTAACGGATTTTAGGCCTGCTAATTGATATGGTGAGCTCATAAAGTGATTCCCTAGCTCGATAGCACCCATTAGTAAAATTGGACCAGCTTGGTTCGGGCTTGAACATGTTCTTTGGCCAAAATACTTGTTGGGTTGGGCCTAGGATTATACTACCTAGGCCATATAAGTCAAAGCCAACTCATCGCATGTATCTTATTGGAAAGAACTTCTTTAAAGTACATCATGTATCATACATAAACAAATGAAGATCAGGTTATCAAAAGCAGATTAAACAGTCTCAAACCTCAAGTCAACACACGCACGCACACAGTCTGGTCATCCATTCTTAAAGGATGGACGACTCAAATCTAGTTTTTTGTAAAAAAAAAAAAAATAGCCTTCCGCTACACTGTGTAGCAGACGATAATTTTGACCAAAATGCCCCCGCAATCTAGGGATAGTGCCATCCGCTACACAGTGTAGGACGACTTGTTGACCCTGAGATGTTGTTAGCCAAAAGCCGTCCGTTACATTATTTAACGGACGACTTTTTAGCTGACACATGCACATTTGTCCCCTCTTTGTCTGCTACACTATCTGGCGGACGGTGGAGCATTTTGTCCTTATCCAACCTCTTACCATCCGCTACATTATCTAGCAGATGATGAGGCAGTCTGTCCTTCTCAACTTAACTCGCCTGCTAGATAATATAGTGGATGGTCTATAGAAATATCCCAAATCCCTAATTTCGTATTCTTCCTTCCTTATTATCTTTTCAGCTGCGCTAGCAAGTAGATCTGTATATAATCTTTTCAAGAATTCCTTAAATCTTCCAATTAATCACGTGAATCATAAACCAAAACTTTATTTGTGTATAATCTTGAGTTTGTGAGTATTGCGCATAATCTTGAGTTTGTGAGTATTGCGTATTGTGAATCATAAACCAATACTTTTTAGTTTCATGAACACTATATGCCTTTTGCTTTGCTTAAATACTCTTTCTTAATTCGTAGGAAAGAGTAACACTTAACACAGTGGAAGTAACCGAAAAATTTGGAGAAGGGAGGTTGAACAAAATACAAAAAATATTGTTGCGTGGAATTGTTTTTGGGATTTTTACCTATGGCAATATTTTTGAGCAACTTGACTCGACCTTAATTAGTTCCCTTGTTGAACGGTGGAAAAGTGAAACGAATACGTTTCACTTTCCTCTTAGCAAGATGACAATAACTTAGAAGATGTAGGGTACATCTTAGGGTTACCCTTGACGGGACAATCAGTTATTTCTACTAAGGTTTCCGCAACAAATAAGAGAGTTGCTAGGAACTTCTTCGGTTCGATACCCAAGAACAAATTTGGGCGCGGTGGAATAAAGTTGAGGTGGTTGGTAGAAAGGTTCAAGGTTTTGCTAGAAGACGACACGGAGGAGATGCTTGTAATGCACACAAAGGCTTTCCTACTGTGGGCGATGGGGGCAATTCTATTCCCAACAATGACAAAGAACACGATTCACACAAAATATTTAGCTTTGTTGGGTGTTGGCGAGTATGCTTGGGGTGCAGCCACACTTGCATACTTGTATCGCGCATTGCACAAGGCAACGGGGTCTGATTGCAAAGCTACATGTGCATGTCTCTCATTGTTGTAGGTATATCATATAACTCCTTTTTCAGTAATTTTTTATTAGTCAATGCATAATAAATCTTGACCATACAACCCCAATTTGACTTTGTTCTCAGTTGTGGTCTTATGAACACTTCAGCGTCTGTGTACCCTATCGTAGGGAGGGAACCAAAAATATGTGGCCTCGGTTGCATTGTTGGGAGTACAGTCAGAGGGAGAGCCACACCAGAGGAGAGATGATCCCTATCATAACATTGTATTCTATCGAGGGGAGTTTGACTCACTGTCTCTAGGCCAAATGTGTTGGGCACCGTACAAACATTTGGAGGGACGGATGTCAGAGTCATTCATGTTTATGCTCTCTTGGTTACAATGCACTCCATTAATCTATTGGGAGATCACAGAATGGCAACTACTGAATCACGCCATGCGACATTTTGAGTGCCTACAGGGTTGCCAGCTGATGTCCCAGACATGAGGATTCACAGGAACCCATTGGATGTCCCATGGTTCGGGCAAGTGAATGCACTCGAATTCTGCGATGCCGAACTTGGACTGTGGGAATTGGCAAGACACGCTGGCAGCCATTGTGTCAGAGCCCGACCCTGTGGTCAGCATCGAGCAGTATCTAGGGTGGTACTACCGCATCACTTGAAAGACAATAAACTCAGTACAGTGGACAAAAGGCAAGAAATACCAGCCCAGGGGTATAATTGATGAGCGTAGAGCATTCAAGCTCATAAGTTTCCTATTGACTTTCACTTGATCTCATAAATTTTGCATTCAATTTCAGTTAGTGTTTAAAGTTACTTATGATCTAATTGGATGTAAGTTGATGCCTCGCTCGCCTTATTCTAGAAACTGAGTTAGGGGAAGGATCTTCTAGATGCCATGGGAGCAGATCTTCGCTCCCATGCTGAGATCTTGGCGCATGGCTACTGGAATTTTTTTAGGGGTTATAAGGGATAACCTTTAGGCATGAGCCCAAAAATGGATTATCCCTCATGGGAGTCTTCCCATGCAAGCGAGGGAATGGGTGATCCTTCGAGGTAGACTTTGGGGGTGACCGAGGGCATTGATGGTCCCTCCGGAGCTGGAATGGGTAATGCTTGGGGGCAGCCTTTGGGTAAGGGAATGGCTCATTTGGACGAGTGAAATCAGCCCTCGTTTACTTTGCTTAGGGAGTCGGACGTTACACCTGGTCCTCAGAGTCAAGTCACACAAGATTTTGACTTCATAAACTTCAACCTCTCCGAGTCACTACAACTCGTCCAGTGGAATAGTTACCTTCCACTTTGGGCCTTGGGATACCCGAAGAGCCTCAAGGACAAAAATATCCCCCTGTCAATCCCTTTTATCCCATATGTCATCAATTGAAGCCTCTGAAGGCGGTAAAACGTGTGCTAGTCCACTAACGATACTTTAGCGAGCCCCCCCCAGCTACGCTCAGAAAGTGGTGTGAACTATCATGCCATTTATTATTATGTCTCATGGGACGGAATGTCCACCCTCAGGCCGGGTCGTTGGTTGGAAGATGTGGTGTTGACTGCCTACATCAAGCTTCTGATGCGTCGAGATAGGGATAGGGCAGATGCGTATCCCCGTGTTTTTATGTTGGACGTGCTTTTTCAAAGAATGTTATGTGGAGAATGGCAACAATGGTGTTTGGTGAAGGGGAAAGAAAACATTGATCCATTGGTATTTGCTTTACTATGAAGCACGGGCTATGAGGATTTCAATCCACGACAGTCTCCATAGTGATGTCCTCTTGATGCCTCTCAAGGACTTTTTCAAAGAACAATTGACAGCTATAATAAGCTTTGCATTCTTGTTACAATTTTTCTATTTTGTAATTTTCTCACTGTAATTTGAGTCTCATAGCTTACGCCATTTTCATTTTTCTGTATGATATGTTTTGTACCAAGCTTCACGCTCTCAATGGACAAAAATACCGGCAAGGCCGAATCTCGATATTCGAGTGAAGAAACGAAGGCCCATGCAAAATAATCAGGCTGACTGCGGTGTCCTTGTCTTGATGTACATGGACTACATTTTTCGGTCTGAGAGCGTCAAGAAGGCAATTGGAGCCAAAAAGACATAGAAAACTTCCGATATAGGATAGCTTGGCAAATTGATCAAGGACAGCCTAGACTAGTTAGGGATATTGTAAATCCGGCTACACCAAAGGCCTAATAACATTGGACATATATTTTTATGTAATAAAACAGAATTTTAGTATTTCTTGTGTATGAAATATAACTCCTTTTAATTTTATGTGTTTATGGTTTTTCTTTATGGATGTGGTGCGTTATAGTTAAGCATTACTTTTGAGAATGTTGTGTGTTGTGGTTGCTTTGAGAATGCTTAAAACAGGTTGATGGTGGGTTGGAAAATGAAGGTAAAAACTATGTGAATTCTACTCAACCGTCCGCCACATATTGTACCGGACAGTTGAGCAGACTGATTCTTGTACTGCCCAACCATCCGCTAGATTATCTGGCAGACAGTGAAAATGCTTGAAATTTTTTCTAAATGATGGAGGTCAATGTTTATGCCCAATTGTCCGCTAGACTATCTGGCGGACGGTGAAAATGCCTAAAACAATTTTAAGTGTTAGGGGCCAATGTTTCTGCCCCATCGTCTGCTAGACTATCTGGCGGACGGTGAAAATGCCTGAAATTTTTGAAGTGTAGACCATCCGCTAGACTAGCTAAAGGACGGAGAAAATGCCTAAACTTTTTCTAAGCGTTGGAGGCCAATGTTTCTGCCCAACCGTCCACTACATTATCTAGGTGATGGTGAAAATGCCTGAAATTTTGCTAAGTGTTGGTGGCCAATATTTTTGCCTAACCGTCCGCTAGACTATCTGGCGAACAAGCTAAATTGGTCACTGCAAGAGTACATAAAATTCAGATTGTAGAGAATCACAATTCATGAATAACGCAATGGTAAAACAAATTTGATTATGAATAAACATCTAGGATTATTACATGATTATTATAAACTATATAATTCAAATACAACGTCCATAGACTTGATTTAATAAAAGATTATTACAAAGTCCGTAGACTAAAGTTCCACTTCATCTTCTTCGGCATCATCTTCTTCGTCGTCTTGCAAACCTCCTGGACTTATCCCCAGTGCCTTGTAATGGTTTTGCTTGTCATGGTTGGTCATTTTGTTGCACAATGCACACTTTCTAAGCTTTTTAGGCTAGGTTGCTTTTTTAATAGAGCTCTTCATCCGTGTAGATCTCTTGTTGCCTTTCGTTTGTGATATAATTGAATCCAAAGGCCGGATAACATTGTCGTCTTCCTCAACCGGCTCATCACCTTATGATCCCTGTGTAGGTCCAGTGTCAATCGCATTACTGGTTGAAGGTACTTCAAGCTGGTCGACAATGGGATCTTGCTGTAGCGCTAAATCGCAGAGATATTTATATTCGACCATGGTAGCAGAACCCTTTAGGGCCAACGTGTTAACATTGTCACCAGATGATTATATTGCAACATCTCCGATTCTTCAAAATCAGTATAAGGATGCTCCGAAAAGGCAATGGTACCGTGCAACCCGTTTGCAACCTTAGTCCACCGTGGCAAGACGTATTTATCTGGAATTGTCTTGATATTCTTTTAAGTTAAAAACTGTAAAATGTGTCGACACAGCATGCCATGGAACTCAAACTTCTTGCAAACACATGTCACCTTATCCGTTTATGTATCATGGTCCACCGTAAACAGTCTACGCACCTTCTCAGGGACGATGTCATTCATCAACGAATAAACCTTGTATTCACATGTAGACTTTTCTGCCACCTCATTTTATATTGTATCATCCCGATTTTTGTAGTCTACTTGGTTGCATGAACATCTCTTTTGTATAGACTTTTGTACCATTCATCTCCAGTGGGGTTTAAAACAACTTTCTTCTTTATTTATATGTGCTTGCAAAGTCCTCGGCCCTTTCTTTCATGAATATCTGTGCAGTCACTTTTTGGGCATTTATGACGAAACTCTTCAAATTCGTAGTTGTACCTACGTAGCTATCGAACATGGCATTTATAGATTCACTCCTGCCCGTCATTTTTATGCCCGCAAAATATCTTCTGGCGTAAACTCTAATCCATTGCTCTTTGAGCTCATACAAGTGTTAGACCCACTCGTGGGATGGTCTTGTAATGAGTAATCTTCTACAAGTTATCCCACATCTCTTCAAATTCCTTAATTGTTAACGGCTTGTTAATGCACCTATCAAAATCTTGTTTAAAGTCTGGATACTTTGCATGCACGTAATGTAGACATTCAGGGTATTTATTGCTTATGTGCCAAGTGCACCGGTTGTGTCAAGTATCTGGGAAGACGGTGGCAATAGCCTTCTTCATTGCCAATCTTAATTGGTGATGATAACTTTAGGTGCTTTGAAGTTCATTGCTTCCAGCCACATCTTAAACAACCATATAAAAGAACTTTCGCTCTCTTCCCTTAACAATGCGAACCCAAACAAGATTGAGTGATAATGATGATTAATGCCTATAAAAGGAGAAAAATGTATCGAATACTTGTTGGTACGGTAGGTGGTGTTGAAAGTCACGACATCCCAAAAATGTTGGTAAGGACGGCCTTCGACCCAAAAAATTATGGCAACTCACTGCTCGTCATCAAGATTCTACTCATAAGTAAACTCCGGGTCCCCATTTGCATCTGCTTCAATAGGCTCATTGTGGATTGAGCATCATTGATGTCATACGGGGCTCGTCTTTAGGGTTGGACTGCGTTACGAATGTCTGTCGTGTTAAAATTCAGATTCTGAATTCTCCCGGCCTGTTTATAAAGAACATTAACAATGTCGGTAGATCCTATTCGCACGTTACTCATTGTGTAAATCAGGCTCCTTGCGACATTACACATCTTCTTGTGTTGATGCATTTGAGTCACCTTCGAAGACGTTACTAATGGGTGATTGTGCACCAATTCTGAGTTAGTAATAAGCCAATGATCTTGTTTGGGTTTATGACTTACAGACATCTTGACCTTGCAATTCATGCACGCAAGGAAGCCTCATCTTCGCAGCACATATCCTACTTCATCATCACTATCATCATTACCGACGTGTTTCTCATTTTGCAATCGGTGCTTGCTCTTATGACTCTTATATAACCGTGAGCATATTTTTTTTCATCATGTTGCTTGTTCTAGTTGTCTTGATTCTAATGTCAAAACCAAACCTCAACGAATACATTCAAAAATATTCTTTGGCTTCTTCCAATGTTCAAAAGATTCACCCTAGATGAGGGTCACTAGCATCTACTGGTGAGTTCGAACTTGACACGCAATAAGACATTGTGAAACAAGACGTATGTAGAAATAACTTACATTTAAGTATCAAATTATAACATTTTTCAGGCATGAAAATTAATTACAAAATTAAAATTTCTTGAACATAACACAAAAAAATTACTTTGATGAATAAACTAATTTAGCATGCCAAATACAACAAATATAATCTCAAAAAAATTTATATAAACATCCAAAAAAAAGCTTCACCGCTCTATCCATAAGCTTTTGAGATCACAAATTTACCTTGCTCGAGTGAAGCTTTAAGCTGGATTGCTTGAAGCTTGAAACTTTTAGGAAGCCAAAAATGGAGGCAAGTGGAGCTCAAGAGGTTGAAGAAGGAAGAAGAGCCGAAGATTGGGGCATTTTTGGGTATATCTGCCCTACCGTCAGCCAGATAGTGTAGCGGACAGAGATGGGGACATATGTGACATGCGGTAGCCAAAAAGTCATCTGCTACATAATGTAGCAAATGCCTTTTGGTTGACAACATATCAGCGTCAAAAAGTCATTCGCTACACTGTGTAGAGGACGGGCACTATCCCCAAATTGTGGAGGCATTTTGGACAAAATTCTCGTCCGCTACACTGTGTAGCGGATGGCTAGTTTTTTTTAAAACAAAAAACTAGATTTGAGTCGTCCATCCTTTAAGAATGGATGGCCAGATCGAATGGGCTTAGCAAAATTTGCACACGCAGTCAACGGATTAGCTCTGTAATATCCCGCACTTTTGGAGCAATTTAAAAATAACTATCTGGGACCCAAAAAATAAAAGAGCGATAATTTGAGCATGCTCGGAGACTAGTAGAGAATGAAATGTTAAAATATTTTCAAGGTCAAAATGTAATTTGGTAAAGTTTTGGGCCATTTGTAAATATGGGAAACTAAACTGTAAATTATTGTTCTTAGATGAAAAATAATGAAATGAGTGGTATATATATATATATATATATATATATATATATATATATATATATATATATATATATATATATATATTGGTGATATTTAGGATTAGTGTTAAATTAATAAGTATTGGAAAAGTTTTGGGACAAAAATGTAATTTCTGAAACTTTTGGGGTCATTTGTAAATATGGAAAATATGGGGGGCTATTTTGTAATTTTGGAAATTTGGTACTTACATGTCAAAGTTATAGAGAAACCTTTTCTAGTGGATGCCACCTCCTTCTTATTCTATGTGATGACTAATCAAGTTACTAGTAAATTAATGGAAAGAAGATCTTGTAAAGAAATTCGAGTGGAAGAAATTAAAAAAAACAATAGAGAGAGCAACATAATAGAGGAAAGAAAGGAACAAAAAGAAAAGAAGAAACAGAGAAGGCTGGAACGGGGGGCTTGGGCAACCAAAATCCAAGCAGGAATTAAAGAGATTGGAAGAAGTTTTGGTAAATATTTTACCCATTTTGGTGTGCGTTTGGAGGTGTTTGGTGAGTGTTCGTCCACTGTGTTTGTTGTGTGAGGGAGCCATGGACATGGCTATCTGAGGGAGGTGCTTTTGTGTATGTTTGAGTGTCTCAGATATGGGTTAGGGGATGTAATCGTGTGTGTGAATGCGTAATTTATGCACGTGTGCGTGAAAAAGAATGAAGGGGAGGGGGGGACACAATAGCAGCCTAGCTGCTGTGCTCTATGCAGTAAGTGTGCGTTCGAGGTGTGTGTTTTAATGATCATCCGTGTGTGTTTGTGTGTGTAAACAGGTATGTGTGCGTCTGGTGGTGTAACTAGTGGAATTGTGTGTGTGTGTGTGTGTGTGTGTGTGTGTGTGTGTAGGGGGCTCTCGGGGGGGGGGGGGGTGTTTAGTGTATGAAAGTGAGTTCTTGAGTGACAGTGAGTGTATGTGTACGGTTGCGTAAATGTGTGTGAATTATGTGTTAGAGTGTATTTTGGGGGTATTGATGTGTATTTATATGTTTAATGGGTGTGTAACAATGAAGTGGAGAAGGAAGTGTGTGTGTGTGTGTGTGTGTGTGTGTGTGTGTTTAAGGTGCATTAGTGGGTGTTTAAATGTGAACAATACTTGTCAGGAGAGGGGGGGGAGGGGATGTCAGGCAGTATTGTTCAAATTTTTATAAATAGCTAGGAACAAAATTTGACAAAGTATAAAACAGTTACCCCCATCACTTTTACAAGACGTATACTCTGAAATGTTTTGGGAATTTTCAGTGTCCACAAAGGACGCTAATTAGGGTATCGATTAAAAAGAATTAACGATTTATTTAGCATACCAAACCCAGATATTTTAATCTAAAAATTTTAAGAAAACTTTATTTTATTGAGATGTTTCATTATCTAAAATTTTGTACCATTCCAAGGCGAATAGGTACTTTTAGCATAACCAGCTTCTAAGCGCTCGGTTCCGGACACATGTTTGGAATTTTAGGGCGAAATTTTTTTAAAATAATTTGTAGTTCAAAAATAATTTCAGGATGCTTA